>OU612046.1:10215780-10815780 GCA_914767935.1 Coremacera marginata | reverse complement strand
GTACTGGTCCTACTGCTAGTTCTACCAATGCAGCGGAAAAAAAGCGCAAACTTTCAACAAGCAGTTCCGAAGATTTGTATAACAAGGACTCTAGCGATGCTGATTATGCTGAATTGAATGACATAGATGAAAAAGATTCAGATTCAGATTTCTCGGACTTCGATTTCCATGTACCACCGGCCCGTGTTAGAAATCGCGCTCGGCCAACGTTGCCGGAAAAGAAGCGTGCACAAACCCAAGCAACACCTACTAGCACAAAAGCGACGGTACCTAAATCAGCGCCTACTCCTAAAGCCTTACCATCACATTTACAGCAACTGCGTAAAACCATTGCTGTGGCGAATGCCAACAGAATGGCTGGAATGAATAAGTCGCAGCCAACGTTAGGTGGATTGAATAGATCGCAGACATCATTGGCTGCATTGAATAAATCGCAGTCTTCAATGGCTGGGTTGAATAAATCGCAGTCATCATTGGCTGGATTGAATAAGTCGCAGTCATCATTGGCTGGATTGAATAAATCACAATCATCATTGGCTGGATTGAATAAATCGCAGTCATCATTGGCTGGAATGCATAAATCGCAGTCATTGATTGCATTGAATAAATCGCAGTCATCATCGGCTGGATTAAATAAACCACAGTCATCATTGGCTGGATTGAATAAATCGCAGTCATCATTGGCTGGATTGAATAAATCGCAGTCATCATTGACTGGATTAAATAAATCACAGTCATCATTGACTGGATCAAATAAATCGCAGCCACCAACGCAGCAGCCTTCAACTACGATGGCAAAAAAACGCAAGCTTTACGAATCTAGCAACGATAGCGACAGCGATAGCATTGCTAAGCGTCGAAAAGTGTACACTGCACCCAATATCAGCAAGGACTCGTCATCTTCTACAGCACTGCCCAATACGTTTCCATTAAATCACAAAACTCTTATGACACGCAAGAGCCTTACTTCGAACACAACGTTAAATGGCAGCAAAATAACATCGGCCAAAGCTTTTAATATGGAATCTGACTCACTTCAACAAAAACGAAAAGTTTTGTTAGAAAAGGCTATCACGAACAGACCAGTAGCGAAGACACTTCCCACTAAAACACAGAATCCAATTGAGCCCTCGAAGGTGCCGGCTAAAACTGCAATAAAGCAAACAGCCGTAAAACCAAGAACAGCGTCACCTGCCACTACTCCAAAGGTGGCGAAAACTACTAGCAAGGAGGTCACAGAAGAAGCAAAACCTGCAGATGCCACACCTTCGCTAACCGTTGACGACTTTGAAACCATGCCAACATTCACCATAGTCAACATCAATGATATAATTAATAAGAAAGGTGATGTGCTAATATCGAAAGCAGCCAGCACTATGTCGAAAACATCAAAAGACTCCGATAGTGAAGTCTCCGAAGCTGAAGATGCACCCACGGAAGCGGAACCAATAGATACAAAACCGGCGAGTCGACGTAAAACCGGACACACAAAAATTCTTATGGAAAAAGTCGATGCAGCACGAGAAAAGAAAAATTCACCAGTACGTAATTCGTCCTTTACACCGCCGCCAACAAAGAAACCAGCGCAAACAATTCTTAATCACACACTCTCCAATAAGAACATGAGCAATAAGCTAAACCCACGCACGACACGCGCTTCCAATTCGTCGAAACTGACGAACTCATCAAATAAGCCAGCACCGCGTATTCTCAACTCTATGGTTGCCAAGAAAACGCAACCTGTAAAACCGTTGATAGCCAATTTGGATGACTCTGCTGATGAGACGTTTTCGACGCATCCCATGGATGATGATGATGATATTGATGCAGAAACTGATGAGGAAGAAGAGGATGAGTATCTCGGTAAGAGTCGGGCGTTTCTTCCAAAAAAATCAACACCTATTGTCACAAAAGAGAATTCATTGGCAGCAACAAACCGCCAAATGCTGCCAACAATGAAAGCAGTTCAGCGTAAAATTTCCCCCGAAAAAGTGGTCATCTCAAGACAAGGCGATAAAATTATCAAGAAGATCACTTGTTTCGAGACATGGTATATTATTAACTTACCTGATGATCATCCAGCCGAAGTAGTACGAAATCAACTTGACATGCCGCTAATTAAATTGGCCAACTCTTCAAAAAAGGTCGATTTACCAACCTCGAACTGGAGTAGCAAGGTCACCTTATATCAGTTGGCTGTCGGAGCATTATCAAAAGCTAATTACACCACCTACACGGGCGACTTACATGATCATCACATACCCGAGGAAGATCGCGGTAAATATCAACCATCATGTGTAATGTTTAGGCGAGCCGTTACTGATCGAATTAAATCACGTCTGCCCTATGATCGTGCAGTTATTTTTAAGAACAAGACTTTCTACACCAACATTGAGGGTAAAAATGTGAAACTTGTTGGAGCACCATTTAAAATTAGCTCCTTGGCGGAAGTAGAGATACTTCTTCAGTTGGTGGATGAGCTTACGCTGCAGAGTTCTTTTGTTGAACAGACTGCAACGGTTCAATAGAAGTTAAACAACTTAAAACTAGATTAATACTAGATTTAAAGACTTGAAGTTTGTTAAAATATAATAATTTTTCGATAAGTCTATCGTAAAGTAGGGTATTTGAAAGAAAGAAAAGCTAATGCTTGATATGTTCGTATCAGAGATTATTTTAGTTGTTCACGTAAAGGCATATTAATATATTTTTAAAAATAGGTTTAAAATTTTAGTTCATCATACATAAAAAAAGAATGTAATTGAATTACGTGCGATCAATTAATACAGAATGTAATTTTATGTAAAGTTAACACTTAAAAAAGTTTGTAATTTACAGTACACAGGCACCATAAATTAAAAACAAAAAAAAAAAACGTTTTACTAAACTAGTATTAAGTCTTTGTGTGTTATTTTGACTTAAATAAAATGATGATTTTTTTTTAATTTAACTATTTTGACATAATAGTTGTAACATTAAAGATAAACTGTAAAATATTTAAATTATATCATAACTTAGTCAAGTGAAACTATGAAACTACAATTGTTTTTGTTTGATACACATTAATAAAATACATGAAAATATTCAATTAAACTGAATAGTTATTTAAATGGAATATATTAATATCAATATTTTTGAGTTTTTTTAAGTAAAATTAATCTCTTGCGATCTGTGAAGAATATATAAGTTTTATGTTTTGCACAATTAATAATGATAATAAAGGACATGAATCCCCTAAATAGTGTTTTATTTGGATCGGAATTTTTTGCAGCTGGTAACTTTTGTGGGCGGTGTTCAATATATATATTGTGGTATTTTGACCAATTTCAGTGGCGTCTTACCTGTGCCAAGCGTAATCAGTGTGTATTGGGCTTAAAGGTAATTGTACTAGAATAATACCGTTATGGAACTCAATTTCTATATCGAGAGTTTTAATCCCCTTAACGAAAGTTTTGCTCAAGTACATCCTAATAACAGTTTCCTGGAGGAGGCTCTTTTTATTGCCACGCTTAGGGCCTCCAAATGGATCTATGTGTTGGATTAACTAGTGTTAAGGTGACGAACGCATTGATTGCAGTAATAATATTCGGGGTTGTTGTAGAAACCAAGAGCTCTTGGAATCAGAATTGAAACCGACAAATATTTCGCTTAGGTCTCATGGATTCTGATTTGGCGGTATTATATTCGAATCGGATTCAGTGTCTCTTTTAGATGTCACAGAAACCTATGTTATTCGTTGTCACCTAAGCGAAATATTGGTCGGTTTTAATTCTGACTCCAAGAGCTCTTGGTTTCAACAGGAACCCCAAATAACTAAAGTTTTTTAAGATGCAGAGGAAGAAAACATGATTAACCCTAAACTGGTACATTTGGTCCGTGGAACCAAGGAAAGAACAGAAAAGATTATATTTCCCTCATTATTTCACAATTCATTCTCTTACGCTCAGTACATTTCAAGCTTTCAGGTTTGTGAATGCTTCGCATTGATCAGTCGTGTTGTAATTTAAGACGTTCTTTGGAAAAAAAACTGTTAAGTATGTATTGGATCATTATTGTAGCTTAAATTTTAATTGAATTAGAAAATGCACCAAGTTGGATGGACACGCACCCAAACGATCGTGCATACCGTGAACCTGTGGGATGGACCGACAGTAAAGTCAAACATTTTTTTTCTTTCCTCGCAAATGTTCATCCAACCATGATGCAACTAACAAGGTGGTAGTGGCAGTTCTTTTGGCGAACATAGGTTGTCACAAATTGTACAAAGTTGAAAACAAAAAAAAAGAAAAAGGAAAATATACAGGCAAATGACAACCTATGACCGCCGTTTGTGTGAATATTGCCTGCTGTCACTACCACCTTGTTAGTAGCTTCATGCATCCAACCTGCATTTTCTCACACGAACGATACTACATAATGATAATATCACAGCCATTCAACCTGTAGTTTCGTCTAGGGGCTCTTATGATATAACTGTGATAATGGTGCCGTGAAATAACCCCACGGACCCCAAAATCGGTTTAGGGACTATGACCGAAAAATTTCCGCCCATAACATTCAAATCGATATCGGGCGCTATGACCACCCCTGCAAGAGGTTATAAGACCCAGCTAATTTGTGGTATAATTCCCAAATAAATTCCCGTGTAAATCAAAAATGATTGATGAGTTTGATTGATGATCGTGATTTTTAGTACTAATTTTTAATTTCTTTATAAAATATGTTAAACAATATGGCAAAATGTTAGCATATCGAAAATTGCACGATTTTTCAATGAAGCTTCTAATAAAAGTATTGCTGTTGCATGTAGTCATACGCCCCTTATGTATATATTAAGGTTTCTCTATTTATATTCATGCTTACGACTAACAAAAATTAAAAATGTTATGAGCAAATAAAACTAAAGCATAAAATAAAATTTACTTGAATTCAAAATCAAAAACGCTCATATCAAATTATGAAAAGGCCCATGACAAATGCAATTTATGAAGTTTTTCCCGAGGCAAGAGTGAATTCTGCCAGGATATCAGAAGAAAGAGCCAAAATTAAAGGAACTATCAGCTGACATCATAGCACCTAAATCGATTTTGGGCTACCCCTGCCAGAGATAATATATTCCATTGGAGGTTATGTCTTTTTTTGAAGAAAAAATACGAATTAAATTCAGATTTTGTGACCATTTTAAAAACTAAAAACAAACATATATAGGTGTATGAGTATACGAAATAGTAATAATTTTATGAGAAGTTAAATTTTTCGCCTGCAGAGCCAACATATACCACTTTTAACATCCTGAGGTATTAAGAAATGGAAAATTGTTGTAATAATTTTACGACTGTGGCGTCAAATTTAAGCATTTTTTAATCGTGATTTATAAAGAAATGAAAAATTGTGGAATGTTCCTAATGGATGCCGCAATTGTAGTCTCCATACTTCCCAATTCAATTGGGAATTACATAACAAATTTTTTTTTTGGTCTTATGACCTCTCGCAGGAGTGGTGAAAATTCCCAATATTTTTCGACCATAACATCCAAATAGATTTTGGGGATTATGTCCGCGGATGCTATGTTCGAGTACTATGATAATGCATCATCGTGCTAACAAAAATTTTTTTTGAGTTAAGAGTATTGAAAACCGGCTTAAATCTCTCAAACAGTCCTTTATATTTTCAATCAAAAATTCCCAATATTTGAATACAACTAACATGTTCAAAACACAACACTGTGATCAGCTTATCCCAGAAGCATTTCTACTCAACATCGAGGAAGCTTCCGGCTGCGATGTGAGTTTATTCAAAAAAATTTAATATTATTAGTGTTTCGCTCAAATTTTTTCATTATTTTGTAGGTATTTCAATTCATATTTCAAACAAAAGTATGTACACAAATTAGTTAGTTTTAAAAATACACGATTTTGTTGAAGGCTCGCTCACAATAAGTTGTAAATATTGTACATTTCGTGAAAATTTATTACAAATACATCACATCGTGAATACCCCTATTGTATTCTTTGTAAATTTTGATGTAAATGTGATCAGCTGATCGCAAAAGCATTTCTACTCAACATCGAGGAAGCTATCTGCTGAAATGTAAGTTTATTTAAAAAAATGTAATATTATTAGTGTTTCGCTAAATTTTTTTCATTATTTTTTAAGCATTTCAATTCATATTTCCAAACAAAAGTATATATACAAATTAGCTGATTTTAAAAATACAAAACTTTATTGAAGGTTCCCTTACAATAAGTTGTAAATATTGTACATTTTGAAAAAATTTATCACAAATACATCACATCGTGAATGCCCCTACTCTTTTTCGCCTTTGTATGAACTGTCAAAGTAGCTGTTAGCTAAAAATTGTGTGATTCAGAGTTTTAAGCAATAATTGCCATTCTGAAAAACTCCATCGCTTCTTTTCATGCTATAAAATTAGAGACTGAACGAACGAAGAATAAAATCTAAGCTATCATCGCTAAATTTGGAGTCCAATATTTTGTTGTCGCAAAATTCATTATATAATAATCCAGGTATTATAAATCAAGAGGGATGAACTGTCATTGTGGGCATAGAATGTCAAAAGATCGTGATGAGAATTAAAATAATGATGCTTTTTGTATGTTTATAGTTGAAATGGGGAAATTTTTGAGTTTATAAAAAATCTTTTGAATTTAATTAGTCTTTGCAATATATTGAAATAAATTTTAAACAAAAATGTTTACTTATCCTTCAAAATTCCTCATGAACTTAATATATGTATAATATTTTTAAAGACTTATTAAAAATATTAGAAGCAGATATAAAATAATATTTCAAAACCGTATTGAAATCGAAATAAGTATAAAAACTATCGTTTAGTGAAATTTTAGAAGTTTTTTATACCAAAATTTGTTGCTAAAGTTTTTGATCTCTTAACCTTTTATTTAAATTTTATATGCGGAAGTCCGGTCTACATTTAATGAATAGTATTTTCACTGCTACTGGAAGTTCATTCGCTGCACACATTTCAGCTAAAATCGGTAGTTTTGGCAAACAAAACCCAGAGCTACACCACAGCTCTTGATCCACCATTGTCGCTTCATTTAATTTTGCGGTGGAGCGTATATAAGTCTATTTCCGTACTCACTTCATATAAAGTTTGAGTAATAGAGTAATGTGATTATCTGTCACAATGAGAAAATATTCCAAAAAGTACGGAACCGACTTCAAGTAAATTTCAAGCACAAAAGCTGATAAATTAAATTAAATAAAATGGTATAAATTAATGGTGGTATATTTAAAAATGGCAAATTAAAAGACTTTCCGATAAGATAGAATCATCTGGTGGCAGTATATTTAAAAGATCAACACTTCCATTTCCGTTAATTTTGCATATTTTGACGTTATTTTTATACATAAATTTTTTTTAAAAATACAGCACAATTAAGTTTTGTCTGTCTCAATTAAAGCTGTTTGAAGTTCAAGATTCGGGCTCGAAGAAATTTTTCAAGTAAAGTTCGAGAAATTGAGAGTGGCATTTTGATTGTTCTTCTTCTCTCTCGTACTGGAGAAATGTGTAAAGAAACACTTTCGAGTAACTTCAAGTTACTTGAAATGAGTACGGAAACGACCTCATTTCACATCACTGGATATCTCTTTGACGCAACATATACCACACACATTGTGGCTTTTGCTAACACTTTCTATGATATTAAATATTTGCAATAATTACATAAAAAGGAACGTAAAATAATTTTTTCCATACTTTCTTATTGGAAAATTAAATAAATCTTTACCCATTGTCTATGTAAAACGAAACATAAAAGGCCTATTTTAACTTTTTCTTGTGCAAATGTACTCATCAAACGCTGAAGTAAACACAGAAAAATTGCCTACACTTTAACACTTTTAAACTTTATGCCTACAGCTCGGCAGCGCAGTCGCTATTAATAATATCTGGAATAATTTTATCATGGCTAAATTGAGAGGTATTTGAATGAACATCGTAATTTCCGATTTATTTATTTATGCTTGAAAAAATCATTCAATTTTATGCTTTGTCAGTTTTGAATGTTTTCAAATGTTTTCTGTGAAAACTTCCTATTTGTATTTGACAATTATAGTAACATTTATATAGTTCAATATGCTTTTAGGTAAAGGTTTAACCTCCTTTAAATATTGGACTTAACAAATCTTAGAAATTTACCAAGATAAACAGTTTAATGAATACCCCCAATAACTTTTATTATAACTTTTGACAATTAGCACTCAATTGAGTGATTTATTTCTATAACACACTACGAGAAATAAGACAATGAAATCAATTCCCATTCTGTGAAGATATGAAATGAAAACATTTATTAAAGATTTCATGTTCTCAATGTTTCGGATTCATGTTCTTTTGGCACGTAATTCAAAATATGGTGCATTAGGTGTTTTCACGTAAGCGAGCAAGTATATGGTGTAAGAGTAGAACATATATAAAACATGAATCAAATTCAAAATAACAGCAGATTTTAATTATGATGGAAATTGATTTCTATAAATTTTTTTAAAGTGTTCTATAAAATATCAAGAAAATATGAAGAGCGGAAATTGTTTATTTCTGATAAAACGAAAATAAAGAAAACATATCAAAAGCTTGACAGAAAATTATCATTTCCAAATAATAACTTTTTTTATACTTGCTTTTTACAATAATGTCTGGCTTTTGTAGCACAGTTTTGTGAATTGCGTTTTTTTGTTGCTTTTTGAGGTTGCTTCCATACTTTACTTATGCTAGCTGAAGTGAAAAACTTGGGACAACACGAAAAAACTTAATTTGGAATTTTCATGTTTTGAGCTGAACTCATAGAATATTGACCTATACTTAGCTGACAATAGATTAGAAAAAATTAAACATTTTTTAACCGACTACAAAAAGGAGGAGGTTCTCAAGTTCGTCGGTTTCTCTGATTTTTTTTTTTTTTTTTTTTAAATGTATGTACATCGATAACTCCTAAACCATATGCTTGATTGCCATAATTTTTGGGAAACAGATAGATATCATAAGCATGGAGGTGCCCGTAAAAGTGGGCGGTATTCGAGAACTGGGCGTGGCAATAATAGATCTCGCAATACTAAACACTAATGTATCTCGAATAATATTGACACTAGGATACTGCAATTTAGTTTAGGGGTAGGCACAATTATTACAAATTACGGGCAAGAAAATGGGCGTAATTCGATAAATGGGCGTGGCAATATTAGAAAAACAGTGTATCTTGAATAATTTTGAGACTAGAGTACTGCAATTTAGTATAGGAGTAGGCATTACTATTACAAATTATGGTCAATAAAGTGGGAGTTATTTGACAAATGGGCGTGGCAATATTATAAAAACACTGTATCTCGAATAATATGGACACTAGGGTACTGAAACTTAGTGTAGGGGTAGACACAGTTAATACAAATTACGGTCAAGAAAATGGGCGTTATTTGACAAATGGGCGTGGCAATATTAGAAAAAGAGTATATCTCGAATAATATTGATACTATGGTACTGCAATTTAGTATAAGGGTAGGCATTACTATTACAAATTATGGTCAATAAAGTGGGAGTTATTTGACAAATGGGCGTGGCAATATTATAAAAACACTGTATCTCGAATAATATGGACACTGGGGTACTGAAACTTAGTGTAGGGGTAGACACAGTTAATAAAAATTACGGTCAAGAAAATGGGCGTTATTTGACAAATGGGCGTGGCAATATTAGAAAAAGAGTATATCTCGAATAATATTGATACTATGGTACTGCAATTTGGTGTAGGGGTAGGCATTATTAGTAAAAATAACGGTGAAGAAAGTGGGCGGCTTTCGACTACTGGGCGTGGCAATATTAGATAAACAGTAGTAGTGGTAGTAGTAGCAGTAGTAGTATCTTGAATAATATTGACACAAGGGCACTGAAATTTATTGTAGTACAGGGGTAGGCAGAATTACTAAAAATTATGGTCGATAAAGTATGCGTTATTCGATAAATGGGCGTGGCAATACTAGATAAACACTATCGCAGTTAATATTGACGCTGGGGTACTGAAATAAAGTACAGAGGTAGGCACAATTATTGGAAATAACGCTCAAGAAAGTGGGCGCTTATTTAACAAAGGGGCGTGGAAATATTAGAAAAACACTATATGTCGAATAATATTGACACTAGGGTAATAAAACTACAAGAATGGGTAAAAAAATAATAGGGTAATAAAATTACAAGAATGGGTATAATAATTTCAAAACATGTGACATCTAATTTAAATTTAAGAGGCAGATATTTGAAATAACCAACAAACTTCAGAATTTAATAGAACAAATTTTTTCGGAACAATTTTACTAATGTTGTTTATACTCTTTTTTCGAAAACTTATCGTATTCTTTAAAAAGGAAGAAATAAAAATTTAAAAAAAAAAAAAAACAACCGACTACAAAATCACTACAAAGTAATAAATAATTTTAAAAATACTTTTCCTTTTAATTTCATGGTCATATTTGATAATTTATAATTAATAATATAATAATTTATATATGAAATCTTATTATCTTAATTTTTTTCTTATTTGTTTTATTATCATAAATATATTAATTTCTTGATGAATACAAATGCTTTGAAGTTGGCGCTTCTGATTAAAAGTCTGATTATATTAGCGCCGACCTTTAAAGCTTACGTGGACAAACGAAAATTTTGACCATTACAGTTTTTTATCGTTTTTGTTTCTTTTTCAAGTTTTGGTTGATTGCAAAAAAATCAATATTTTCGATATTTCCAAAAATAATGGGGAATCGTGAGCCACCGCTTTAATTTCGTCGAAACCAAACAATTATGATGCAAAACTTTATTAATTAACTGGAAATGACAAATAAAGTAATTTTAATTGAGAAAATGAAAAAAGGGTAACGTACGATCAATCAGATACGCAATTTGGGCAAGTGAAAAAATCAATATTTTTATCTTGTTTTGCATAATAACGTGGCATGTTGGCTGAAAATTAACAAAAAACAGAAAAATTTAATTAAAATATTTGTTTATTTATTCACAGCCTCCATTTTGCATAAAAAAAAAAATCATGAACACACCAAAAGCGGCCTATGATTCCCTAAAAGCTATGGCTTGCTACATGGCGGTGCATGAGTGACATCTTGGAATGTCATGCAAAATTCCTTTTGTATGTTGAAAGGCCAAGGTCCAACGATAATAACTAGCGTGTGTTGGTGCGTAGCGATACGTTCAAGACTGATGCAAATGAAGAACGCAGAAAAAGATTTGCAGAAACTTCTTTTCGGGCGAGTATCTTACAAAGCAAATTGTACGCGTACACTGGTCAACTACCAATGTGAAAATATGCTTAGGCTATGAGACGACGTTGACAGTTGTGTTGAACTATCTATCTTGACATACTGCCGAAAAATGGCAGTGTCTCACCATGGCTCACGATTCCCCACTTTCCCCTATGATTTAATTTGCATGCATAAAAATAAAGGGGAATTTGGAAATGAACCTACGTGAACACTACGTGAACATTCTAACAATATCATGTTACGAGTCCTTTTCACAATTTTATCTTACATTTTTTTCCAAAATTAACTGTTTTTACACCACACATTTCACAATTTACACCGTATTTAAAACAAGTAATCGCACTTAAAAATCCTGTTCATAATATTAACCTTCAAAAAATTAGACCATTTACATATTGTACGAAAAATCAAATGTAGATATTGTAGATATGCAGTTATAATATGTTTACTACATACTACGATTTTTTACCCATTTTTTATTCTTCCATATCAATTATGTCCAAATAATTTTCGTAAGAACAATTGGGCTACAAAATTCGTAGGCTAGCACATAGATGGCGTTATTAGAATTAAACCCATATGATTCGTAGTTAGTACTAACGTTCGAACGACAGGTGTATAAACTTGATAGCTGCTAAATTTAAACGGTTTGTTAAATTAAAACGGCGTGAAATAAGCACCGAAGACGATGCACGCAAAGCATACAAAAATTTCCAAAATAATTATGGATGACCATAAAGTGAAATTGATCGAGACGCTGAGACTCTGAAGATATTAATAGAGCGTGTTGTACATTTCATGCATAAATATTTGGAAAAGCGAAAGCTGTGTGTAAAGTGGGTGACGCGCGGGCTCACAATCGATTAAAAGCAGCAACGTGTCGACGATTCGGAGCAATGTCTAGCGATATTCAACCAGAATAATAACGAATTTTTCCATCGATATGTGACAATGGATGAAGCATGGCTCCATTACTACACTCCAGAGCCCAATCTACAGTCGACACCAAGTGAAGTGCACGCGATGAACCGAATCAAAAGCGTGGAAAGATGAAACAATCAGTTGGCAAGGTTATGGCATCAGTATTCTGGGATGCGCATGGTATAATATACATTGATTACCTTGAAAAAGGGCAGACCAGCAACAGCTATTATTTCATAGCTTTAGGACGATAAAATCACAAAAAAAAAACAGCCCCATTTGAGGAAGAAAAAAGTGCTGTTTCATCAAGACAATGCAATGTGTCACAAGTTCATGAAAACGATGTGAATTTGAATGAATTAGGCTAAGAATTGCTTCCCCATCCACCGAATTATCCAGATCTTGCCCCAGTGACTGTTAACTGTTTGTAGACCTAAATAGAATGCTCGCTGGAAAGCACTAATGAAGAAGTAATCGCTGAAACTGAGGCCTATTTTGAGGCTAAAGAGAAATCATACTATAAAAATTGTATCGAATAATTGTTGTATAGCCCTCGAAGACAACTATGTTGAATAAAAAAAATTGAATTTTACCAAAAAATTAATTTTACTATGTTAGCCTACGAACTTACCAGGCCAACTGTTATGTAGTGTGAGAAACACTGGGAAAGAGTTTTATGGTGTTCACCTGTTTTTATGAACAGGCAAAGAATTATCATAAAATATTTAACAATCTTATTGCATTGTGTCATATGGTGACTCTTTTTTTTTTTAATCAGACACCTTTTTTATTTGCATTTGTAAGGCTCATACTCTAGATACTTTTTAAGGAAATTGTCAGCTGATACGAGTAGTATTACTTATTGAGTACATAATAATATTAGCTTCAAAACATTGACGATGACAGCAACGACAAGCTGTAAAATTAGAAATAGTTCTATATCGACGACATGACATTGCGGCATTAGACCAAATATATCGTTATATCGAAATGACTCAAAAATTTATCGATATCATGAATTTTATCTAATTTCCATAAGATAAGTATAAAAAAATACAAAATGCAAGTGGACTCGTTTGTAGACATGGGTAACGTACCAAAAAATGTAACGCTGATGCAGCAATTGAAGCGCAGTTTACTTTATCAACGAAATGCGGTAAAGCTATTGGCCCATAATTGTAAACAAAATAAATGCGGCTTTAAATTTAGTATAAGCATTTTTGACAGTTTTTCAAAATACCATAATTTGTTGTCAAATAGCTTGCACTAAATTTAGAGCTGACTTTTATTCGTTTATGATTATGGGCCATTGCGTCTTACGTAATTTAAAATGATTTGATATATTATCAACAACATGTTAATAAGAGCAGTAAGGTTTTGAATTCGAAAGTACGTTGAGCGATGTTCATTTTTTTTTTTGACTGCGGTGCGCTGGGTAGCGCATTGAGTTATGTTGTGAAGTACTTAGCGCAGCTTGGCTTCATCTAGGAAAATAAATAAATCATTTAGGAAATTAAAATTTATAAATAAGTTTCAACTAAAGAAGTTATATTTCTCATACATTTATTAAAAAAAGCTTTATCTAAAAGTAATTAATATGAAGTATAGTGTATGAAGCTATTTTTTTAAGTATACACTAAATGGTAGAATAACAAGGTATTCTCGTGACTAAAAATAGTGTCTCTATCTCTATCTGAGGCAGAACTTTTAAAATCAATGTAAAAAATTAGCTTTCTCTTTTTGACGCTCAGCGAGATTTGGTGTTTTTTGACAATTCTGAAACACAGCTCCTTGCCATGCGACTACCTTGCTTTATATCGTGATACAGCCAAATTGTATTTCGTTCAAGATTGGTAATACTACGTGTACATTAAGTGCATTTAAAGTACCATTTAATGGTTAGTGCTGTAAATTTGTAAACTGTGAATGGATATTTAGGAATCAATGTGAACATGGTATAAAAGAAATCAAACAGATACGTAAACTTGCTTATGGTGTGCAAAACCATGAGGCAATAATTTACAAGGTAGCCTTGACAACTACCTTTTTTCTCACGAGCGGCGATCGGGAGTTGTCAAATCCATACAAAGTTTAACTTTTCATCTGTTTTGCTGCTACTTCTTTTTCAATGTGTTTTTGGCAACTCCTAATCGCCAACAGAACTGCCACTCCTACCTTGTTAACCATTATACCATGTGCACAACAAGTTGAAAATTAAAAGTTCTGAGCCGGTAAAAACCTGTAGGTACAGTCCCTGGTAATTGGTATGTATTCATTGTAACACGCAACATAATTAGTCAAGAGCTAAAATTAAGAATTTGTTTTTATATTTAACAAATATATAAAGCCCATCTGAATTTTTATTGGAGTGAAGCTACCATGCAGCGGCTCATATAAAGAAAGTTTATTAGATCAGATCCCAGCAATAGGTTGAAAGATTTTAAAAAATGTTCTTACTTATAAGTTCTCCGTTTCTAGAATAATGTCGTGAAGAGAACCGGAATACGGAAATTTAAATTAATAAATTAAAAGAGTCAAAGAAGACGCATCAAAAAGGGCATTATTTTTTATAACAAATATTTTGTAAAAATTTTAAAAATATTGTAAATTTTGTAAAAATAATTCTTATTTTAAAAATTGTAAAATTATTGTATACGTAAATTTTGTAGAAAATTTTCTTATTAAATTATACTATAGGGCTGTGAACACACAACGACTATGTCATCGGCATATATTGAGAAGTTTTCTTAATCTTTATATTAGTAAATTGATAAATAAAAGTTTTCGATAATGTCGATGCACGTAAACTATAATTACAATAACTTATAATTACACCTATATTATAACCTATAATTACACAGTGCAGCAATATTTTTAGTTATAAAATTTGTTATTTTTAGTTACGTTTCAAAAAGAGTTATATTAATTTAAAGAATTAAAAGAATCATAAAAGCATATTACACGAATCTGAAATTCATTTCTCTCTATCAATCTAGTTCTCCCATAATATGTGTTTGAAGTCGAAAATGGAGTCTTTAAAAACTGACAAAAATAATTGCTATTTGTTCTAATAAATTCTTGTGGGATTTCTTTAAGAATCCCGTGGGGCTTTTATAGGACTCCCTGCAACCCTTTATTGGAAACTCAGGGCAGTGAAGTCATTTAGCGTTATAAGATAAACAATTTGATCCTTTCCTAAAAAGTGATTTAAAAGACCTTTTTGCAAAAATTACTTATTAAAGAATAATAAATATAAAATAAATAAATATAAGGAATAATTAGTGAAACTTCTTAGGCGGCTATTCGGTATTTGGACAAGAACTGATATACACATATATAAGAACTGATATACATGATATATATGATTCATTGTAAACTTTTTGATTTGGAATGGTCAACTTCACTTATTATTTTTTTTTTTAATATTTTTTTATCTGAAATTAGCACTTCACACTTTGAGTTCTTCACAACGACTTAATGCATTCACAAAAACTGTTGCGTTATATATGGTATACGAGACGAGGTAATAAGAATGAAATGGTAATTTCAATTCTACCTGCTGTGTCTTGTGGTGGCTTAAAAACGCACACAAGCAATTTTAGGATCTGCAATTGTGTCACAGTGATACCTTAATTTTTTAAAAGGGTTGCGGTGCATTCCAGTGATACCTAAATTGTTAAAATGGTTGCATACAACGCGCATTTCTTAAGAAGGTGCCATAAAATACCCACAAAAAGGGTTATAAAAACAACCTTCATTTCTTAAGTAGGTGCTATAAAAAAACTACACAAGTAAGTTTACGACATGCAGCTGTGTCTTGTGGTGCCTTAAAAAACGCATACAAGCAATTTTCCGATTTGCAATTGTGTCACAGTGATACCTTCATTTTTTAAAAGGGTTGAATAAATTTCTAAAGAGAAAAAAACTCCAAAAAGAAAAAAACATAGGCATTTCGCTGATTTTTTCATGTAAAGTGCCAAAACTGGCGATTTTTTGAAATGTTTGTATGGGGAACCCCCAGCGGGTTCCAGGGGGTGTGCCACTGGCATGGGTGGGTCGGGCCTCCAAAGTTAGTGGGGGTCAGTCATACATTTGGACTCGATTGGAGCACTCTAAATGGGTCAAAGTGGGATTTTTCAAAGTTTGCCCCTACCCAAAAGTTCGACCCAAATTGGGGGAAATCTGAATTCGTTTTAGAGGTATTGTTCCTTCGGCAAAGTTTCTTATTTTGATCCCTAGAATACGATTTTCACAGAGCAATGGGCGATTTTTTTGCCTCCCCACAAATCTACCCGGCCTAGTATACATGCTTTCTTCTTTAAAATTAAGTTCAAGGTCGACAATGGGTAAATTCTTCATTTATAAAGTTAGGTACCACAATTGCTAAATCTTCTTAACTGCTGCCATTTTTGATATATCGTATTAACATTTATATTTAATGCTTGCACTATTATAATTTTTTGCTTTAGCAATGATTTCATTGAGTATAGTGCTATTCTTGAAGTCAAATGTTTGAAACAAAAGATTCAAAAACTGGATAAAGAGCTTAATGAACCTTGGTTCTATCTGTCAAAGTGAATTGCATTCATTTATATTAAGAAAAATGGCGAATGGAAGACACAAATGTCAAAAAGAAATTGGCCGCATTCAGCGGAGTCAACAGTTGGCAACAGTTGTGTAAAAATTCGCTAAATGGTTCAATTATGCAAGCGCTCACTTAAACCTGTGAGCAAAAAAATTCTATGATACATGAACACAATTATTGAGTGATTTAACCCTTAACTGATACACCTCAAAAAATTTAGTTACAAGTTTATGTTTTTATTTCAAAGAACGCCTTAAATAACAACACGATTAATCAATGTAAAAGCATGCACACACCTGATGGCTTGCAATGTACGGAGCGTTAAAGAATGAATGGTGACATAATGAGAGAAATATATTCTTTTCTTTTTTTAGCATGGTCCCATAGCCTAAGTGTACCAGTTAAGGGTTAAACTTTGACTCTAAACTCTAAAAACTCTAAACTTTGACAACATTTCTGACGCTTAGAGTAACAACACATTCAGAGAAAAACATCGCTCACTATGGTATCGCTATCAAAATAGTTCACAATAGTTGACTCCGCTGAATGCGGCCATTGACAAGTTCAACTCGACTCGATATTGTGCATGGAAACGTTATCGAGTTAGCAACGCCACAGCGAAAAGCAATGCAATTATAAACCGAATGCTTTCAGACTTGCTTCAAAAGTCGTGCTTCTTACACTAATTTAATACTTTACCCTTGCTCATTTATACTGCAAACTATTTCTTCTTCTTCTAGATTATATTAATAAAAAATAGGAACTAATTAATTAACTAATTCATGTTGATTAATATATAACATACTGTACTACAAATAATTGAATTCACAAAACAAACAAACTGATCCAACAAGTCGCCGATGAAAATTGCGGAAAGACGCGTTGAGTTGAACAAGTTGAGAACGTGTCGAGAACTTGTTGTGTGCAAGTTGCTTAATCTGAAGGTTCCGGTATAAATACACAGGCTAGCAACTTGAGTTGGAGTTGCGTTGACCAAGTGTGGAAAAGTCCTAAAAATTAGTTATGAATCCAATGTAGCATGCTCCTTTAATGCCTTTTTGAGCAATGGAGTTTAAATCTTATTTGAATCATAAGCTAGTGTGTACACTAAGCAAACCAAAAAAACCATTTTAAAATCACATATTCATATTTGGTTTAAAGTTACTCATTTTTAATTTACTTGCTTTTGACTTAAAAATGCGCAAAAAACACCTTAATATTATATTCGTTGTATACATACTTATAACAGTATTTAGTTCCGCGGTTAAGCTGTGAAGAATGTTAAATTCTTATATTGAAAGAAAAGTATATTACAGAATAAATTAAAAATAAAAAAATAATGCAAATGGTTCCCTCCGTTTGTACTATCTTTATCGTGTTCAGTTAACAATCAAACTTGCGAAAACCGTTTGTTTAAGGTAACATTTATTTAATTCAAGTTAACCCATATTGATTGCAATTTTTTATTAGTTTCATGAAGAACTTGCGTGTTTTTTGAATGTTACGTCGAGAGGAGAGTAATAATGGAATTCTTTAAAACAAACCAAAACATAACAAACTCTCATAGGGATGAACTTGTTACCATTATTGTTGAAGAACTACATTAGCCTAAAAATGCAAGGCTTTCCAGCAATAATGAGAGCAATGAACACTTTAACAGCAACATTTTACGTTTATTAAGTAAATATCAAAAATTTTTAAAATAAAAATGATATTTAAATATTAAAAATTTTGTATTTTTAAATCAAAATGTATATTTGTACGGCTTGAATTCAAAAATGATCAACTATAAAACAAAATTTTTTATTTCAGTATTAAAAATAAAACAGCTTAATTCTAACAATGACCAATTTTGGAATGAAATTTAATTCATGGTAAATATAAAAATATCATTTTTGATATAAAAATGTCCAACTTTACCCTACTTTTGTCACTGTTGAATTTTAATTTAACATTATTTTTAATTTTACTTTGTTTTTTTTGCGTTGTACGGCTGGGTTGTGTTATTATAGAAAAACTAGTGAGGAATGGAGCTTCGGCAGGATACCGAAGCTAGAATACCCCCGCTGTCGTATTGAAGTATATCCAAAGTCTTTAGCCGTCTATAAAATGTTTATGAATAATCTACAAAAATATGTGCGTCATACGCTTAATTTAATTTTACCCGTGGCTACCACAAAGAGTAATTTGTAGGCTGCTCATTATGCTAAGGAATATATTACAAAATTTGGTTAGTATGTGCAAATCCATACCAATGGTAACAATTATTTCATTTAAAACCAAATTGCCACGTCCCGGTTCAACTCTGCCCCATTCTAGACTACTGACTGCTCATTATTCCAAAGGATATGTGTGGAAAATTTGGAAGAAGTCGGACAAAGGCTATAGAAGAAGTTCGATTAAAATTAAAGTGACACGCCGCTGTCTAATTCCACCCAATTTTTTAGACAAATCGCTGCTCATTATTTTAAAGAATATATTTGCAAAATTTGGTTGAAGTCAGTAAAACGGTGTAGGAGTTTCATTAAAATTAAAGTATCACGCCCTCTGTCTAGCTCCGCCAACTTTTATAAACTATGGACTGCTCCTTATGGTAAAGAATATATTTTGTTAAAATTGTACAAGTGGTATAGAGAGAGTTAAATTAGAATTAAATGGCACGCCCCTTTTCCAATCCCACCCACATTGTAGGCGTAAAACTCCTCATTATTAAATGGAAATAAAGTGCCATGCCCCACTTCTGGTAACGCCCACTTATATAAACTAACGACTGATCCTTATGTCAAAAAATATGTGTGCAAAATTTGGTTTAAGTCAAACAAACGGTATGAGGGTGTTCGATTAGAATTAAATGGACACGCCCCTTCTCCAATCTCACCCACTTTCTTAGACTTAAAACTTCTCATTATACTAAATATATATGTGCGAAATTTGGTTGAAATCGGAAAAACGGTGTTGATGGAGCTAATTCAAAAATAAAGTGCCACGCCCCCCTGTCTAGTACTGCCGTATTTTATAAAATTAAGACTACTCAAATTACCAAGGATAATGTGTGCAAAATTTGGTTGAAGCCAGACACACGGTGTAACAGAAGTTCTATTAAAAGTTAAATGACACGTCACTTCTCTAGTCTGAAGGCTCCACATTACAACGAAGAATATACGTAAGGGTTGGACAAACGATGTGGGTGGAATTTGGTTACATACCGAAACGATTTTATTCTTACTTACTTACATAGGTGGCCGTAACAACTCGTGTTCGGGTTTCAGCCGACCTCATCAGCCCTCGCCAGGCGCCTCTGCTTTGCGCGCGCCTTCTCCAATCTGATACACCAAGGGTTCGGGCTTCCTCGGCGTGGTTCATCCATCGGAGGCATGGTCTCCCTCGTCGTCGTTGACCAGCGACCCTCGCCTCTACCACCTTTTTCGCTGGAGCTTCGTCGTCCATATGATGGACATGACCCAGCCAGCGTAGTCGCTGCACAGTTATACGCCGAACTACGTCAATATCTTCGTCATACAGCTCGTGGTTCATTCTGATGCAATAGTTATCGCCGACTCGAACAGGACCGAAGATTTTGCGAAGAACTTTTCTCTCGAACACCCCCAGAACAGCTGCGTCAGTTTGCGAAACTACCCATGCCTCAACGCCATAAAAAAGCACAGATAGAAGGAGCGTCTTGAAAATTGTTCGTTTTGTCGATCGAGAGGTTGCTCTGGAACTTAGTTCATTACTGAGCCCGTAGTAGCACCTATTAGCAATTATTGTTCTACACTTTATCTCTAGGCTGACTTCGTTGTTGTTATTAATGGCGGTGCCAAAGTATACAAACTCCTTGACTACTTCAAAGTTATAGCTGCCGGATGAAACATCTAGATGCCGCGCTCCCTTGTTTGTAGACAGCATATACACGATGTTATTCAGTTTTATATAATTACGAAAGTTTTTCTATTTTGATGGCGTCACTTTGTATGGGAGGTAGGCATGATTTTCATCCGATTTTGCCAAATATCATAGAGATGGTTTAAGTTAATTATCAATGCTTATGCGTGAAATTCCAAGAAATTTTTGTAATTTCGCCAGATTTTTAAGAGATTTTACTATTAAGATGAGGCCACTTTGTATGGGAGGTAGGCGTGGTTTTCATTCGATTTGGCTCATTTTCGAACTTAACCTTAATTTTTTAAAAGATTATATTTTGAATTTCATCGCGATAGCTTTATTATTACGGCTATAATCGTGTCGACAGACAGGCAGACGGACACATGGAAATCGACTCAGGTGGTGATGCTGATCAAAAATATATATATTTTTCTATACCTACCACCCCTCCTTCTTGGCGTTACAAACGGAATGACAAAGTTAATACACCCCTTACGCAGTACGCGTTGGGGTATAAAAAATAGCAGCTCTTAAGTATAGCTGTGCCTTTCAATCTATTACAATTTCAAGCGGTGAAAAAAGTCGAAAAATATGATACCTTGTGTCAAAATTTATAGCAGTTGGGAACGTGTGTTAAGGTGGTAAATTTCATGGAAAAACGTGAATATTTTTATACTAAATAAAATTATCAGAGAACTATTTTCATATTTGCAAGATGTCTGGACGTGAAGGAGGGAAGAAAAAACCGCTAAAGGCACCTAAAAAAGATAACAAGGACTTAGATGACGATGATATGGCATTAAAACAGAAATTAAAGGAGCAACAGAAGGCGTTAGAGGCGGCAAAACAAAAAGCTTCGCAGAAAGGTCCCCTCGTTGGTGGTGGTATTAAGAAGTCAGGAAAGAAATAAAACAAATTTAACCACTTAGTTTTCATATTGATGAATTGTAACCAAATCGGAACTGTAATAATTTATACAAAGAAATAGACGCATTTTGATATTAAAAAAGGCCAATTAGGAGCCTACTGAAAAGTAACAAATCAATTTTTTTTAATATATTTGGTACAGGATTATAAATGATGCCAAGCAAATTCCCTTTCGGAGAGGTTTATTGACACTTGGTCGGCTGTGGGAAAACTTGCTTGTGTGCCAGGACTTTGTACCGAGAATGAAGCGACTTCGCAGGCTGCGCCAATCTGCTGATGCAACGGGTCTTCGGGAAATTTAGCCATATAGTAGGCAAGAGCACCAATAAATGCATCACCAGCGCCTGTTGTGTCTACGACTTTTTGGATTTTATTTGCTGGCACGTGCACGTAGTTGTCCATATCCTTGCGGTTGCAGTAAACAGCACCTTGTGGTCCCAATGTTATAATAACTGTATTAGCACCCATTTCTATTAACTTTCGTAGAGCTTCCTTTGCTTGCCTGCAATAATAAAGATTTATGTTGTACATATTCAGAAGGTTGAATTTAGAAAAAAGTTACGTCAAGGTCAAGATATCTATGCAGCCTGTTATGAGTGCGGCTTCACTTTCATTAACGCAAAATATAGTGGCAGCCTTCAAGAGTTCTTGCGGTATATCAGCTAAAGCGGGTGCTGCATTTAGTATTGAAATGCCTTTGAAGTTTTCCAATGCAGTCAATGTAGCTTTAACAGGTGTCTCAAGTTGACAGATTAAAATCTAAAAGCGTTTAATGGTTTGTTAAAGAATTGTATGGCAGAACATTCTTTATATAGAGAGCCTCTTATTTACTTTGGCGTTTTCAAACATTTTGCTTGCACTAGTAACATCAGTTTCACTTAGCAAATTGTTGGCCCCAGCGACGATAACAATATGGTTTTCTCCGCTACTCGAAACGCATATCTGCGCAATACCGGTAGTCTAGGAAAAATAAAATAAATTGTAGAGTATTAAACAAAGGTCGTAACTGTTATCATATAACTTCGCCTTTCCGCAGCTCCATGCCCTCTATATTGACACCTTCACGTTCCATGTTAGACACGTAGTTTGTACCCCAAAGATCATCACCAACCTGAATTGGACAATGATTGTTTAAAAAACATTAAACAAAATGACACAATTCGAACACCTACTTTCGCTATCATTGCCGTTTTTGCTCCCAGTCTTGCTGCTGCTACGCACTGGTTGGCCCCTTTTCCTCCATAGCCTGTAGCAAACTTGTACCCATGCAAAGTTTCCCCTGCTCTAGGTAGTCGCTCCACATAGCTGTTGAATAAAGTTTAATATTTTACTTTAATTGTTACATATATTTTTACCATATAAAATCCACAATAGCAGAACCAAAGACTAGCACTTCCAAGAAACAGAACTGGAGGTTGTTTTCGGTGATGACTTCATTGTCTTGCGTTTTCTTCAATTTTTTGGAGTGCTGGTTTCCACGGAAATGCCTCTTTTTTGTTCGATACGCGTACTTACGCGGCGCGTTTGGGTGGCTTTTTTTATCCATAGCAAAAAAAAAAACACAAAACGATTTTTCTTTTATTTTACAACAGCAGTTATCGCGCACGCGTAGCTTTCAGCGTTCGAAAATAAACTGAATCTCGTTCGTTTGCTTCTTTCATGTGAACACCTGGGCTCAAAATCATTTCAACCCCTAAATCAAAACTAGTGATGTGACGAGTCGAATACTTTTGAAACTCGAGTTACTCGAGTCTGAACAATTTTGACTCGAGTAGAAACTCGAGTTGGCGAGTCAACAATTCATAGTCGAGTTTGAAATTTTGAAACTCGATGTAAGCAAGAACGTTCCGAAATGATGTTTGTTAAAAATATCAAAATAAAACTAAAGCGTTGTATTGAATGTTTTTTTATATTGATAAAACAAGATAAACAGAAAAATTCAGAAACAATTTATGCTGCATGCGAATAGTATTGAAAAATATCTTTTTATTTATACAATACCAAAATTTTTTAAGCAAACAAAAACAAAAATTCAATTAAACGTACAAAAAGTAAAAAATAAATAAAAATAAAAAATATGAACTATTCTTGTAGTGTTGAACTGCACCAACTATTAAGAAACAAGATTGAGTCAGCTTTTTTAGATGAAAGTCGGTTACGACGTTGATTCATTACCATTCCAGCCTTTGAAAATAGTCGTTCTGATGGAACTGATGTGGCAGGTATACACAAATACTTGCAGGCCATTTTATAAAGCGAAGGAAAAATATTTTTCCTGTCTTCCCAAAACTGAACAGGGTTTTGTGTTCTATCTAAATATGGTAATGCAAGATATTGTCGTACTATAATTGTTGCCGAAGATATTGGGGTCTGCTGCGTCGATGTTTCTAAAATTCGCTTATCTAATTGTTCCCAAAGGTTATCATCTTCATTTTCTCCTAAATTGGCATCAATACTCGCGCTTTGTGGTTGAGTACGAAGTAATAATGGCTGATTTTCCGATAGCTCTTCAATTACCCACTTTTGTGCATTATCTGCATTTAACTCAAGTCCAAAAGCCTTTTTTTTAAATCGAGGATCAAGAAATGTTGCTTTTGACGCTGTTCTGTTGCTTTCATAAACACTTAGACGCTTATCAGTCACCTCCAGTAATGAACTTTGCAAATGCCTACCAACTTCTGTTTTTAAAAATTTATTTTTTACTGTATTTTGCAATCCTCTTGTCAATGGTATTACATAAGACAAAGTGGGATACAGTTCCCCAGAAAGAATGACGGTCATTTTCTCAAAAGGTTTTAAGACAGAAATGCAATCTTCGAGTATTTCCCATTCTGAAGAGTCCAAGTTCGGTGGTGGCGACTGTAAGACTGGAAATGTTGCTGACAAAGGGACTTTTAGCAAAACCAATCTTTCCATCATTAACAAAGTGGAATTCCACCTTGTCGGTACGTCCTGTATTAACTTTAATTCTTCTAGACCCATTTGTTTTTGAATATCTTTTAGTTTGTAAGACGCTTTGCTGCTCAGTTTAAAATGAGTGACTATATTTCGTGATTTAGTAATCAGTTCAATCAACTGACTATTTTTTAAGTAATTACTTTCTGCGTGCTCCTTGTCTTTGAAAGTACAATCTTTCACGACAAGATTGAGTGTGTGCGCAACACAATAATGGTTACGTTTCATCATGTAATGACTAATCGCCTTTTTCATGCTACTGGCATTATCTGTTACAACAGTAACGACTTTCTCATTAATTTTCCACTCTTTGAAAATATCTCGCAGCGCATCAGCAATATTTAAAGACGAGTGTTCCAAAGGCAATTCAGAAGTTGATAAAATTAAAGAATTCAGTTTTGCATCAGAAATGAAGTGGGATGTTGCAGATATATAACTATTATTAGAATCGGATGTCCAAATATCTGTAGTTATTGCAACATGTTCGACTTTTTCCAGTTTTTGCTTTAAAGCTTCTGAGCATAGTTTATATCTTTCGCTTAGCAATTTTTCAGAAAGCAACTTTCTAGACGGAAGTGTATAGTCGGGATTAAGTTTTCGTGTAAATCTTTTAAAGCCCTTATTCTCTACAATTTGTAAAGGCTGATAATCTAAAACGATCATATCAAGTAAGGCTTCATCAGCGGCACTTTGATTTACTTTTGTTGGCGCGACCAATCGCATTTGTCTTTGGCGCTTTGGACGTGGTTCAGTTGAAGCAACTAAATCAATTACCTGTGAGCCATAAGAAGAATTAGCAACAGCTCCTGATGATTCATCTGGAATTCTCTGTTCAGCTGTGTTATTTGCAGTATTGTTAACAATTTGTTGTTCGTCGTCGCGCTCTAAATATTGTACTGGATGCTTCCTTTTAAGGTGGGCAATGAGGTTGGATGTATTACCAAAATGCTTATATGAACATGAACATAACTTGCAGTTCACTCTATTATCACTAGATTTATCATAGAATTCCCAAACATTTGATTTTTTATTCTCTCGAGGCATTTTAAATATAAAAAAACTAATACTCCTTTATAAAAGCAGTTCGCTATCAGACAAAAAACAAACACTTTTCATAGCTACAAACAAGGCACTAACAAAAACCACACATATTAAAGTTTGTTGCGCAGTCGTGAAGAATACTCGGAACTGCATTTCAACGCCTACTTTGTTTTTGAATTAACCGTGTTTTCATACAATGTACTCGCCGAGTATTTTGACAACGAGTAACAAACATACGAAATAAAACTCGCAGAAATATTTTTAAAGGTAATGAATGCGATGCGAAATACTCGCTAGTTTTTGACAACTCGAGTTGAAGCGAAAAGTGAATCGAGTTGACTCGAGTTCGAGGTGGACTCGAGTTAACGAGTAAAAAAACTCGACTCGTCACATCACTAATCAAAACATGCATGTATACATACTGTGTGTGTATATTTTGTAATATCAATACCATGGTAGAATTATAAGGTAAGTGCAATTCGGAGAGCAAATGACGACATAGAAAAACATTGGCGTAGGTATAATGTCACTTTTGACATTTGCCGTTTACTCGTTCGGCTATAGGAATGTATAATTTGCTTGTAACCGTATATCTCAATTGAGTACCCAGATTTTATGTGAGAAAACGTAAGAAAAGTGATTAAAAACCATAAAAAGTTAATAAAACTAGCCGTTATTTTATATACAATACAAAATTAATTGTATTTTAATTGTAAATGAAGCAAATACAAGTTAGCTTCTAATTTAATTTGAACTCGGCTACTTACTTCGATTGTTCGGTAGCCGATTTATTTACATCGCTTTGTACGGCTGCTTTCAACTGTCAAAATATATTTTGACAAAGTAAATTGCAGCTGGTAAAGTTAAAATATGTTCTTTTAAAAATAAAGCTGCAAGTGTTTATTTTATTTAACATACTTGTGCCAATCATTAAGATAAAATATTTACAAAGCCTCAAAGAAATTACCATGGATGTGCCCAAACATTTGTGCCCAGCAATTTCATCGGATAACGTCACGCTAAGTATTCATGGTAACCTCTCATTCTCATCATTGATCCACACCAAGCTTCTTATGGCGTTGAGGATCCAGAATTTGGCATAACACACATATCTGGCTTTGCGTCGTCACAATGTTAGCATTGTGGACTCCATCCATAAGGTAAGTAAAGCTTTGGACATAGCGTATCTACGTTACGAAATAAGAGATATTCCTTTTACATACCAGATCGCATGAAGCTATGTAGATGGCAGTGAAAACTGAAAGACGAAAGCGTGCTGTTATTTTAGAGCATGCAGGTGTACGTGAAGCAAATATTAATGCCGCGGAGGGAAAACGAAAATCCAAAATTCTTGCATCTGAAACTGAATGGCAGGAACACATCAGCAAAACAAGTGGTGAATCAGTGGCAATGTTAGCCATAGCTGATGCGCGTTGTAGAGGATTAGTTGCTGTTCTAAAGTCGCTGGTTACTGCGGAAGGACACACAAAGCTTGGCCAAGGCACCGTTTTGTTTGTGGAAAGCCGGAGTAAGTTAAGGATATTTTTTTCGATATTTGCAATTAATTTAAAATTCTCTTTAAGATACTTGAGAAAAAATCAAAACAATTTTACTGCTAAAGAACACTTACCAGCAAAACAATAACTACAAATAACAACAGTTGCAAGTACCAGGACAGCTACAAGCAACAAAACAATTACCGCCTAACCAACAGTTCCCAGCTACACTCTCGAAGGGTGAAAATGTGCAACTAGTTGTCATGGATACTGCCTTGCTTTGCACTGGATGCTTTTCATGTACCCTAATTGAATATGTGCGCTAGAGATAATTTCAGAGCAGAGCGAACTTCAGACATATCCGATTGTCCGATTGTGAGATAAAAGGTTTGTCTAGTATCAGGAAGGAAAAGTAGTAAACATTTAATCAAATTTACTTTGCAGGCCTGCCGGAACATTGCGATGCAGATATGGTGTCTAAGCTAGAGCAACTTATACCAAATAAGCAGTATTATTAAATGTGATTCTATTGAAGTTTATGGAGAAGATTCATCTCACGTTATCAAAGTTAACCAAATACCAAGAGCGCTTGTAACGGCCGGATTTTTGGATTTGCAGAGCTTAAGAAATAAAATTTTAATTACGTAAATAGAGAGAACACACATTACTAAAGTATAATGCATTTTTTTTTAAAGTTTAAATTGAAAATAATCTGTTTTGGTAAAACAAAGCTAAATTGTCACATACATAAAAATTAATATGGACTTTCTAGAAACACAGTAAGCCCGCAGGTGGCGTTGCAAATTGACGTAAAAAAAAATAATACTTTTCCGGTGGCACAAATAAATCCTACAGAAAAAAAAAATTAAAAAGGTTTGTGGTTAATTTAAAAACCTAACTCTTGGGATATGATAAAATATCATAAATTTTCGGGCTTTTAACTTTGAGCTCAAAATTTTTATAATTCAAAAATTAATTAATTATGAATTACAATTCAACTCAATTGTTTTCGTTTAACGCATTACTAACATTTTGTTGAACCATTGATGAACGCACTTTTAAGCATTTCAACAAATCACAAATGAATATTTGAAGTAGTCTGTCCGCCAATTCATATTTGCAAAACAGCTGATTTTGGCAGTATACCTACGCCATTGTTATTGTTGTGTAGCAGAAGAGAGGGTGATTCTAGTGCATCTACCTTATAATTGTATCATGGGAACGTGTGTTAAGGTGGTAAATTTCATGGAAAAACGTGAATATTTTTATACTAAATAAAATTATCAGAGAACTATTTTCATATTTACAAGATGTCTGGACGTGAAGGAGGGAAGAAAAAACCGCTAAAGGCACCTAAAAAAGATAACAAGGACTTAGATGACGATGATATGGCATTAAAACAGAAATTAAAGGAGCAACAGAAGGCGTTAGAGGCGGCAAAACAAAAAGCTTCGCAGAAAGGTCCCCTCGTTGGTGGTGGTATTAAGAAGTCAGGAAAGAAATAAAACAAATTTAACCACTTAGTTTTCATATTGATGAATTGTAACCAAATCGGAACTGTAATAATTTATACAAAGAAATAGACGCATTTTGATATTAAAAAAGGCCAATTAGGAGCCTACTGAAAAGTAACAAATCAATTTTTTTTAATATATTTGGTACAGGATTATAAATGATGCCAAGCAAATTCCCTTTCGGAGAGGTTTATTGACACTTGGTCGGCTGTGGGAAAACTTGCTTGTGTGCCAGGACTTTGTACCGAGAATGAAGCGACTTCGCAGGCTGCGCCAATCTGCTGATGCAACGGGTCTTCGGGAAATTTAGCCATATAGTAGGCAAGAGCACCAATAAATGCATCACCAGCGCCTGTTGTGTCTACGACTTTTTGGATTTTATTTGCTGGCACGTGCACGTAGTTGTCCATATCCTTGCGGTTGCAGTAAACAGCACCTTGTGGTCCCAATGTTATAATAACTGTATTAGCACCCATTTCTATTAACTTTCGTAGAGCTTCCTTTGCTTGCCTGCAATAATAAAGATTTATGTTGTACATATTCAGAAGGTTGAATTTAGAAAAAAGTTACGTCAAGGTCAAGATATCTATGCAGCCTGTTATGAGTGCGGCTTCACTTTCATTAACGCAAAATATAGTGGCAGCCTTCAAGAGTTCTTGCGGTATATCAGCTAAAGCGGGTGCTGCATTTAGTATTGAAATGCCTTTGAAGTTTTCCAATGCAGTCAATGTAGCTTTAACAGGTGTCTCAAGTTGACAGATTAAAATCTAAAAGCGTTTAATGGTTTGTTAAAGAATTGTATGGCAGAACATTCTTTATATAGAGAGCCTCTTATTTACTTTGGCGTTTTCAAACATTTTGCTTGCACTAGTAACATCAGTTTCACTTAGCAAATTGTTGGCCCCAGCGACGATAACAATATGGTTTTCTCCGCTACTCGAAACGCATATCTGCGCAATACCGGTAGTCTAGGAAAAATAAAATAAATTGTAGAGTATTAAACAAAGGTCGTAACTGTTATCATATAACTTCGCCTTTCCGCAGCTCCATGCCCTCTATATTGACACCTTCACGTTCCATGTTAGACACGTAGTTTGTACCCCAAAGATCATCACCAACCTGAATTGGACAATGATTGTTTAAAAAACATTAAACAAAATGACACAATTCGAACACCTACTTTCGCTATCATTGCCGTTTTTGCTCCCAGTCTTGCTGCTGCTACGCACTGGTTGGCCCCTTTTCCTCCATAGCCTGTAGCAAACTTGTACCCATGCAAAGTTTCCCCTGCTCTAGGTAGTCGCTCCACATAGCTGTTGAATAAAGTTTAATATTTTACTTTAATTGTTACATATATTTTTACCATATAAAATCCACAATAGCAGAACCAAAGACTAGCACTTCCAAGAAACAGAACTGGAGGTTGTTTTCGGTGATGACTTCATTGTCTTGCGTTTTCTTCAATTTTTTGGAGTGCTGGTTTCCACGGAAATGCCTCTTTTTTGTTCGATACGCGTACTTACGCGGCGCGTTTGGGTGGCTTTTTTTATCCATAGCAAAAAAAAAAACACAAAACGATTTTTCTTTTATTTTACAACAGCAGTTATCGCGCACGCGTAGCTTTCAGCGTTCGAAAATAAACTGAATCTCGTTCGTTTGCTTCTTTCATGTGAACACCTGGGCTCAAAATCATTTCAACCCCTAAATCAAAACTAGTGATGTGACGAGTCGAATACTTTTGAAACTCGAGTTACTCGAGTCTGAACAATTTTGACTCGAGTAGAAACTCGAGTTGGCGAGTCAACAATTCATAGTCGAGTTTGAAATTTTGAAACTCGATGTAAGCAAGAACGTTCCGAAATGATGTTTGTTAAAAATATCAAAATAAAACTAAAGCGTTGTATTGAATGTTTTTTTATATTGATAAAACAAGATAAACAGAAAAATTCAGAAACAATTTATGCTGCATGCGAATAGTATTGAAAAATATCTTTTTATTTATACAATACCAAAATTTTTTAAGCAAACAAAAACAAAAATTCAATTAAACGTACAAAAAGTAAAAAATAAATAAAAATAAAAAATATGAACTATTCTTGTAGTGTTGAACTGCACCAACTATTAAGAAACAAGATTGAGTCAGCTTTTTTAGATGAAAGTCGGTTACGACGTTGATTCATTACCATTCCAGCCTTTGAAAATAGTCGTTCTGATGGAACTGATGTGGCAGGTATACACAAATACTTGCAGGCCATTTTATAAAGCGAAGGAAAAATATTTTTCCTGTCTTCCCAAAACTGAACAGGGTTTTGTGTTCTATCTAAATATGGTAATGCAAGATATTGTCGTACTATAATTGTTGCCGAAGATATTGGGGTCTGCTGCGTCGATGTTTCTAAAATTCGCTTATCTAATTGTTCCCAAAGGTTATCATCTTCATTTTCTCCTAAATTGGCATCAATACTCGCGCTTTGTGGTTGAGTACGAAGTAATAATGGCTGATTTTCCGATAGCTCTTCAATTACCCACTTTTGTGCATTATCTGCATTTAACTCAAGTCCAAAAGCCTTTTTTTTAAATCGAGGATCAAGAAATGTTGCTTTTGACGCTGTTCTGTTGCTTTCATAAACACTTAGACGCTTATCAGTCACCTCCAGTAATGAACTTTGCAAATGCCTACCAACTTCTGTTTTTAAAAATTTATTTTTTACTGTATTTTGCAATCCTCTTGTCAATGGTATTACATAAGACAAAGTGGGATACAGTTCCCCAGAAAGAATGACGGTCATTTTCTCAAAAGGTTTTAAGACAGAAATGCAATCTTCGAGTATTTCCCATTCTGAAGAGTCCAAGTTCGGTGGTGGCGACTGTAAGACTGGAAATGTTGCTGACAAAGGGACTTTTAGCAAAACCAATCTTTCCATCATTAACAAAGTGGAATTCCACCTTGTCGGTACGTCCTGTATTAACTTTAATTCTTCTAGACCCATTTGTTTTTGAATATCTTTTAGTTTGTAAGACGCTTTGCTGCTCAGTTTAAAATGAGTGACTATATTTCGTGATTTAGTAATCAGTTCAATCAACTGACTATTTTTTAAGTAATTACTTTCTGCGTGCTCCTTGTCTTTGAAAGTACAATCTTTCACGACAAGATTGAGTGTGTGCGCAACACAATAATGGTTACGTTTCATCATGTAATGACTAATCGCCTTTTTCATGCTACTGGCATTATCTGTTACAACAGTAACGACTTTCTCATTAATTTTCCACTCTTTGAAAATATCTCGCAGCGCATCAGCAATATTTAAAGACGAGTGTTCCAAAGGCAATTCAGAAGTTGATAAAATTAAAGAATTCAGTTTTGCATCAGAAATGAAGTGGGATGTTGCAGATATATAACTATTATTAGAATCGGATGTCCAAATATCTGTAGTTATTGCAACATGTTCGACTTTTTCCAGTTTTTGCTTTAAAGCTTCTGAGCATAGTTTATATCTTTCGCTTAGCAATTTTTCAGAAAGCAACTTTCTAGACGGAAGTGTATAGTCGGGATTAAGTTTTCGTGTAAATCTTTTAAAGCCCTTATTCTCTACAATTTGTAAAGGCTGATAATCTAAAACGATCATATCAAGTAAGGCTTCATCAGCGGCACTTTGATTTACTTTTGTTGGCGCGACCAATCGCATTTGTCTTTGGCGCTTTGGACGTGGTTCAGTTGAAGCAACTAAATCAATTACCTGTGAGCCATAAGAAGAATTAGCAACAGCTCCTGATGATTCATCTGGAATTCTCTGTTCAGCTGTGTTATTTGCAGTATTGTTAACAATTTGTTGTTCGTCGTCGCGCTCTAAATATTGTACTGGATGCTTCCTTTTAAGGTGGGCAATGAGGTTGGATGTATTACCAAAATGCTTATATGAACATGAACATAACTTGCAGTTCACTCTATTATCACTAGATTTATCATAGAATTCCCAAACATTTGATTTTTTATTCTCTCGAGGCATTTTAAATATAAAAAAACTAATACTCCTTTATAAAAGCAGTTCGCTATCAGACAAAAAACAAACACTTTTCATAGCTACAAACAAGGCACTAACAAAAACCACACATATTAAAGTTTGTTGCGCAGTCGTGAAGAATACTCGGAACTGCATTTCAACGCCTACTTTGTTTTTGAATTAACCGTGTTTTCATACAATGTACTCGCCGAGTATTTTGACAACGAGTAACAAACATACGAAATAAAACTCGCAGAAATATTTTTAAAGGTAATGAATGCGATGCGAAATACTCGCTAGTTTTTGACAACTCGAGTTGAAGCGAAAAGTGAATCGAGTTGACTCGAGTTCGAGGTGGACTCGAGTTAACGAGTAAAAAAACTCGACTCGTCACATCACTAATCAAAACATGCATGTATACATACTGTGTGTGTATATTTTGTAATATCAATACCATGGTAGAATTATAAGGTAAGTGCAATTCGGAGAGCAAATGACGACATAGAAAAACATTGGCGTAGGTATAATGTCACTTTTGACATTTGCCGTTTACTCGTTCGGCTATAGGAATGTATAATTTGCTTGTAACCGTATATCTCAATTGAGTACCCAGATTTTATGTGAGAAAACGTAAGAAAAGTGATTAAAAACCATAAAAAGTTAATAAAACTAGCCGTTATTTTATATACAATACAAAATTAATTGTATTTTAATTGTAAATGAAGCAAATACAAGTTAGCTTCTAATTTAATTTGAACTCGGCTACTTACTTCGATTGTTCGGTAGCCGATTTATTTACATCGCTTTGTACGGCTGCTTTCAACTGTCAAAATATATTTTGACAAAGTAAATTGCAGCTGGTAAAGTTAAAATATGTTCTTTTAAAAATAAAGCTGCAAGTGTTTATTTTATTTAACATACTTGTGCCAATCATTAAGATAAAATATTTACAAAGCCTCAAAGAAATTACCATGGATGTGCCCAAACATTTGTGCCCAGCAATTTCATCGGATAACGTCACGCTAAGTATTCATGGTAACCTCTCATTCTCATCATTGATCCACACCAAGCTTCTTATGGCGTTGAGGATCCAGAATTTGGCATAACACACATATCTGGCTTTGCGTCGTCACAATGTTAGCATTGTGGACTCCATCCATAAGGTAAGTAAAGCTTTGGACATAGCGTATCTACGTTACGAAATAAGAGATATTCCTTTTACATACCAGATCGCATGAAGCTATGTAGATGGCAGTGAAAACTGAAAGACGAAAGCGTGCTGTTATTTTAGAGCATGCAGGTGTACGTGAAGCAAATATTAATGCCGCGGAGGGAAAACGAAAATCCAAAATTCTTGCATCTGAAACTGAATGGCAGGAACACATCAGCAAAACAAGTGGTGAATCAGTGGCAATGTTAGCCATAGCTGATGCGCGTTGTAGAGGATTAGTTGCTGTTCTAAAGTCGCTGGTTACTGCGGAAGGACACACAAAGCTTGGCCAAGGCACCGTTTTGTTTGTGGAAAGCCGGAGTAAGTTAAGGATATTTTTTTCGATATTTGCAATTAATTTAAAATTCTCTTTAAGATACTTGAGAAAAAATCAAAACAATTTTACTGCTAAAGAACACTTACCAGCAAAACAATAACTACAAATAACAACAGTTGCAAGTACCAGGACAGCTACAAGCAACAAAACAATTACCGCCTAACCAACAGTTCCCAGCTACACTCTCGAAGGGTGAAAATGTGCAACTAGTTGTCATGGATACTGCCTTGCTTTGCACTGGATGCTTTTCATGTACCCTAATTGAATATGTGCGCTAGAGATAATTTCAGAGCAGAGCGAACTTCAGACATATCCGATTGTCCGATTGTGAGATAAAAGGTTTGTCTAGTATCAGGAAGGAAAAGTAGTAAACATTTAATCAAATTTACTTTGCAGGCCTGCCGGAACATTGCGATGCAGATATGGTGTCTAAGCTAGAGCAACTTATACCAAATAAGCAGTATTATTAAATGTGATTCTATTGAAGTTTATGGAGAAGATTCATCTCACGTTATCAAAGTTAACCAAATACCAAGAGCGCTTGTAACGGCCGGATTTTTGGATTTGCAGAGCTTAAGAAATAAAATTTTAATTACGTAAATAGAGAGAACACACATTACTAAAGTATAATGCATTTTTTTTTAAAGTTTAAATTGAAAATAATCTGTTTTGGTAAAACAAAGCTAAATTGTCACATACATAAAAATTAATATGGACTTTCTAGAAACACAGTAAGCCCGCAGGTGGCGTTGCAAATTGACGTAAAAAAAAATAATACTTTTCCGGTGGCACAAATAAATCCTACAGAAAAAAAAAATTAAAAAGGTTTGTGGTTAATTTAAAAACCTAACTCTTGGGATATGATAAAATATCATAAATTTTCGGGCTTTTAACTTTGAGCTCAAAATTTTTATAATTCAAAAATTAATTAATTATGAATTACAATTCAACTCAATTGTTTTCGTTTAACGCATTACTAACATTTTGTTGAACCATTGATGAACGCACTTTTAAGCATTTCAACAAATCACAAATGAATATTTGAAGTAGTCTGTCCGCCAATTCATATTTGCAAAACAGCTGATTTTGGCAGTATACCTACGCCATTGTTATTGTTGTGTAGCAGAAGAGAGGGTGATTCTAGTGCATCTACCTTATAATTGTATCATGGGAACGTGTGTTAAGGTGGTAAATTTCATGGAAAAACGTGAATATTTTTATACTAAATAAAATTATCAGAGAACTATTTTCATATTTACAAGATGTCTGGACGTGAAGGAGGGAAGAAAAAACCGCTAAAGGCACCTAAAAAAGATAACAAGGACTTAGATGACGATGATATGGCATTAAAACAGAAATTAAAGGAGCAACAGAAGGCGTTAGAGGCGGCAAAACAAAAAGCTTCGCAGAAAGGTCCCCTCGTTGGTGGTGGTATTAAGAAGTCAGGAAAGAAATAAAACAAATTTAACCACTTAGTTTTCATATTGATGAATTGTAACCAAATCGGAACTGTAATAATTTATACAAAGAAATAGACGCATTTTGATATTAAAAAAGGCCAATTAGGAGCCTACTGAAAAGTAACAAATCAATTTTTTTTAATATATTTGGTACAGGATTATAAATGATGCCAAGCAAATTCCCTTTCGGAGAGGTTTATTGACACTTGGTCGGCTGTGGGAAAACTTGCTTGTGTGCCAGGACTTTGTACCGAGAATGAAGCGACTTCGCAGGCTGCGCCAATCTGCTGATGCAACGGGACTTCGGGAAATTTAGCCATATAGTAGGCAAGAGCACCAATAAATGCATCACCAGCGCCTGTTGTGTCTACGACTTTTTGGATTTTATTTGCTGGCACGTGCACGTAGTTGTCCATATCCTTGCGGTTGCAGTAAACAGCACCTTGTGGTCCCAATGTTATAATAACTGTATTAGCACCCATTTCTATTAACTTTCGTAGAGCTTCCTTTGCTTGCCTGCAATAATAAAGATTTATGTTGTACATATTCAGAAGGTTGAATTTAGAAAAAAAAGTTACGTCAAGGTCAAGATATCTATGCAGCCTGTTATGAGTGCGGCTTCACTTTCATTAACGCAAAATATAGTGGCAGCCTTCAAGAGTTCTAGCGGTATATCAGCTAAAGCGGGTGCTGCATTTAGTATTGAAATGCCTTTGAAGTTTTCCAATGCAGTCAATGTAGCTTTAACAGGTGTCTCAAGTTGACAGATTAAAATCTAAAAGCGTTGAATGGTTTGTTAAAGAATTGTATGGCAGAACATTCTTTATATAGCGAGCCTCTTATTTACTTTGGCGTTTTCAAACATTTTGCTTGCACTAGTAACATCAGTTTCACTTAGCAAATTGTTGGCCCCAGCGACGATAACAATATGGTTTTCTCCGCTACCCGAAACGCATATCTGCGCAATACCGGTAGTCTAGGAAAAATAAAATAAATTGTAGAGTATTAAACAAAGGTCGTAACTGTTATCATATAACTTCGCCTTTCCGCAGCTCCATGCCCTCTATATTGACACCTTCACGTTCCATGTTAGACACATAGTTTGTACCCCAAAGATCATCACCAACCTGAATTGGACAATGATTGTTTAAAAAACATTAAACAAAATGACACAATTCTAACACCTACTTTCGCTATCATTGCCGTTTTTGCTCCCAGTCTTGCTGCTGCTACGCACTGGTTGGCCCCTTTGCCTCCATAGCCTGTAGCAAACTTGTACCCATGCAAAGTTTCCCCTGCTCTAGGTAGTCGCTCCACATAGCTGTTGAATAAAGTTTAATGTTTTACTTTAATTGATACATATATTTTTACCATATAAAATCCACAATAGCAGAACCAAAGACTAGCACTTCCATGTTTTTTTAGACAGTGAGTTAATCTGACTTATAAATCTGTTATTTTATATTTTTATCGCTGTTTAGCTAGGTTGAAGTAGCGCAAAAATATTTTGTTATCTTTGAGTTTACTTAAAAGAGCGCTGAGACCTATTCCAAACACCTCTAGTATTTGTACAAAGAGAAAGAAAATGAAGTGCCTTGATTTTAGCATTTAAAAATATTAGAGATACTTGAAAAAAATTAATTTTAATTAAAGTTATATAATTTGTAGAGGATAAAAGAGACTAAAGTAAGGTGTTCCAATAAGTTCATAGAATATTGTTTTGTTGTTTTTTTTTTTGCTTTAATAAGGGAAAGCTAGTAAGGAAAAAGTATATATCATGTAATTATAAAAAAATTCGAAAAAGTTGGAGGATTTCGACTAAATTTTAATTTATAAATAATAGGCAGTTCTTATTAATGTGAATGAGTCCTCCTGCAAAGTTTTGTCCAGATAGCTTTAATTAGCACCTTGTTATTTTGTAATAACTAGTCTGGTTGTGCACAAACATCTTTAGAAAAATAAAAAGCACACTTTTCTATATAATACAATTTAATGATTTGCTATGAAATCAAATTGACGCTCAAAATTGTGTTTGATGCCCATAGTTGGTGGAACCAGTTGTAATACTATTACATGTAGAGGTTTCAAAGCACCACCACGTTAACCATATAAGATTTGATAAAACCATGGAAGTCAAAAGTGAAGTTGAGATTTTATAATTATCTATAGATTTAATTAAAATACGTTTAAAGCAGTGAACAAAAATAAACGGTAAGATATTTTAGTGTACCGTAGAAACCTTGACTCTTCATTCTATAGCGCATATGTTAGTGTAAACGAACGCAAACACATACACTACCCTAGGATCGCATAAAAAATCAACGCAAACATCAATCTGTATAGTTCGAAAAAAATTTTTTTTTAGGTCAACCAGTCTCCAGATATCTTGCTCATCGCAAATTTAAGGTCATCCGTGGCATTGCACTTTTCTACCTTATCGACGAATATTTTTGGACCAAAATATCAGGGATAAAACCTCAATAGTTATACTTTAAAATGTAAAAAAATGTTGGTCTAAAATAAAACAGAGCTTTAAAAAAAGTTTTAAAATGGTGTCTTTTTTTCTTCGAAACACTCCCGTCGGCACTTAAGTGACATATTTGTAAAACTGATTGACAAAGTTTTTAATTTCGAAGTTTTCTGAAGAATAAGAAAAAAAACAACTACCTGCATTAATGACAATTTTACTTTTCAAAACTTTTGATTAGATAAAGAAGTGAAAACAGAAAAACTTTTCACAAAAATTTGCAAACTTTGGCAGATTAGTATAAACATATCTCCGATTTCCATATATTTTAGAACTTAGTTTATTGTCTTATGTATAAAACATTATCTGAGTATCCATTTTAATATACTTATTTTCATAATTAATGGCAAATTGTATAGTTTTGCTTGGTAAAATTTAAAGATTTTTGGAAATTTTGAGAAATCAGAAAAATTAAAACTAAAAAACAAGAAAAAAAGAGTTCCACAAGTAACAATTTATTTTATACAACTGTCAACTACAATTTCGTACCATAAATATTGCAATATTTTTGAAGCGAAGCTTTTACACCTTGTTTTGTGATTAGCTTGAGTGAAAATTCAAAAACGAAGATATTTTTTCCGATACCGTTTTCTTAGAATTAATGTTTCTTTTTTGCTTGTATTAATGAAAACAAGAAAATGTAACATTAATAATATAACTATTTTTTGGTTCACCGTTTGTATCGAACTCGTACTCTTCGTTTTATAGTTATATACACTACCCACCAGTCCAATGAACTTTGTTACGCAGAGTTGTTGATTCAGTATTAAGTATAACTGAAGCTATGTTGCAGCAGATCACAATAATCCATCTATTAAAAGGAATGTGTATTGGCTATCTTACATATCCAGCATATGTAGCAGCTATCCAAACACAATATTTCATAACATAATTTATTGCTTGTGTAGACCGCATGTAAGAGATGTGCTAAGTTAAAATTCAGTATTTATTTCCCAATTTTGTGAAAAATGAAATGGATTCTAGTGAAACGGATATTTGTGAAATATTTTAAGTATTCGAATATTTTTTTTTTAGTCATGTACTTTGCACTAGAAGTTTTGACTTTATAAGAAAAATTAAGGAGCCTTTATACATTTTTACATTTTTTTATATTAAAAAATATTGCTCTTGTAATATTTTTAATGGCTCTCATTTATTAAAGGAGAATCTTACTATTAATAGGAGAATATATTATTATTTAATTAACAAATTAGTTTTTGAAATGTGATTCCCACCATGATATAATAATTTATAGGTAGGAGTGACAGTTCTTTTGCCGATCATCATTTGTCAAAAACGCAACCGAAAAGAGAAAATGAATTAGCAGAAAACAGATGACAAGTTAAACTTTGTATTGTTTTTGACAATTTATGGTCGGCGCCACCTGTCTTCAACTTTCACGCTCAATAAGAAATGTGCAAAAAGTTTTTTCTATGTGTAAATAAATTTCCTATATGTATAGCGTTAAAGGGAAGTAGGGGAAAAGTAGATTTTTTCGGATTTTATTCAAATGATCTGAAATGAACACATGTATAATAAAAAAGAAGTCTTGCAGATAATACAAATTTTTTAAAGTCTGATATGGTTGCCTCAAGAGAACACGATTTCTCGAGTTTAACACAACAAAAAAATCAAAAATATTCTTTTAAAGTATGTGCGGCTATCGCATGAACTATTATTCCTATAGGAATAAAGAATAAATTTAATTAAAAAAAAGATTTTTTTTCCGATATTTTAATATATGAAGATAATCTAGACACATTGAGGATTAGGAAAAGTTAAAAAAATTTAATTATATATGACCGAATGGCCAAATACATTAGTAATAAAAAGAAGACATGATAAATTGGTAAATTACTCTACTATGCGTCGGCCGGCAGTGGGAATAAAGGTTGCTGCCCACTTACGGCACGTAAAGAAACAAAACTACAAGCCGGTCAGAATTCTTTAGTTTTTCGTCGGTCGTTGCCGTTTCGTCGTCGGTTAGTGTGCATGAATACATAAGAACACAGTGTAGTTATATTTTGTAGTTTCGTTACGTGCCGTAAGTGGGCAGCAACCTTTAATCAGAAATTTTTTTGTCTCCAAATGTATCATTCGGCAAAAAATATTTGAGAAGTTTTAAAATATTTTTATAAAATATTGGAAACTAGATTTGAACAGCCTTGTTTAATAGATTTTCTTAAACAATCGTTCAACGCTTATTTAGTTACGCACTGTTTAAGGCTTTACGCATCCTCTGTTCAGCCTTGCTGAAATTGCTATTCAAAAACATTTCTTTATTCATTGCTTAATTTTCCAAGGCTTGAGTCTAAACAATAGAAAATCTTTTACAAAAACGAAGAGTTCTTGTACATTTGCCAATTTGGGCATGACTATGATATATCATAAACTTCAACCTTAAACGAAAAGACGACAACAAATTTTATGTTAAGCTTGCCTTTAAACGCAAGAAAAAACTAATTTCATGTGCAAAATATTAAATTTGTTGTGAAAAATCTGAATCGTTTAAAAATGTGTATTAGGGAACATTACTTATTTGTTTCAAATGTTAAAAAAAACACATTCTTTAATACAAAACTTCACTAATTTACTAAAAATCCCTAATATAATAGGTCAGAGATTAAACCATGAGTCTTTTCTACTGCACAAAATTGATTTCATGCAGCAGTTGGCTAGCCTGCCGTAACTACATATACTAAATCTTTTACAACGCTTAAGAAATTTCCCCAAAGGTGAAAATGTACCCCCAAGATCCACCATTTTTAATTCCATTTGCCATCACTTCACGAATCACGGTCGTTTAGTGAGCACGCGACTTGTCAACGCCAAATAGGAATTTTTGCATTTGTTAATAAGTTTTCTTAAAAGTATTTAAAAAACACCAAAAGGTATTGTGCACATTAACTATTATTAACTAATCTGATAAGTATAAAAAAGTAAAACAAGTGAAATTAAACCATGCCTAAACTGAAAGCCATTGTTGGAATTGATTTTTCTGTCACCTCGTCATATTTCTGGGTTATGTAATGAGTACTTTTTCATAGAACAATTGCTCGTAACTAGCACTCAATTAAATGACTAGCTCAAAAATACACATGCAAATTGAGTTATTTCAGCATTCTGGTAATTTAAAGTGAATTTAAACACTATATGAGATTCACGTGAGTGGGTTTTTTTTTATGACATCAAAATTTCTAGACAAATTATTAATATAGTTTTTATTCTAGATAACTCACACATACAACATGTGAGCACACTAGCTGCTAGGGCATTTAAAGGGAGACTCGCTTAAATATAACCTCAAAAATAACTTGAAAAATTGCAGCTTAGATTCGCATGTACATACAAGCATACAAACTAATGCAAAAGGCAAAACAGACACACCAACAAATGCCACTCTACACTTATGGCTGAGCCACAGCCAACATTTTCTCTATACACGTTTGAAGAAATTTATTCGTTGGGTCGCTTGCTTGCGCGTGGCCAGCAAAAACTGTCTCAGCCAGTTATAATATAAAAATTATATTACTTTGAAAGCCAGATGTTCGGGTACTCTAGAAAAGCTCCGATTTCAATGCGGGTCTCATTTCTGCGCTCTGATATACTCTTTCTTCACATCGGTTTCTGAATATTTAATAGCTCTCTATTAAAATACTGCATAAACAAGTTTAACAAACAGTCAGAAATGCACACGTTTTTTTATATTTCGTGACGTATTTGTGATGCATACTAACGTTGTTAGCAGGTAGCTTATATGTCAGTTCATGTTGAATGGATTACTCATAAAAAAAATATTGAGTAGCAGATTAAAAGATAAATTTAACATAACGTTAAAGGATTGATCTAATCTGTTCAAAATAGATTTTTTTTTAACATAGCTTTACATTAGCTTCATTCATACAGCTGATATTCCTATCAGAAATATTTTGTCTAGAGAATTTTTTGTTTTGATTTATTTTTAAAAATTTATATGCATACTATATATTCTAATTTAATTCAAAAACTGTGGCAGTAAAAGTGAAATGAATGTAAAAGAAAGCATACATAATAACCATAAATATCATTAATTTTGTTTTAAATTGTTTAACGAACTGTTCAGCTGTTTTTGTTTCCGGCATTACGTTTAAATTTCTTTCTGCAATGCTTTCGATTGTAACCTCAAAAAATACGCTTGTTGACATTCACTAAAGTAATTAGAAAAGTTTCTTAATGGTTGACCGCAGAAATATTTGTGCATTGTTTTCTTTTCAAACCTTGGAAAATGTTCTATGCTTAAACAAAATACTTGTTTTAATGTGAAGTTTATTTAATCGATCTTGATCAATGCTAAAGCATTTGTTTGACTTATTTAGTTCGAGACATTGTTGACATTGGGCAGTTTGCCAATAGGTGCGTATTCAAAGATTTAAACAATTTGCAATATTTAATAGGACTATTAAGTAACGATAAACAAATAAATGATTCTGAAAAGTTTAAGTGTTATATTAAAAAAGCAAAAAAAAACTTTAACCGTTACATTACGACCGCCTAAAATAATAAAATACTCGTATTCTGCATCACTCTTCTTTAGGGTCCGAACCCGACTATTTCTTTTGTTAAGTGTATTTGGGCATCCTCCGCCTAAATATGAAAAAACAAAAATTATCGCTAGCGAATGGTTTAGGAAATAACATTTTTTAAGAGTGTGTGGAAGCTGGAAGCAGGATTTAAAATTTCGATCGCGGATCGATCGCGGTGATTTTAAATAAATATTTTTCGGTGATTTTTTTCCCGTGGAGTTTGGTTATTTCGTCATATACCATATTTTGTTAAACCAATAACCTGCTGTGCCAATTTTCATCATCATAATTTATACTTTATTAAAACGGCTTAATTTTTTTCTAACATCACCAAGCACCAACTTTCATTACAAATTATCGATCTACAATTACATAATAACTAATGTAATTTTTTGCATGGGGACAAAACAGATTTTCGTTATTGATATCTCATATAAAAGAACATATTTTAAGTAGGGATGTGACGGATGTGATTTTGCGGATGCGGATACCAAAAATTAAATATGCGAATGTAGATGCAGATAAATAAAACTAATATTCGCGGATGCGGTTATTTGGAATGAGGTTAAGAGAGAGTTTTTTTCAACTAAATAACATTCATTTTAAATACCATTTTAATGAAAAGAATAACATTAATAAAATAGTTTTATGCTTAATTTTTAAAGAGATCAAGCTGATCTAGACAAACTACAATTAGGACTTAAATAATCAAAATCATATTGAAAACTTTTTTAATAATCAAAATCAATCAATGGTAAATTGTATTTTATAAACAGTAATGTTGATGCTTTATTGCTTCTCAACCAATGTGTTTTTAATTACTTTTTTGTGTCGTTAATAAAAATTTTTATTAATGCTGATTTTTGTTGCGGATGCGAAAGTGGATGCGTGTATCAAAAAATTAAAAATGAGGGTGCGGATGTCGATTTTTTGTGGATGATCCGAGGATATGGATGCGGAGCACCGTCACATCCCTAATTTGAACCTTATAAGTAAACATAATAATTAAACTATTTTCACATATCGAAAATAAATGGATGTTTTTATTAACTAAGAATCAACAACTTTCTTTTAATAATAAACCATATTTAGTTTGTTGCATTAATTATATGAAGAATTAAGTGAAAGTCTACTTTTTATTTTAGTTTTGAAACGATTCGTCTTACTAAAAACTCTTTCTTCTTATGCAAGATTTAAGTGAAAGTCTACTTTTTATTTTAGTTTTGAAACGATTCGCCTTACTAAAAACTCTTTCTTCTTATGCATTGGAATAAGGATTATAAAAAAAAAACGTATGCAAGAATCAGTTAAGTACTGAAAGGGATTCATGCCTAGAGCATCCCTAAAGTGTCTTACTTCAATCCAAAATTTGTCAGCACGATCAACATTTTTCTAATTTTGACAGCAATTCATTAATTTTATTTCCTTAAAACATATATTTTTGGGCTTAGGCTAGAAAAGTACTAAAAGCACTAGAATGAAAATAGTTATGCACCAAAGTGCTTTAAGCACTGATCTAGTAAGAAAGCAAACTCTATCAACACCAAGCAGGCTACAGTAGCGGCCAATTAATATCAACACTTTTTACTATCATTGTAATAAAAGTTTCGTTGATGAGTATTGATGAACTTATGAACTTGGTTCAATAATAATTTCTAATGTACAGAGGAAATTACTTGCCAGCAGGGAGGGAGACTTATACTACGTTCACACTGAGCTAAATGCGCATTTAACGAAATGCGCATTAGCAATTAAGAATGCGTGGCCGTATGCTCCTCATAGGAGTAAAAGAGACAAATATATACATTCGATTTTATAAATGCGCATTTAACTCTCAGTGTGAACGTAGTATTAGGGCTCGAAATAAAAATCTCAAAAAATTAGTTTTTTTTTTTATTCCACAATGAATTCTAACCATCCAACATTAAAATTCCACAAAAAACCATATAACGACCACCTTAATAATCATAATAAATGCTTTGAGACATGACTTGTTAAAAAATTAAATAAAAATTGCCGTAACAAAAACGCACAAATATAACGTTTATCCGTTAGTGGATTAAGTAATATAATATTTACTAAAAACTCAAATAATTATAATTTCTTAATTTTTTTATTTAATATTTTAATTTTCTTTCCTCGAATTGGCAATCAAAATTTTATTTATGATTTTGTAACGGTGGCAACCAGAATCAACATTTCTTCACGCCTTACTCTAAACTTCCCAATTTTGGGAAGCGAACAAAAAGTGAATTAAATTGTTCAAGATATTTGCTGATGAAGATAGAAAGTGACAGTGAGTTGTGAAAAATAATGTTTAGATATTTTTGAAGATTTAATTAAAAAAAACAAACGCACCATAAGCACAACCAATTCTAATATATAAAGAAATTGGTCGACAAAAAATTAAATTAATTTAAAATCATTTCAAACTTATCGTAAACTGACATTGTTATGTTTAAAGATATTGAAAAATTAATTGTTGCCAAGTCTATGGTTGCCGGCCTCACCTTTAACCATTTACTGACGTATTAAAAAGCAATGCGTCAAGAAATTAGCATGTGAGCAAGCTGTTTGATTTTTTTTTTTTTTTAAATCTTTTGTGTTGGCCAACCATGAAACATGTATGTTTATTTTATTTTGTAGATAGCTTATTTTAAAGCAAAACCTCGAAGAGACGAATGAAAATCGTTAAAAATCAAGAACATATTATTTAGAACGTACAATACACAAAACAAAATGCGCAGTACATATTTTTGCCATTGTTGCTATTTTGTACATAATTCAAGATTTTATTAGTTATATAAACAAAACGTCACATGTTTATCATGTAAACTTTTGTTAAATTTTAATTCGAACTATCAAATACGGTGCACATGATTAATTAGAACCAGTATTTAAACCGATGAACCCAACTTATTGAGAGAGCTTTTGAGAGAGTCTACATAATTTTTTCACACAGTAACTTTATTTTTTTTTTATAACGGACAGTTATCTAATATATTTTCAATGTTGCTATTGCACGTTATATAATCAGTAGAGCTTTTCAGGCACGTTTTGCTGTCACTCTCATGGCGCATGACAAGTATTTCGAAAATTTTTAATTTCTTTAAAAAAAAAATAAATTATGCCATCTAGTGTAGTTAAACAATTATTATATTTGAATAGAATATCTTTCAAGTTTAATGCCCAATACTAAATCTACAAATAGATTTTAGATGTGCTCTTTAATTTCTGTGTCGAACACAAGTAAAACAGCTGCTTTGGTGCAAGTGCTAAATTTTGCGCTGCTACAGCCACCCGCGTTTACTGTTTTTACTTTTTTCTTCGCTGCTCTTTACTCTCTTTTATGACGAGGCTATCTTGAAAGCTCTTCTCACGAACTTGACGACGTCTGTGCTTGAATAAGTTGGTCGAGAGCTTACGGCAAATTTATACGAATGATTTTCTCATTAACGATTTAGTTATTGCCTGGTATAGACGGACTTTTGTTCTAGAAAGAATAGGACACATTTTTTAATTGGGTTTTCTACTGTGATAAAAAAAAAAATTTAAAAGTATGTTTGAAAAATATAAAAGAAATTTTTTTTAAATCTTTTAAATAAGAGTGATATCAACTCTTCTGGAATAATGTGTAGTTATTCCAGCAAATGCTAATAATTAAAGTCTAAATGAAAAATTATTTAAGTGATTTTATAAATAAAATAATGAATGGACTTTGTGTTTGTTAGTGATAGAATTGCCAGTGAGAGCGCAGGGGCGTATCAGTTTAAATATATTTATGTCTGTTAACATTTTTCCATGAAGAAATTGACTAAAAATTTTCACTCGAGGAAAAAAATTGAACAGTGGTTATGTAACAATGTGCCAGCGTGGAAAAAATAATTTTTGCCACATAAATGTGTTGTTCGTGCTAATGAATTTTAAAGTTTGTTCAAAAGTTTTTTACGAAACTCCAAAATTTTTACCAAGCGCTGCTTTTGATTGTTCTCTTTTAAGTTAAGTCAGTTTTTATAACTGAACTTGAGTTATGTCACAGAGCAAGAAGAAGAAGAAGAAGTATTCTGCTTTGCTTATAAACTGAACTAATAAAGCAACTGCTAGATTAGATAACTGAATACCTAAGAATTACTTTTATATAAGACTCATGACTTCTTAGTTCTCATAACACCCCGATCAGGTGCTTTTAAAAAAGTCGTTTAGCAGAAATTACCTAATCTAATAAATTTGATCGTTTTTATCAAATGCGAAATATTTGAGTTTGTTATGATTCTGTTTCCTCTCATCTATTTATGTTTATACATAATTTATTTGGCCATGAAGTTTAAACTTAAATTGTTGAATAACATATCTTACGCAACAACAAAAAGTAATATGCTAAATATTAAATTGGCAAAAGGCCCATTGCTAAATTTTATTAAATAATTTGCAGTGATAGAACAACTAAACTCAAAACATTACACTACATTTTCACAAGATTAGCAACAGCTTTCTTAGTTAGTCTTTAAAATTGTTTTAAAATTTTTTTAATGTTCAATTAAATAATAGTTATAGAAATTAAAAAACAAAAATCGGCATTCAAAATTTTTTAGTCAAACAATAGGACTTGAAGTTTATGAGAGAAAATTGATTACAAAAATTCAAGTATAACCGTTTTATTGGAGCGCAGCTAGCGAGCGAACCTAGCATGTAGTATCTCATATGCATAATGCTTAAGAGATCAGATCTCAGCAATTTTAATTTGTTTGTACAGAACAGTTTCTTCGCTCCTAAACTTAGGTCATACCGAAGTCCGAATTTGGAAATTTGAGTTAAATGAAAATGATCAAAAAGGGCACTAGAGGGGTAAAATATATCCCATGAAATTTTACTATAGATCTGTGAACACAACTATGTCAAAGGCATATATTAAGAAGTTTTTTATACTATTGAAATTAATTCTCAAATTAACATTTATATTTCTTTTTTACGCAATCAACCATTCTTCCATCCACAATGTTTCTATTCTAATAGTTTTGATTTAAAGAATTTTTGATATTTTTCAATGTCTTTGCTTACTTGTAAACAGCTGATTTTAAGCAGTTTGACACTTTTACCATTTTTGCTAGAAGAAATTTCTCGGACTAAAACTTGCAACTTTTGACAAGGAGGGGGAGCAATTTTTAATTCTCTCGATTACACTCTCTTTTACCATTTTTTCGAGTGCGGGAACGCTTCTCAGACTAAAACCTGCTAAACTAATAAATTGAACTAAAACTTTAGAATACGGGGACAGACCTGATATCATGTTGATTTACTTTTTACATAGAAATTTTGAATATAGAATGTATAGAATGAGAAATTTTGTCACTTGTACCCAAATTAGTCTATTGTTGTCGGCTATTGTTATTATATAAGAAAAATGCCGTTAGCGGAAGATGCAGAACAAAAAAATCAAAACTATATTTTTTATTTAAACAAAGCGTCAGAATCAATGATGTTATTAAACTCTACCAAAATTCCTGAACGGTTTCCTACAGTTGATTTGAAAAACAATATATTTTTTAGAGATTTATATTCTATCAGCCTTTTTTTCAAAAGATTTTCTTAAATAGTCCTCTACACAACCTCGCTGGAATTGCTATTAATAATCATTTTTTTTTTTCATTGCTTAATTTTGTAAGGTTTGTGCCTAAGCAGTCGAAAATCTTTTACAAAAACGAAGAATTCTTGTACATTTGCCAATCTTACTGAAAAAAGTCTACAATGGCTGCATATGGAGCATGTCTGTGATATAAATACCATAAACATCAACCTTAATCGAAAAGAAGACAAAAAATTGTATGTTAAGTTTAGGCAACCTTTAACCCTATTCCTGTCACGCTGTGTCTTTAAGCCACTTTATTTACCAATATAAATGATTTATAACTGGTTTATAAGCAAAATAAGTAAAATGTCATTTGTTATTGGTCACTGTTTCTGTAATATACAATTAATTTTTTTTTTATGTTTTGATTATATTTACTTATTACACAGAATATTCAAAAATAACATAAACTGTTACTCAGATAGCGTGACAGGAATAGGGTTAAACGCAAATTTCGGCGTTTTAGTTGCGCAGATCTTAGAAAAGCCGGAAAAAAGAGGAAGCTTTGTGAATAACGATGTGTTGTTTAAAGCTGGTTTAAAATTACGCAGCCTATAAAATAAGAATATGACTAAGACTGTAAGTTTGTAAGAACTTAATTTTTGGGTCACAGTGGACTTTTCTGTGGAAATGCCTATATGCAAAAACAACCACGTGCTTAAAATTCAGCTTTACTTGCTTTCAATACCGGTCTTTTATTTGTTTGTATGGAAAAGAAAAAAATGTTTGCAACTTGATGATCTCATCAAAATCTGCGGTTTGAGTACATTCAACTTGGCATTCATATATAATTGTTGCTATGGCTCAAAGCTGATATCATAATAAACGACGTTTGCTTTATTTTTCAATTCTTTATGTTTAGAAGACGATAAAGTAAACTTCTGTAGAAGAATAGCAATATTGCACGTATGGTATTCGATGTAGCAAAAATGTATTGTATACACAACAACAAAAAAGTTTTTATTTAGTTTTGTTTTACTTCATTAGGGTTAGAAGAAGCTAGACTTAATAGATAAAAAAATTCTGGGTGTTCTTCATGCATATTTTCAGTGATTCCGTTTTATTGTCTTTACAAAATTTTGAACTATTTAAATTTCTGTTAAATTTCAATTTTCTGGCATGTAAAAACTATTTTGCAATGGAGATTACTTTTCTTAATAAAAAAATCGTTAGGTCCTAATGAATTAAAAGAAATGTTATATGTATGAAGAAAAGCTTCAGTTTTTACCTTTTCAAATGTATAGTGGAATATTCCAGGTTAACATGCGATTTTGAATAATTATGCTGTTACAACAATATAAGGAAATAATTTCTCCATACTATCATTTATTCATGTAAATACTAAAAATATGCATCGAATAGTTGGCAATTCAACATTTCTACAGAATATTTATTTCGTCCTTTAGCAACACCGATTAATTGTTTAAAATCAGACCATTTTCAAAATTTAATAATTTCAGTACATGTATTCCTGCTATCTGATCAAATTGATTTTGAATACCTATCCATCTTGGTTTTTGTCATTTTTAAAAATTCTGATTTTGTCACCGATTTCGGTTTCTTGTTTAAGCAAGTATTTTTAAATATACTTCCTGAAGTCATCCCTAAAAGTAATGAATGAAGTTTAAATATCTACCATAAGTAGCTATGAAATAGAGTACTGACTAAACGCGGACTTCATTTCTTTGAAAATTTGGTTCTGTGAGTGCTTTCCGTCGTGAACTTTTCTTTGCGACTCCCAACCTACTCTACACTTAGTTTATTCACTCATACACGACAGTTTCTTTATTTGACGCCGCATTTTTTTTTTTATATGTCCATAACTGTTTCTTCCCCCAGTATTATAGAACATTTCGTCTTGATTATAAAACAAATTCCACAATGAGGTACGAGATAGTTCTTGATTAAGTGTCATGTATACTTTGAATATATATCGTATCGTCAAATATATATAAAGCTCCACTTGCATTCTCATCCTCATGTTTTCATTCATCGTCAGGTTTCTCCGTTTATAAAATGAGACCTTTATTACTCAATTGTTGTAAGGAAATGATATTTAAATATGGAAAATATTTTCATATATTATTTTCTTCAAAATTATCAGCTATAAATTATATTCAACAAAGTATATTTTTATAAAGTTTTATTGCTTGCACGACATTCTAATGAAATGTTTTAATTTATGTTTTTTTCAGAAAAATGGGTAAAGATCTTGCTGATCCAATTGCGTTCTTGAAGGACTTCGCTGCCGGAGGTATCTCCGCAGCTGTCTCAAAGACTGCAGTCGCCCCCATTGAACGTGTGAAATTGCTTTTGCAAGTTCAACACATTTCAAAACAAATCAGCCCCGATAAACAATACAAGGGTATGATTGATTGCTTTGTCCGCATTCCAAAAGAACAAGGTTTCACCGCATACTGGCGTGGTAACATGGCCAATGTTATCAGATATTTTCCAACCCAGGCTTTGAACTTTGCCTTTAAGGACAAGTACAAGCAAGTAAGTTTAATCGAAAACTATTCTGTGTGTTTTAGGAAACACTGTATTGAATTTTTACTCCTGTACAAATTTGTAGGTTTTCTTAGGTGGTGTTGACAAGAACACTCAGTTCTGGCGTTACTTCGCGGGCAACTTGGCTTCCGGTGGTGCCGCTGGTGCAACTTCTCTGTGCTTCGTGTATCCTTTGGATTTTGCCCGTACCCGGTAAGTAAAGTTATTATATATATATTTATAGTTCATAAAATGACATTTTTATTTATTTATTTTTGATATACTAATGTGCAATATTCTCTCTTTTTTATCGCATTTAGCTTGGCTGCTGATACAGGCAAGACTGGTAATCGTGAATTCACCGGCCTCGGCAATTGCTTGGCCAAGATCTTTAAGAGTGACGGTCTGACTGGATTGTACCGTGGCTTCAATGTGTCTGTACAAGGTATCATCATCTACCGTGCAGCCTACTTCGGTTTCTACGATACCGCTCGTGGTATGTTGCCCGATCCAAAGAACACACCCATCTATATCAGTTGGGCTATTGCTCAATGTGTTACAACTGTTGCTGGTATTGTGTCCTATCCATTCGATACTGTTCGTCGTCGTATGATGATGCAGTCCGGTCGCAAGGCCACAGAAATTGTCTACAAGAACACAATACACTGTTGGTCTACCATTGCTAAGCAAGAAGGTGGCAAAGCCTTCTTCAAGGGTGCCTTCTCCAACGTACTCAGAGGTACTGGTGGCGCTTTTGTACTTGTGCTCTATGATGAAATCAAGAAATTCTTGTAAATTGAATTACTACCTTTAAACAAATTATTTAATTTAAAACAATACAAAATACATTATTGAATAAAACGAATTGTAATTTAATTGTAAACCCGACACACACACACAAAACGCAGGTTGACTGTTTGTAACAACATGATGGCGAAAATTAACCAACTAGCTAAGGTTAAAAATAAAAAAAAAATTCATAAAAATAGTAATTATGTGTTTTGTATTATTTATTTAACAAGTTTAGTACGCAGAAAAATTAAAACAGTTCTGGGAAATGAATTGATTAAAAATAAATTAAACAACTTCCATGACAATGAGATACTTTAATATGAGGCGGTTGACTTTAAACGCTAACTGACATGAGTTTTGTTTTATGGCTTATTCATTTTGTGTTAGTCTATTCTATGCAGAGCATCCTGAACACATTCTTTTAATTCCATGTTGGGCTGAGTTGGGGATGTTGACGATTCTGAGGCGACTGAAGAGCTGTGGCATGAGGAAAAAGATGGCCAGGGAAATTAATTTTTAAATTTGTTCACATTTTATCACCCAAGCATCAGCACTTCATATATTTTAAAACATTAAATATCCTTTGTAATTGTCTACAATTTTCAGAGTCTTAACTTTTAATCAATCTCAACACTTTTAACATATTTTATTTCAAAGATTTATAGGCTTCCGACTGGCCGATAATAATAGAATAAGTTTAAGTTAGATATAAGTATATTAAGATATATTAAGTATAAAATTGCAATGATTGTTAGTTATTTATATAAATGTTACTTGAATTAGATAAAATTAAGCAAATTGCAATCTTTTGAAAAGATAAATTTTTTCATTATTAGATGGAAATTTATTTATTAGACTGTGGAATTCTTTGCCAAATAACATAAAGGTCACTTCGAACCAAAGAGCCTTTAAGCATTTAATCTTCGAATATTTCTCATAGTTCTATTCTTTTCTCGATTTCTACTTCTTCTTTTCTTTATTCTTTTTTATTTTCTTTATTCTTTTATTCTTTATTCTTTTCTTTATTATATTGTTAAATTATGACATGTTTTTTTATTGTCAGATTGTTTTTATCTTTTAATATTAAATTAAAAATTGTTTGTATTTTTATCTCTAAGTTCCCGTTCAACGCTTGTTTAAGGCTTTTACGCATCCTCTATGAAACCTTGTTTTAATTGTTATTCATAAACATTTTATTATTCATTGCTGAATTTAGTAAGGTTTGTGTCTAAACAATCGAAAATCTTATACTGAAAATCTAATCTGTTACTGAAAAAAGTACTACAAAGGCCGGATATGGAGCATGCCTATGATAAATTATCATAATATCCATAAAATTACCAATAATTATAACTTAAGTTTACACAGCCTTTAAACGCAAATTTCGGCGTTTAAGTTACGCAGATCTTAAACAAGTCGGAAAAACATTTATGAATAACGAATTGTTATTTAAAGCTGGTTGAAAGTTACTCAGCCTCTAAAATGAGATTATGAATAAGGCTGCTAGTGATCTTTGAGCATTTTTTAGGAGTCCATTTTCGACTCAATAAATTTTTAAGATCAATTGCAATAACTGGATTTTTTGGTTAAAGTAGCTTAGAGTAAAGCGAAAGGTGACATCTTCAGCTCCATGAGATTATGAGGATAAGCCAGATTTTGCCAGAATTTTTATTGTAGGTATTGTTGGGAAGGCCCTAAGGCCGTTCCCCACAGCTTTGTTGTATGGGCCAAATGGGAGACCTTTATTACTTTTAGCGCAATGACCGTAGATTTTAATAGATAATCGATTTTAGATAGTACAAGTGCCCCAGTGACATTGATGAGTGTGTGGGATGAACAAGGCTGCGCTTAGATGAAAGATACTCAATGATATTTGGCCTTAGAATTAGAACAGTGAGGCTTAAAAATATGTTTTATTAAATATTAGACTTTTGAGGTTTAAGGCAGGAATTTATTTTATAAGGGGAATTTATTATTTTAAGGTTTTAGCAGAAATAGGAGCAAAAATTTAGTTTTCAGTGTTTTAGGGATAAATAAGCAAAATTAGTGCATAAGTGTAAAAAATAAGAGCATTTTTCTACTTTTGATGACTTTTTCGTTAAAATTCCTAAATCCAACCCTAAAAAAAACGGAATGAAAAAACGGTATTTTGGCAATCCTGGAATTCAAAACTTTTTCGAATGAAAATCAAAAATATGTTTTTAGAATTATTAAAGTTACTAGTAAGTTAAAGTAGAGAAAAATATGTTTTTTAATTTTTTTATAATATTTTTTTATGATCGAAATGTTAGAAAAGGGACTTTAAGTATTTTTTTAAAAAAACAAGTCTAGTTTCAACAGCTACAAGTTTTCCCGAATTTCGGTTTGTTTTTCTTTTTCCAGAAAGTAGCTGAAGACTGTGTTGCAATCATCCATGCTATAGTTTTTTTTTTTAATTTGGTATTTCTGGATTTTTGGGGATCTTTTTCGGAAAAATACTCAAACTCGAAATTTTCAAATAGGTAAAAAATATAACAACCCGGTTATTCAACATAATTACACACTTTTTTGCATCGGTATTAGGTATAGTTTAACCCATTTTAGTCCGCTACCAGAACGCGTTAGAATTTCGTAATGAAACTTTCAGACTTTGTTTTTAGTGATCAAATGAAGAAAATTGCAATGTTTAAAATTTTTTCGATTTACCATTTTTCGGCTACGAGGTAATCGAAAAATCGACCAAGGACCCAATGTGTATACAAAAATTTAAAAATTTTAAATAAAATATTGTTGTTTTTATTAAATTAAATATATGTAAACGTGACATATCAAAATATAATAAAAGAATACCTATAGAACCATTATCGAAAAATCGACCACGTGTGTTTTATCACTCAGGTAAATTTACCTGCGTTATCTAAAACCTTCTTATTTTCATATTTTGGTCTTCTGGCTGCTTGAGTACGTAAAAGGGTAATGCATTACAATTATATATTTTTTAGATTTTTTAAAAAAATTGCCCAAAACATTTGTTTTTTTAGCGCTTACCTGAATAAGTATAAACAAGACATAAGAACCGGACTTTGAAGACAGCTACGAATAAGTTTATTATAAGTTTATACAATAGAATAAGTTTATTTTAAAAATTAGCTTAATCTTAAATTAGTTTAATTGTTATTGATCGTTTTTAATGTAGAGTGTTCAACAATTTGATTTAATAAATATGGCACCCAGAGGATGTTGACAAAAATCAACAAAACGTCGGTACGAAATAATGGATTAAAATTGTTTTAATTGCATCAAAATGTGATCAAAAAGCCCATTAGAATAAATACAAAAACAGGAAATTTGAAAAATTTATTTTTTTCTGAATGATGCGAAATATAAATCTTTGATATTTTTTTCAGAAATTAATTTGAAAGTTAGTGGTCGAAAAATCGACAAGCGGGCTAAAATGGCTATAGAAAATATGTCCACAAGATTTCATTAAAATTTTTTTAAATGTGGATTTCTTCGATTTTTTTAATACAAGAAAAAAAAGGAGTTCTTTCGAAAGTCAAAAAATCACAACACTGGTAATTTTCGCCTAATTTTCCTGTTTGATAAAAAAAATCAATGAAATGGTCATTTCAGCCTTTGAAAGGGATTTGATCGAGCTTCTTATGATCCAGTGTGTTGTTTGTTGTGAAATGTTTGAACACAAATGATCGAGAACTGGGCCTACATGTTTTATACCGACTCAGAACGGCTTATGTTCGCAAGAAGCTTTTAATTGCAGTTTTTACTCTCTAAGGTTTGCCATTGTCTGCAGGAGGTGGCGGGCGAACAGAAAAATTACTTCAATTAAGAAAACTTTATGTGTCAGGTGGGTTTCGAACCAGGGTTCTCTGGCGTATGGGCCACACACTCTACCCACTGCGCCACGGCCGCCACTTCTGTTTGATAACTTATTTTTAAGAAAAATTTACCCTTACACAAAAGGAATTTGGTTTTTTTTTTTTTAAAAATTAGCACTAACATCTATTTTAACTTCATATGCAAAAATTAAGAGGGTATGCCATAAAAAACAACTTGGGTGGTATGCCATAAAAAACAACCCATGGGTGTCCATGGTTCCCATAACTTTTATGGGAATATATTTTAATATATTCATATATTACTTTGATATATTAGCAAACTTTGCTAAGTAAGCTAAGAAAACCGAAAAAATTTACTTAGCAAAAACATTTCAAATTAAAATGCTTATTGTAGGGTATTCGAGTCAAATAAACATGGTATCTTCTGAAATTTTAGATAAGCTTTCTTAATTGGAATTATCATACATACCTTTTTTTATCCACAAATCAAAATATGTCTGAAACTAAAATCCTTCAAAAGATGTTCAGCACATCACAGAAATATTCACGTTAATAGGGGCGTTCACATTATCAAATTCTTCAGCAAATCTTTGGTCAAATAGTTTGATCACGAAAATGTTCATATTATCAAATTTTTCGTCAAATTTCTTTATTGTCTTGCGTAACATATGCTTATGCTTGCACCATATTGTCAGCAGCACTCCATATGCTTTATTTTTTGATAAACTGTTTTTATAAATTTCCGATTTAATCTGCCACAATTCTGGATGTTGTCTATAAACTTCAATAAAATCATTACAAAAATCTTCTTCATCGTGCATTTTGAATTGATGTGTTCACGTTGAAATCTTTTTTTAAGTGATGAAATCACAAATTTTTCATCAAATCGTTGGTCAAAAAACCGAAAAATCAAAAAATTTTGATTTTCGTCAAACGATTTGATCAACAATTTAATGAGTGTCCACATGTCAAATTCCTTAAATCCAAATTCGACTTGTTGAAAAAAATTTAAAAAATTAAAAATTTGATTAAGTGAACACACTTTTATTCTAGTCCACACACTAGTTCAAATGAGCTTCTGCTCAATCTGTTTTTAGACGAAAACAAAAGTTTTATTTTGCTGCCTTGGAACTTTAGATACAGTTGGATGCACAACTGTTTTGAATAATCAAATTCGATGAAAAATTTTAAAGAGATTTCAATAAAAAACAATGAATAAGAAATAATACCTGCATTATCAAACTGCTTGATGACTTCTTTGAAGAAAAAATATTTGATGACGTGAACAGCCCTTATAATTTTTCGATAGCTAGTAAAGATATCGATTTTTTTTGCAAGGGCTTTGATTTTATTTTTTTTCTTTCAACTTTTCAAATATTAACTGAAGCCGAAAAATAAGATTGAAAATAAATTGTCACAATTTTATTTAAAACTATTTTAAAGTTTGAAAAAAGCGTATATATCTCACAAAATGGGCGAAGAAGGGTGAGTTCATTAAATATCTAATTTAGATATAGTTTCATTAAAATTTGTTATGAAATTTTCTCAGGGGTTTGCCGAAGGATTTTTCTGATCCTATGGCGTTCTTCAAGGATTTCATGATCGGAGGTATCGCCGCAGCTATTGCAAAGACTGCAGTCGCTCCCATTGAACGTGTGAAATTGCTTCTGCAAGTTCAACATGTTTCGAAACAACTAAGCCCCGATCAGCAATACAAGGGTATAATTGATTGCTTTATCCGCATTCCAAAAGAACAAGGTTTCTTATCATACTGGCGAGGTAACCTGGCCAACGTTATCAGATATTTCCCAACCCAGGCTTTAAACTTTGCCTTCAAGGACAAGTACAAGCAAGTAAGTTTAATGGAAAAGCTGTGTGTGTATTCCAGGAAACCTTTATTGAATTGTTACTCTTGAAAAAAAATTGTAGATCTTCTTGGGTGGTGTTGACAAGAAAACTCAGTTTTGGCGTTATTTCGGGGGTAATTTGGCTTCCGGTGGTGCCGCTGGAGCAACTTCCTTATGCTTTGTCTATCCGTTAGACTTTGCCCGTACCCGGTAAGTTAATTTATGAATATGTCTCAGCAAAATCTTGAACAAAAATTTGGTATGCATTCGACATTGCTTGCAGAAGCCATTCCATAGATACAATTGTGCATCTTCTTAGTCTTCTCTAAGTTTCTAGTTTTTTTAATTAAACTCTAAAAAGTCTTCCATCCATTAATTAAATGCCTCAAAGAAATCTTTCTTTGAAAAAATTTTGGAAGCACTGCTGGAGAAGGCTAAGGAAATAATTTATTTTTATTTATAATTTAAATAATTTATATTTATTTTAAAAGAATGCCTTTTTGGTATGAAATTGGAGGGGGTGAAAATTGGAAAATGAAGGGTTTCTTTTAGAAACCCTTTTTCCCTGGGGTTTTGAGCAAATTTGTGATATATTATGATATTTTAATGTGTTATTCATTAGCTTGGGTGCTGATATAGGCAAGACTGGTAACCGTGAATTCACTGGACTCACCGACTGCATTGTTAAAATTTTCAAGAGCGACGGTCCTATTGGCTTGTACCGTGGTTTTAATGTGTCTGTGCAAGGTATCATAATCTACCGTGCCGCCTACTTTGGGTGCTACGATACCGCTCGGGAAATGATGCCTGATCCAAAGAATACACACATCTTTATTAGTTGGCTTATTGCTCAAACTGTGACAACTACTGCCGGTATTGTGTCCTATCCATTGGATACTGTCCGCCGTCGTATGATGATGCAGTCTGGTCTCAAGAAAGAAGAAATGATCTACAAGAATACACTGCACTGCTGGGTAGTTATTGCTAAAAATGAAGGTATAGCTGCCTTCTTCAAGGGAGCCTTATCTAACGTACTTAGAGGTGCTGGCGCCGCTTTGGTGCTTGTGTTCTATGATGAAATCAAAAAAATCATATAAATTGTACTACTGCCTTTAAATGATTTATTTTATTTTAAAACAATACAAAACACATCTATATTAAACTCATCTTCTGTTTGTCGTTTTTGTGTTTACTCGCTATACAAATCTATACAAAGAAAATGTGTCCAAAACGCTAAAAAGTGCTATAAATAAAATCATTAATTGGATTTCGGCAAAATATGGAATGAAGAGGGTAGCTTGTTTCAAATTGAAAAAGCGTTAAATCCAATATAGCGCTGTGAAGGTAGAGTATTACATTCGATGGTATCTGGAATTTAGTAATTCACCCTATTTATTTACAAGCTTTTACCCGTCGTTTTGCTTGCGAATTTCGATAATTTTTGTATATATTTTTTCCAAAAATCAACTCCTCTGTATAAAAAAATTCATGGAATATTAGTCCATTTTTCCCATCTGCTATCTGCTAAGACGCCATATTGAATTTTGATAAAAATCGAATGTGTTTTTCTTGTGCAAATATTAGTACCATAATTTCATTTGAACGAAATCGTACATTTTTGTAGGAATTAAGTCAGAACTAACTAAGAACTCATTTTGTATTCATTATTAATTTTTTATTCATAGTTTCGGTGTCGAATGTATAACAAATGAATGAATAATGAATTACAGATGAATAATAAATAAAAAACTAACAATGAATAAAAAATTAATAATGAATAACAAATGAATAAGAAATTAATAATCTGTAAAAAAGTAATAAATGAAAAGTCTGAAATTCTTTGTGAATAGCATTCATAAGCATAAACAAATTTATTCATTATTCTGAATAACGAAAACTAAAAATTATGAATCAATTTTGCATTCATTGAATTCTTATTTTGTTATTCACTGATTCACCTTTTTTTAAATAAAATAAAATTGAATGCATTCCCTTACAGCTCTGATGGACTGATAGTTCCCTAGGAAGAGATTTGCAATAAGTTCTCCATAACACCATAATACATCGCTAAAGCAAACAAATTATTAAACAATGATTTGACCAAGGTTGATTTATAAGGTTGTCGCAGGGCTGATCGCACTCTCTTCTCAGTACCCATAATTATCAAAACCAGTCAATTTTGCGAATGACTACGAAAGAACAACTGATGATAATAGAGAGCACTTGCAGATTTTCTATGAGCTGTCAACTTCGATTGGGTACTCTGGGTACTCGCTCTCTCCCTTGCGACAACCTTATAAATCAACCTTGGATTTGACTAATCAACAGTTTGCTCCCTTTGCCAGAATTTTTTTAAGGGGATTGGAGCAATTTATAAAGTGAAAAATTTCGCGAAAAAACTGGAATTTGGGAGAGCTCTTTCATTCAAACACTTCCAGGCAACCGACAAATTATATTCACGGTAAAACAGGTTTTTAACAGAAAACAAAAAAAAAACAGTCTTACCAAAGAGAAAACTATGTTAATTGTAACAAAATGAATAGAACATGGTAGAATAAAAGAAGGTAGATGCATTCCGCACTATGCTCTCTTTCTCATTGCCAAAATTGTCAAAACCAATACGAATCGCTTTCTTGCTTATGTTTTTCCAAGCAAAGCTTTCTCACCGCTCTCAGATTTTCTATGAGATGACAAATTTGTTTTGACAGTTATGGCAGTCTGCCTCTCCGAAATGCATATACCTTCTCTTATTTTACCATGGAATAGGACAATAAATGACCGAATGATATGGCAAAATTTGACAGACAAGTGTCCATAATGTGGCATGCTACATATACAACAAAACCCGGGCCCTATTCTCTAACTGTGGAAAAAGAAAAGTGTGTGTTAGTATTCACCCCAATCGTGAAGTATTAAACTCATCTCCAATCCCGGGAGTTGTAAGAGGGAGTTTTCGTTTTTAAGATAGCAGATAAAGACATCTCATTTTTTTATTTTACACTCATGAATCCACTGTCAATGATAAACAAAATTTGCTTTAAAAATTTCCAAAAAGTTTTTGAGCTTTATCTTAAAAACGGAAACTCCCTTTCCGTTTCCCTCCCTCCCTTTTACCAATTTTATTTTTTGATATATCAGTTTATAGAATCACTCGAAATTAAAAAGTGTACAATTGGAGTGAATATGACTTTTTAATTCGGCTTACACTAATTTTGGACACAGTAACAGATTTAAGCCCCTAACAGTAATAGAATGAATATACAGTTTTAATCTGAAATAATGCTTTTGTGTGATAGTAATGAGTGCTGATAAAACGTAAAAGTCTGTTTATCAAAACAATTGATATTCAATTTGCGCAATTCAATAAAACAAGGAAAATGTTCAAGCATTATGTAAAATAACAAATCGTGTTATTAAATGCAATTGTTTTTATACTATGAAATAAAGTGGAGCAGAAAAAGTACTGAAATTTAATGAAATGTCAAAAATGTTTCACCGTACATTTTCTGTCGTGTGACCAACCAGCGGCTGTGCGAATAATCGATCGCCCAAGACAATTTTTTACGTTTTGGTTATTTCGTAAAAGAGTGAACCGTCAATTGTGCATAACAGGTAAAGGGTGAATTAAACGCCTTCTATATTTTCCAGTCTTTGGGTGATTGTTCGTTGTATTTTTGGGCAAATATTTATTGTGAATAAATACCCGATATTTTAGGATATTCATTTTAAATTTGAGTGATTATTCGTAGTTTTTGGCGATTGTTCATCCTCTAGGAGGATTTTTCATTATGAATAAAAACTCAAATTTTTAGATGATTTTTCATTTTTGTACTTTGGGCGATTATTCCCACAGCCCCAAGCAGCGTACAAAATGTGAACGAGAGTTAAGAGTTCATTGTATGTCGTACAAACAGACATCGATTGAAACAACAAAATGTTTTGTCCATGGTAGAATAAAACCAGGTAGATGCAGGGCTGCTTATGTTCTTTTTCAACCATAAATGTCAAAATCGTTGGAAATTTTTTAATTTTGTTTCATTCTGTTTCTTATTTTCAATACCCTTGGACAGTTTTAATTCTACGCTCTCTCCTCTGCATCTACCGGTTTTTATTCTACCATGGTTCATGAAGCAATAAACAAGGTGGTAGTGACGGTTCTTTTGACGATAATAGGTTGTAAAAAATAGTACAAAATGGAAAAAAAAACAGAAAAAGTAAAATATACAGTCAAATGACAACCAATGATCGCCGTTTGTGTGAATGTGTAACAGCAGGCTACATTCACAAGACGGCAAACCACCACCTTGTCAGTTTCATCATGCCATGGTTTTGTCTGTGTCGATAGTGTGGCATTTGCTTTTGCTGTGAAACAACAAGAAAAAGCTTGCTGTCCCTGTGCGTGAACACGACCATATAACAAGAATACCAAAAAAGAGATTAACGAGAAATATTCCAATCAAAAGAAAAAAAAAATAAAAACTGATAAAAACGTCATAAAAATTCAGCGGAGTGCGTACTAAAATAGTTGAAATTTTAATTAAATTATCAGGGGAAAACAAAAAAAAAATTCGAGAAGTTTCATTTAAATTATTTTTGCACACAATTCGAAGATAAAATTTAATTTTGAAAAATCAAAAGAAACCATTAAAGAAAGAACAAGTAAACGGGAAAGTAAGTTTATGCTATAGAGTTGAAAAATTTTGGGATAGTGAATTTTGCACTGAGATTTTGAATTTTTTTCTTTTTGTGTTTTGATATCCATTATTTTCGTTTTTGAAGTTTTTCTAATAAAAAGATTAGAAAATAAAATAAATGAGATAAAAAAAGCCATCTGTATACATTTATGTGATTATCAGCTGACCTGACAAAGTCCACATCAGCGTTTATACTTTTTTTTTTCTTTACGGTGGGCGTTGGGCTGCAGATGACGAATGGGTTTGCTTGCACCTATTGCAGGTACTAGCAACGCCTGATACCCTGTTCTGAGCACATCTATCAATTTAATTTTATATAAATAACAATACGAGTAATAAATGAAGTAAATTTAAGATACTTCGTGATGAGCTTTGTTATGAAAGTTCCCTGCCATCCATATTAAATAAGTTTTGTTGGTGGTGTAAATGATTCAAATACGCCGATAATATTTACTGTTTAATTTTATTATATGCGTTAGGAGTTTACAATAAACAAAGAAGTATGAAGATGGATAAATGTACATGATGGGTGAAGTATAAAAAAACCAATGACTTGGCCTTTGAAAAGAACATATCAATCCAAATACAGATTTACTCGCTCCTAATTAATCTGCTTATAAATAATCTTATAAATAATAAATAAGTGGGTACATATTTATTATCCAGAAGACAGTTCCTTAATTTTATAAGCACTTATGCATTAAAATATATTTTATGTTGTAGTATCCATAAATTCTCAAAGATTCAACACCAAAATATACTTGCATACATACTGAAGTTGTTTTAAAATTTTTGTTTACCATTTTATCAGTATCTGAACAGTTTATAGTATACAAGTATAAAAGCCGTCCTACGGAGGGTTGGAAGCATTTATGCTCAATCCAATTATTTTTTACCATTATTATAGTGCTTTTACAACATATACTGTCCTGACAAAATGTTCAGCCTGAAAGTATACACATACATAAAAGGTAAGCATGCTGCTCTGTCGCTGATAAGTATCAAACTAATTTTCTGTGCATACTTTTAGGCTGAACATTTTTCAGGATAGTTTATGTTATGTGAAATGAATCTAAATTGGACTTAGATATTGCTTAGCTATTGTAGGTCTGGATTAATTTTATTGTTCGGATTTTTTTCAAATATATATCACATTTTCCAATGGTTAACTGCATAATCCGTTGTTAAAAAAATTATTTGTCAGAAAAGGGAAAATGAGTTTAAAAGGGAGAGGGGACTTGGGGTTTAAGTTTGAAAGAAGTCTATTCATAATAAAAATTCGTACCACCTTTAGTTTCGCCACTTGAAGCAAATTTTCCTTGGGTAATATTTGACCACATTTGATCATAAAAAGCTCGGTCAAAGTCCTTTCAAGCACTGAAATGACCAATTGGTTTTTTTCTTGGTATCTTATCCACATTTTGGGGTTCGCACTGTGTTATTGGTAGAAACATAAAATACATTCTTTTTAGGTGCAATCAGAAATACCATATATAAATATAGGTACATAAAAGAGCAAACCACTTAAAGTTTTCACAATAGTATTATGAAATATGTTGCTCACCTGTTTCGAAAGTATGTATATTGAGGGTATTCTCTGAGAATTTTGGACCGAAAAGAGTAAATTTAACGAACTTAACCCATTAAGTCCTACGGGTGCAAGAACGTACCACGAAAAGACATATTTTTAAAAAGTCATAGCTTAGATTCTTCAAAAGATATCGGACATCTTAATTTTGCATTGAGGAGCAGAATGATAAAATTTTTTTAGACTTTTGACATGTATTGTCATAAGATGTCGTCTACCTATCATTACCTGAAGACAAAAACTGTGAATTTTGACATGTATTGTCATAAGATGTCGTCTACCTATCATTACCTGAAGACAAAAACTGTGAATTTTCAATTTACAAAACAAAATTTTTTTAACATTTCAAAATATGCATACAAAAGAAAAAAAAAATAGGGATTAGTGCGATACCATAGCTTACCAGTCCACAGAACACCGTGGTGCGATTTCGCATCTTTAGGCTTACGTGAGTCCCCAACCAGTTGTTTGTAACATTAACTTCTTAATTATTTCCAAAACTGTTCTATTCAACTGTTCTAGTGTTTGCGCACTTTGAATGACTTAAGTACTACACACAAAAAGTTTTAACCTCCTGCGCCGGGTTTGAGAGCCGGGCTTAATGGGTTGCTAATGACTGCTATAAAATTTACATTATAAAACGGATTTCGACTTTCAGCCACTTTTTTTACCATAAAAATAATTTCTTTTTTTAAATCTTCATATTTTTCACGATTTAAAACAAAGTCAAAAAAAAGTAGTACAATCTAAAAATAACTAAGTCTAGGTAGTATGATAGCGACTAGTTTAATGTATTTGATAAAAATATATTTGATTATTTATATGAGGTTATTTGAATAAGCGCTGTATTTCACACCACACACCCACCTTTTTTAAGGAGTCCATTAAAAATCGAATTAGAGGAAGGTTTTTTTTCAATTAAAAATGCAAATAAGAACATGATAAAAACCCGAAAAGATTGCACTTTGTGGTTCTGTAAAAAAAAAAACAAAATTAGCTTAACATTTACAGCGTCACCCCGAAGAAAAATATCTTTACTTACTTTTAACCAAAACTTATATAATTTGTCTCCCAAAATCGATGTTTTTTAATTTCTTTCTTAAAATTTGTTTGAAAAAAAATGGTACAATATGATTTTCTTAGCACAAAATTCAAATGTAATAGAGTGAAGAAATTCTATCCCACATTCTCTTACACTTGTCGTAACACTCTGTAAGACATCATACTTTAATCATATATATTTTTCATAATATTTAAAATAACTCTAACTAGTCCCTCCATGTAGAAGTTCAATCAATATTTCACAACTAAGGATTGCTAGAAAATGTCCACCTACACACCAATACCAACGGCCCCTGAATTGCCAACAACATCAATGCAAGCTTCATCTGGAGTACAAACAACTGCAAACTGGAACTATCTCGATAAAGCAGATGAAAATGCAACAAGAGTAGCAGCAAAACCTGAAGCGGGAGCTCAAGCACCAGCAGATGTGCCACAAGAAACAACTTCATCTACAGCTTATGCTTTTACTGGCAGCGCTTTGGGTACAGCAGCTACTTCACAGAAATTAAATGCAGATTCAAATGCCGCTATCAAGGATAGTACTGAGAGTAATGGAGCTAGTGGAGGCACCAATGAAGAAGAAAAAAATGACGATTCTATGTATGAGTGCAATATTTGTTTGGATACTGCCAAAGATGCTGTGGTTAGCATGTGCGGACATTTGTTCTGTTGGCCTTGTTTGCATCAGTGGCTAGAGACCAGACCAAATCGCAAACTCTGCCCTGTTTGCAAAGCAGCAATTAGTCGGGAAAAAGTTATTCCATTGTATGGTCGTAATAGTTCAAAACAGGAAGATCCAAGGTTGTATTTTATTGAAAAAAAGTTAATAAATTATTATTTTTATAACACACTAAATAATATTTTGTAGAAATAAAGTGCCACCACGACCAGCTGGACAGCGCACTGAACCTGAACCTCAACAAGGCTTTCAAGGATTTGGATTTGGCGATGGTTTTCATATGTCCTTTGGTATTGGTGCATTTCCATTTGGATATTTTGCGTCTTCGTTCAACTTTGGTGAAGCAAGACCTGCAGGTCTGTCAAAAATTAATACTAAGAGTGATTTTTTTCTGGGTCTTAATTGTTGTAAATTTGACGAAATGTTTTTTTCTATTTATATGAAAGGAAAAAATTCTACTTCGACTGAATCCTAAAGTTAAGTCATATTCAAGGTAGGCTCATATTGAAGTTAAAAGGGACTAGATATTAAAATCAGCTGTTTGAATTTGAATTCTTTAATTGTTGTTGCCTTTATTATTTCACGTTTATGGCCCTCACAGCTTTGTTGTTGCAAAACTTTTCGATTAAGTACCTTAAAATTGTATCATGGTCATATAAGGGCCTTTCAAACTATACTACATGTAGTATGGACATGTAGTACGACAGAATAACGGGACAACTTTTACAGGGGACAGAATAACGGGACAAGAAAAGAAAGTAATGGAAAAACAATTTTTTTGCTGCCCTTGAAATTGATAAAGTTTTGGAAGAAGAGGTAGAAGAAACAAAACAAAAAAAAATAAGATTTTGGGTGAAGGAGTGGAGAAAAGAATAGCCTATTTATACGCACACTCGTCTTGTTAAAAAACTGGAGTTAACTTGTTTTGAGGATTTTAAAAATTATTTGAGAATGGATGCGGTGGTGTATGAAGAATTGCTCCAAAATTCCAAAATATTAATATGCTTTTTTTTTTGATGTTCACTCAGCGACGATTTGTCTAGAATAAGAAATCCATTGAGTCCGATGAACATCCGTTCCAACGATACTACATGTAGTACGCACCGACAAGAAGATCAAAATCTTTTAATTCTCATACTACATGTTGGATGGACCGCAGTTTTTTCTTTCAGATTATTTAATCTGTCATACCACATGCAATGTCCAACGGGCATATAATATTGTTTGAAAAGACCTATTAATACTCGTAATTTTTAGTCAATTTCGTGATACAAGTAACTTACTGACAGCTGACCATTTTCTTACGAACGGCGAACATAGTTTTATTTTTGCCTTTCTATTTAACTTTTTTTATTATTTCGTTCTTTATTTTATAGTAGTTTATACACTTATGTATGTTCGCCAAAAGAACTTTCAGTACTACCATGGTTTTTGTATCATGATCCATTTTACTAGTTTTAGTCCGAAAAGCGTTTCCGTACTTTTGTAAAAATTGTAAAGGAGAGAGAGAGAAAGAGAGCGAGAGAGAGTTAAATATTTCCCCTCCACTTACAATTATTAGTTTACAATTTTTGGTCTAAAAAAATTTCTGCGGGCAATCGTAATAGTAAAAGTAGGTTTGTTAATGTACTCGCCATTTTTAGTCCATTTTGGAAGTTTTAGTCCGATATCGGGAATACTTGTAAAGATCTCAGTGTCAGAAGTAACAATTTTTACTGGCAAAAGTGTAGAATTGTTTTCAAGTAAGAAAAGAAATGTAAATATATATATAAATATATAATTATTAATTCTTTGAAATCAATATAAATTGTTAGAATGGAAATCGGAAATATGATGAATGTTATGCCAAATAAAAATTTTCCTGAAAAGGGTTCCAGCACTTATTCCTTTTTTTTCCTCGAGCTTTTAAGAATTTTTGTCCGAAAAGTACGAGAACAGACCTTATCAAATCGCGAAAATCACTCACTTTATTTACTCTTTTATTCATGAATACTCAATAACTTTTATTTTTACAGCTGCAAATCGTGGAACAATGCAGTACGATGATGAACAGCAACTCTCAAAGTTATTCCTATATCTAGCTTTTCTTTGTATTGCTTGGTTGTTATTTGCATAGCAGTCGAATACCGGATGTCCTGTTTTTTGCTCTTTTTTGCGTGTATTAAAACATTGAAATGTATGATTAGCGTCTTAATATTCTTAATGCACGTCTAAATATGCTGAATGGAAAAAACATACAACATTAATAATAGCGAAAAGTTATTCTTCGCAATTTTAATACTAAGCAGAAAAAACAAAAGAAATTCAACTCCAACCGAAACTAAACTCATTTAAATTTGTAACTTCTTTGAACTTGGGCTACATTGTTTTTGTGTCCGCTTGTTTGTTTTTTAATATGTATTCAGAGTTTTGTTTCTAAAGAAACTTGGTGAATGTAGCTTTAAGTTTTCCAAATTATTAATTTTCAAAATATTCTACAATTTGAACGCCCAGCGCAAAGACATATATTATCATTTAAATAAAATCTTGTTCAGTTTAAAATATAAACCAAAAAAATTATGGTAAATTTGTTTTATTGCTTACTTTATGAAAAATAGTATGAGAAAAAATAATTTTTTATGGATTTATTAGGCAATCTTAAAAAAAACTTTGAAAGGACTTTGATCGATCCGGTTACGATAAATTGTGTTTGTGTTATTAAAATTTTGTAGTATTTATTTGGACATTTAGAAAAAAAAATTATTTCTACTGTCAATTCGGCGTGCAAGAGATTTATCTTATAGTCGACAAATTTTATTCGAGGTATTTTATGGCCAACCGTTCATTTTTATAATCCCGCCCCTTGTATGAACTAAACAACGGACACTTCATTATACCAAAGAATATAAGAGCAAAAAAGTCGGACAAATGGTATAACGGAGTTAGATTAGAATTAAATTGGCACGCCCTTTTGTCTCATCCCGCACATTTTTGGAAGGTAAAAATTTCTCATTGTACTCACGAATACATGTCCGAAAATTGGTGGAAATCGGAAAAACGGGGTAGGAGTTCGATTAAAATTAAAAAGCATGTAGAAGCTGTTGGGACACGATGAAACTCAGCTTTATATATTAGATGGTTTACCACCTACGCACTAAGTTTAACTATCAAAACATGTAATTATAATTTTTTTCTGCAGTTGCCGACAGTAAGGATTCGAACTAAATTACAAAACTTAAGTCTAATACAACCAAAACCGTCTGAAATATAGCATTTTAATTCATTTGTGGGCGGTAAAAAGGAGTGTGGCAACTTTTTTTTTTATGGTAAAAGTAGGCGCGGCAACATAGTGACCGCGACTTGGCTTCATAACACCTACACACCAAGTTTCACATGCACAACGCAGGAATTATGATTTCTGAAAAGTGGGCGTAGCTGTCGGGTAACCACACCCATTTTTAGTGCCGTTGCCGACAGAAACCATTCAAACTGAATTAAAAAATTTTAGTCTTATACAACCAAAACCGTCTGAAAAATAGGATTTTTATATATTTGTTGGCGGTAAAAGGGGTTGGGACAACTTTTTTTATTAATCGGGATATTAACCTTAATAACAGACATTGTAAATTTGGCTGCCTTATGTTTCTATTCCGGATCTTCCGTTTCTGAGATCTTACGACACCTACCCGCACGCACGATGTAAAAGTAGACGTGGCAACATTTATATACATAGTAACCGCCACTTGGTTTCATAGCACCTACACACCAATTTTCATTATCAAAACGTGTAAAACTCAGGATTTATGATTTCTGAAAAGTGTGCGCAGTTTTAGTTCGAGTACGCCCATTTTTAGTGCAGTTGCCGAGGGTGACCTCACGTAGTAAATTACAAAGTTTTAGTCCAATACAACCGAATACGTCTGAGATATAGCTTTTTATTGCTTTGTGGGTGGTAAAAGGGAGTGTGGCAACTTTATTTTATTATTGAAGATATTAGCCTTGACAACAAATGTTGTAAATTTGGTGCCCTTAGCTGTTACCGTTCCTAAGATCTCAACGGGCACGAATGATTTTATATACCGTCATATGAAATCAAAAAAGCCGTAAGTTACATTTCAAAAATTTTACAGGATAAGCAAAAAACTTTTTAAGTATCAAATCATCAATTTCGGACCTATGACTGTTTTATTGATCCTCAGTTGTTTTTTGCTTCGTATGGTACACAAGTGCCACACATAGCATTCCTTGGTTTAAATAAGGGAAAATAATACGACAAATTACATTAAATAAAACGCCGTTTTTTGCTGTAGGGATGTACAATTTTGCGGGAACATGTATTTTGTACGATGCATCATAATCTATGAAAAAGCGGATTTTGAATTTTTGGTAACTTACGGCTTTTTTTGATTGCAACCAACTTTTTTAATACATTTTTTTTTGTTCTCTGAAACACCCTATTAGAAAAATTTGATGCTCACCACTGTACAATTGATCTGGCAATACTTAAAACATAAAAGAAACAGTGTGAACCGAGAAAAAGTTAGCACACCAAATTAGCTTGAAAGTAAACATTTGTGCTTGGACAAAATAATTTTAATAATATTACATGCAATAACAATAGAGTTCAGCTACTACAGCTATATCGCACTTCCTCAGCATTAACCCATCTAAAGCCACTACCCAGTAATCATTGAAAATATCAATGTTATGGATAACCGTGACCACAAACAAGTTAATGTGGGAAAAATTTACCCACCAATAAATGGGTTGGGCAAAAAAAATAATAGATACAGTTCAACTTTTTCAGAGTTGTATGCTTTTAGAAGTGATTTTGGTAAATTTTCTTAATAAAGGTAAGTTGCTAGAATGTAGAAGCAATATTTCTGCAACATCATGTTTTTATTAGATGGGCCGAAATGTGCATTGTACCGAAGAGGAACGGCGATTGGTGTTTAAGCTTAGAGACCACGGTTTTACCCTAAGAATGATCACCAAATCGTTGGGAAGGTCGTCAAATTTTGTTGGAAATGACCAAAAAAAAACATCTCAAACAACAGATAACCACATTGTCGGTCTTTCCAAAAAGAACCCGTTTACATCAAGATGGATTGCGGTAGATATCGGCAATGTGGTGTCATCCAGAACTGTTCGTAGGAGACTACAACGAGCGAATCTACCAGGAAGACTCGCCAGAAAAGTTGCATTGCCTCAACAAAAAAATTTGGCGATTAGGTTACAATTTACAAAAACTCACTCAAATTGGTCAGGACCTGTAGGCTCTAAAAAGTGGTGAAATATTTTATAGAGCGACGAAACTGAAATAAACTTATTTTCCAATGATATGGGAAGAAATGTTCGTCGCCCCAAGGGTAAGGAATTTCACGTTCGCTTCAAAAAACAAACCGATAAGCATGGAGAGAGAAATATAATGGTTTGGGGCTGTTTTTCTTGGTATGGGGTGGGTCCAATACACCGAATAAACGATACCATGGAAAAATTCATGTATAAGGAAATATTGGTCAGCATCATGTTACCCCATGCTGAGGAAAACATGCCCCTTATTTGGACGTTCCAGCAAGATAACGATTTAAAACACACCTTCAGGCTTATAAAAGATTGGTTTGTAGGCGAAAATGTCAACTACAAATTCCCACCACTTTATCAAGCAATGTGAACCCATCTCGGCTATGGTTCGCACAATGTTGTTTTCCAGAGAGAAAATAATAGTCCACAAGGCATTTAACCGCACGATCATGGTGGCCAATTGACTGGTCCTTTTCGAGAAATAACGCGTTGTCCAAAAGCTTCCTTTAGTAAGTCGATTGTTTGACATGTGATTAATGATTCCACCTGCCCATAAAGCAGTGACTTTTTTGTGTATCTAATGGCGCCTCGAGAATCTCTCGTTGATTTCCTTCACCCTTAATCCGACAATTTTGCTTGGCATGCCCATTGAACCAAAAATATTTTTGGCATTACGGTAACAGAAATAGACTTAAAAATATTTTTCCATTGTGGATTCAAATTTAATTATTTCACTTCATTGCAATTTGATCCGATTACGAGGTGAATCGGATTTCAGAACATGCCTGTTAGACTTGCAATTTTTCAATACCCGGTTGAATTTTGAAGCATTTCAAATTTCAAGTCAATCCATTCTGACGTTTAACAGCCAAACATTAAATGAGTTTTATATATTTATTCTTGATATTTCTTTATCTTTTATATCATGAAAAAAAACACAAAAATTAGTTCGTTCTAAAGAACATATTTTCTTGACGTTTAATTGATATATGTGATCAATATCACGTTTATATTAATGCAAAATGTTTATATTGTAAATGTTGCAATTTTGCAATTTAATTACATAAGTTACATGTAATGATTTACAATTTGTAGTCAATTAATACAATTTAAATTAAATTTATTTTATAACATATAATCAAGGATGTTTAATAATTACTTAAACATTGTTAAAAATAGTTTAGTACGGCCTGGAACGATTGCCGCCATCATTTCTCATGGGGCCATCACGACGTCCCCCACCACCTCCCATGCCACGACCGCCACCGCCACCACCACCACGTCCACCGCCATCACTAAAGCGATTATATCCGCCGCCACCGCCACCGCCACCGCTTCCTCGATCTCTATTATTGTAGCCACCGCCACCACCACGATCACCACCACCACCATAGCCGCCACCACCGCCACCGCCGCCACCACTTCCATATCCACCACCACCACTGGAGTCGCCACCATCTCCAGCATCGTCCTTGGGTGTTTTACATCTAATAATGAAAAATTATAATAAATTTAATATAACAGAGCTTAGTATTTTATAACTTTTACCTGTTGCATTCATTTCTCCAAGCAAAGTTAGTGTTGCTACAGCTGCTACATTTCCAATCGCCATCACGTTGTGGTAGGGAACCACCATCTCTGCCACCTCCTCCACCACCACCCATACGACCACGACCACCTCTGTCGCCGCCACCACTTCGACCTGAATCATAATCACCACCGCCGCGATCACCACGATCAAAACGACCGCCACCACCGCGATCACTGCCACCGCGACCACGTCCGCCAAATCCTCCACTACCTCCACCACCACCGCCGCCTCCACGACCTCCTCCCATGCCACCCTTACTCCAATTGTTTTGTCTTTGTGCAAGAGAAACCTTAATGACACAACCATTAAAATCGCGTCCATCAAACCAAGCAATGGCTGATTGTGCAGCATTCGTATCGTCATAAGTAACAGTGGCTTCGCCCTTAGAGAGCCCTGTGTCTTTGTGCTTATACAGCCAAATTTTTGGTTTCATGGTGCGCTTGTCTTTCTGCAAGTATGCAAGTGAAGGCAGGTATAGGTAATAAAAATTTTATTAAAGAGTTTGCATTGAAAGTACCTTAATAAGTCCAATGGCACCAAAGTGTGTTTCAATATCCCCTTCAGTTGCTGCAGGATCCATACCAGAAACAAAGATTGTATCTTCTTGAGTAACCATATCGTTACCACCTCCGCCGCCGCCGCCACCGCCACCACCACTATATCCGCCTAAAATTGTTGATTCAATTAGAAACCATGCGAAGGAAATTCAGTATAACGCTATTATTTAAAACTTAAATTTAATGTTTAAAAACTATTTTAAGCCATTTTACTCAAAAATTTTATACTAAAGAGAAAAGGAGGAAGGTACTGTGTGATTTTACACTTTTGTCGAAATAAAAATTGTAAGTATTTCGACACACAAACGAACACTGGAATATATTTTAAACTTTTTATTTAAGGAGACCATCAATTTGCATTATGTACATGCAAACAAATTTTTTTTTAATATTTCCAAAATGCAGACGACGAAGTTATCAAACCTTGAAGAATACCAAGTGAATTTATTTAAAGACTAAATTTGTTGATTTGTTTTTACGATACACTTTATATGAATAGACGCAAAAAATTTGGGTGTGGTTAGATCCTAGATCATTGTTTTTAACATAACCATTACTTTCAACACTTTTTCCTAACTTACACGGGAAATATAGTCTTAACCATTAACACATTTTTGATGCTGTACGCTAAATTTTATCCTTGCAAAAATTTTAAAATCCATTAAACAGATACTGGAAGAAATGTCAGATTTTGTTAATTATAACATTAAATCCCTGGATTTTTCAAGTATATTATTAACTTATATATTTGCATAAAATCAATTTTTTTTATGTATTTATACATAAAATCAAATTTTATTTTTTAATAAAGGTAGATATTATTCAATTTCAGCCCCAAATCTGAAAAAAACTTAATTCAAATAAAATACACTGTGTTTCAAAACTGAAAGATCATTTCATGATATTCTATTAAAACCAGGACTTTAAATGTTAATTTTATAATTTTAGTCCAACTTTTAACTTTTCCATTTCATTATAAGAGTTAAAAATTACTTTCAACGTTTATTTCTAAAATAATAAGTTGACCTGTAGCTCGCCTTTTTCATCAATATATTTATATGAAAAAGGTCAAACATTTTTAAAATCAATAAGTTAACTTAATTAGTTGTTATGGACCGACGTGAAAACTATTTTTCAAGGCGGGCTATACACACTATTTCTTTTCAAATTCTCTCATTTTATAAAAAAATTCAATAAGTAAAGTTAAGTGGAGTAATACGGGTTAGTTTTTAAGGAACAAAGTAAGTTGAATTGTTTTTTGTTGAACCTCAAACAATGGCCCTCAGTAATAAAGATATTCTAAGTCGAATCTTTCTTAAACTAGACTTTAACTTTCAATCAAAGATAGGCTAAAAAGTTGAGTTTAAGATAGATTCACTAATTATTTCTTTATTACCAAGAGCAGAGATTTATTAAAAAATTAAAATGTCAGTGAATTTTAGGACACCTTTATAAGACTTTCCTTCAGCTACGGTCGGAAAAATTTGGATTTTTTTAATGCCTAAAATAGGGGGTTTTGAGGATGGAAATTCCATCAGTTGGTAGTTTTGTGTTACCCACCCAAAATACCCCTTTTTAACTGGTGATTGGTGGTCCCTCTTGTAGCATCCTGAAGACAATGTATATACTTTCTTTTCAGAACACATATTTTAGTCAGTATATTTGATTTGAACCATTAAAAAAATAAATAATCGTACTTTTTTAAACAAAAACTAAAAAAACCCCTTTTTAATGACACAAAATTGAGCTTACGTGCCATTATGAAACGATAAGAAATTAACACCAACAAAAAATAAATGGATGATATTAGTATTTTGTGCTTCCACCTTCTGCATTTTTAACTGCCTGTAAACGCTTTGGCATCGAGTTTACCAAGTTTTGGGTCACTGATACTTCACCAGTTTTGCTAAATTTTTCAATTTGGATTGGCATTTTTCAACCTGGTCTTTACTTCATCCCAAAGATGCTCATTGGGGTTGAGATCAGATGAATGCAGTGGCGTCTTTAACTGCTGGAAGCATTATACAATAATCATTTATGTACAATGTGGGCAGAGGCTTCGTATCATTGTCTTGTTGGAAGTAAAATTATGGAAGTAGAGAAGTTCTTCGGCAGACTATCGAATATTTCGTCGCAGAATATCCAAGCATTTAAATTTGTCCATGGTATTTTCAATAAATTTGAAGGTTCCTTCTCCACAGCCATAGAACCCGACAACACCTACCTCCTCCGTGTTTGATCGTAGCACATAAGTTTTGCTTTTGTATCTCTGTATTTGGATTCCATCGGACCCAAATATGTTTATTTTAGTTTAGTCAGTGAATGTTACAGACTTCTAAAATGTCAGCGGCTTATAAACATGCGATCTAAACGTTTTATTTTCTTCACAGATGAAATATAAGGTATTTTTCTAACAACTCGGTCATTTAACTGTTCTTATGCAAAACTCGTCGAATTTATTCTGTGTATATCGCATGGTTTATCATTGTAGCTACTTCTTTTGGGATTAGAGGTAACTTTACGAACAATAAAGCGCACATCTGGTATATTTGGTATTGTTTTTCTATTTTGTAGTGTTCCTTTCTATCCCCACTTGTTTATTATCTTTGTTTCTGTACCGTAGAATGTGTCCTTCGAAAAATTTCTCCAATTTCCCGATGTGATTTTCCATCAAAGCACAGTTTAATAATAAGTTTTCGAGTGGAATTATTTGCTTTGTTTTTGTATGCAATTATTTTTGTAATAACTCGAAAAAACAGTATAAATTGTCATATCACATTAGAAACTTTGTCTGCTATTGTAATTTAAAAAATGTTTCTCAATAGCGATAACGATCAACAAAGTAGATGCAAGTATACAGGGATGGTACGATCAATTTTGTGCCATTGAAAAGGGGCTCTTTTTTTAGTTTTGTTTAAAAAAGCTGGTATTATTTTTTTTTAATGGTGCAAATCAAATATACGAACTAAAATGTGTTAACTAAAACAAAAGCCAAAAAATTCTTATAAACTGGCTTTAGTACTGTTTAAATAAGGGCTTTTTCATAACTGTAAATCGAGTACGCTCTATTTTATGAGTTACTGCAGATATAAATACATTTTTAAAATAAAGTGCTATTTCCGAGAACGTCTTATACAAGATATTTTGACTATTTTTTAAAAAAAAAATAATTTTTGAAACTTGACTATTTTTTAAAAAAACGAAAAAAACACTTAAAAGTGCACAATCAATATACCATTCCCAAATAGTTTTCTCGGATATCTTTTACGAAATTAACTTTTAGTTTTGAAACATAATGTGTATCTGAGCAGCTGTCTCAGTAACCTAACTTTTAAATAAAGTAATATTATCTCCTAACATTTAGATAACTGAACCACTATAATAAATAACAAAAAAATAAATAATTCTTAGTTATAATAAATATCCTAAGTCTTAACTTTAATAAATTGCTGAAATAACAGTTCTAACGACTTTTTAACAATGTATGAATGTAGTAGTAAATTAATTTTAATAATACTTTACGCAATTGTTTATTGCCTGTATTTCTTTTACCTTTGTTGAAGTTGTCCTTGTTGCCGCCTCCATTTCTAAAATAGGATATTGAATACTCATTTAAATGTACAGTTTGGATTTGTGAAGTATTTTTTATAGATTTGTTAAGTTTTAAAAGTTCTGAATATACAAGAAGCAAGTACCACCATTTCAAAGCCGTTGTACAAATATTCACACAATTTCTTGATGTTTAAGCCTGGTTGTGGTCAAAGATTCAGTATTAATTTTATTAACACACTCACACGTCTATCGAATGTCTCATTATTTTTGTTAGATCTCAAACCTTGTGTATATTTAAATTTGACATTGTACATGAGTTTATTTTTCAGTTATCCACATTAACGACGTTAACGCCAGTACCAATCGTAGCATACCAAACCAGATAATGTTATATTCACACTTGTTGTTGCATTAAACACGCCTTAAATCCTTTAAATTACTTTCAAAATTATTGGTCAAAGCATTTTTATGTAAAAGGATTGTGTATAAAAAAAATAAATTTAAAAAATAAATACCTGCTTTGACAATACACTACGCGCAGTAGAGTACATACATATATATACACGACGTTTGCTTCTCAACATAAATCTAAGTAAAACCATTGCAAGAAAACCATCTTAGTTGGTATAAGGTTAATACATTTAAACGATTATATTGCCAAATTAAGTATTTTTAGCTTGATTACACCATCTAAATATTTCAAGGTAAAAACGCTATTTAGACTATTTATAACCAAAAAAAAAAACTTACTCCGATCACATGTTTACTTGCCTAAGGAAACACTCAGGAAATACAAAACCCATATTTTTTTTTTTTAAATTTCCACCATTGTGACATTTGTTTACAGTATTGATTTTACCCAGTGGCGAAAAAAGTCTTCGAAGACGTTGTCTTTGATAACGTCGTTGACAACGGAGTAACAATGCTGATGTTTTACTAGACATGTCGCTTTTAATTCAGTAATAACACAAGCCTCAGGAAATGTTTAGAAGAGAACACAAACGAGAAAAATCGTACAAAAAGAGCAGCAACTTGAAACGAGTGCGGACACAGAGCCGCCTTCAAATATGAAACATAAAATTGTCTTGCAATCCATTTTAAAAGCTAGAGCAATATGAGAGAGAACACGAACGAGGAAAATCGTACAATAAGAGCAGCAATTTTGAACGAATGCAGACACTTAGCAAGACGTGTATTGGTGCCGTCTTCGAACAGGTAGCACGCACTTGTCTTGCAAGTCGTTTGGCTAATTTGTTTGAAATGGTCTTCGAGCACAGCTATAGGATTGGAGCGGATCTGCCCTCAAAGACACTGCTGTCTTGAAGTCGTCTTCGAAGACGGATGCATCCGTTCGCCACTGGGTAGTTTACCATCATTTTCAACGTGAATATTTTCTGTGAATACTTTCGAAATCGAAATAAATTCGGAAATATTTTTCCCAACAAAGTTCGGAATAAAGCACTTTTAGGAACCAGAATAGCTTAAGTTGAAATTGAGTGCACACTCGTTGACAATTAATTTAATTGTAAAATGGCAAGACTATTTAATGAGAATGTTAGGCAAATGTATGTATATAGACTTTGCTTAAAAACTCAGCTTTGAGCAAAATTAACCATTATAAAAAAAAAAATATACGGTAAAATTTTTGACTTTACTCAGGGGTTCATTAACGCTTTCATCAAAAATTTTGTTATGTATTATCTTTACACTTTGTTCATCACTCATTGCTTGGTGGTTTTTATAGCAAAACAGAAACTTAAAGCTAATAACGCTACAACCAATAAATTATATTAGTTGCCCTTCTAAGAGATCAACGACTTCCACCTTTCGCAGAAATAGATTCCTTTTTTTTTTTTGGTGATTTTTTTCACAGAATTCAATCGTTTTAGCATATTTCACTATAAATGCATATTTTTGAGAAAAACATATCCAACATTAAACGCCGAATTTGTGTAAACGCCACTTTTAAAAAAATTAGCTTTTTTATAGCAAAGGATACCATTAACAAACCCTAAACACTTTAAGGTTAAGTTACAAACTTGGACTCGATGAAAAAGTTGAGTTTATATATACATATGCATTGTACTTATGCAGATAGAACTAGAAACTCAGTAAGCTTCATTTATTTATCTGATTTAATACTACAATAAAGGAGACAACCAATGATTGCAAAGATCCACAGTTTAAGGAGCGCAATATAGATGAATTAGTTTTTTTTTTAATTTCTTATCATTGGCGAGGAACACAAATGTCTGCTACTTCAATAAGCAGTCAGGTATTACTTTAGTGCGAAATGATTACAAATCTTATAATTCGCAATTTTTTCTCTTTTTAAAAATAAACTGACCACATTTACACTTTCTGCGCAGGTTTAATTTTCTTCAGATTATTTTCTTATTCTCAACACTATCGATAAATCAGCAATTGACTTGACAGGAGAGTAATAAAGGAGAGCTAAATTTTGGTTTTCAAAAGTTGGTCCCAATATTTTCAAACATATATCATAGCTTATACTTTTTAAATATTGATATTCCTATTTCTACTGTCAATTTAAATTTTGCCTGGTCACGAATTGCACGAATTTGGCGTTGTCATTTTTGCGATAAGCGTTTCATATATCTTCGAATCAACATATATTTGTAGTTGCCGTTTATAAAATTTTTTGCAAACTTATTTCCTGATCGCAAAATTCCCATTTTTATCGTTACAGTTGAGAAGCAAATAAACTACTTTGGTTTTTATATATATTAGATATTAACGCCCTTTAGCTGCCACTAACCTCCATTAGAATCTTGCTTTGTTTAGCTTTGGCAAAAATTAAAAAATATTAGGCACAATATTTTTCAAAATTTAGTTTTTCTTCTCTAGGCCTTAGCTTGTAGGTTGTGTTAAGAATATTCATGCAAAAATAGATACATACCCATAGCCGCCGCCGCCACCACCGCCGCGTTCATTCCAGCTACCACCACCACCACCGCCACGATTTCCACCATCATAACCTTTATTTTTTGCCAAATTTAAAAAATATATACTCGCTGTAGTAGCCGATTAAAATTTTAAAGAAATTTGCTTATCTTACCTCCTCCTGGTTTATTGTAAGATGGCGGAGGCTCGTTGTAGCCACCACTTTTTTGTGGCATTTGCTGATAATTGGGTGGAGGCACTGAAAAATTATTATAACCACCGCCTTGACCACCACCGCCACCACCACCACCTCCATAACTACCACCTATAAACATTAAACCTCTGTTATATAATTCACAATGTTTTAATATATTTTAAACTTACGATCCATTTCGTTAATTTATAAAATTTAATAAAATTGTTTTCTTAATAAAAATCAGCTTTTTGCACTAGGTTCAGCCACGCTTAATTCAACACACGCATTCTAAACCAAGCACAATAAAAAATGGCGTCGCGGCGAAAAATTCGCTTGATTTTCTTGAAAGTATAAAACATGGTGGATAACGCTTTAGTTCAGCTATTGTTCAATAGGGGACGCGGCAAACCTACAGCACTGTTCACTCCCATTAAAATTGTTATCAAAGAAGTCAGCAAGCAATTTGACAAGCATATATATATCTATGAAATTTGAAGGCATTTGTCAATTACAAGCTCTTCAAAACGCTTGTCTAATCATTTATAAATAATTAAAACTTTTTCTCTTGTTTGACCAACTATTTGCCAAATATTTGAAGATGTGATGTGAAAAATCGTAAAATTTTCTAGAACGATTTTCATCAGTTCAAAAATATTTCAACATTAATACATCGCAAAAACATGGAAAGAACAGAAGAGTGTTTTTAAAAAAAATTTGTGTAATTATCGGACAAATGCAAAATTTTCGCCTTATCTTTAACAATCACATAACAAAAAACAATTTCACATGCAGTTTTTGCGTTCTGACAATTGAAAAATTCACAATTAGTGATGTAACTGACGGTTGCTTAACCAACACTTGGTGAAAGCAAAATTCTTTTTTTCGCTATCGTATAACCAGCTACCTCCTGGTTAAGAGATACACTAACCAGACATTGAAAAGCGGCCAACAAGTAAATTTAATGAATTTAAAACTTAAATGGTGTAAGAATAATACACAAAAATTTTAAGTTATATAAGAAATTGCTGATAAATGCATTAAAAACAAAAATAAATAGGTACTGAAAACAAAATTTTTGCACGAATTAATCAAGAAATTAATGAGAACGAATTTACAATAGAGTTAAAAGTATTTATAAAGAGCTAAATGAATAGATTACTATTAGCATAAAATCGTTTAGGTTATCCACAGTTTAAGTTCGCAGGCCTGTTTAATTAAGGATTTGTTATTTTTACGCCAACGTATTTTTTTTGTTAAGCGTATTTTTCTTTGTTGTTTTTTGCATGCAAACGCAAACACGCGTAAATGAAAGTGTGTATTTTCTGTGTCTCGTATTTTTATGCCCTATCTACAGCATATATAACAGCGTTGCAAAATCATTGAATACGGCAAACACATATTGAGGTGCTCACAGTTTCAAAAATATCAAATGCTATAAATACGCTTTGTTAAGATACGTTTAAACTGTAGATAACCTAGTTGTTTTCCATACTGTTTTGTCTGAACAGAGTTTTTCGCAAGTAAGAACAAGCAAAACATAGTTATTTTGGTTAATTTGTAGTGAAGTACAAATACTTACAATTTAATAACTCGACAAATTTTCAACCAATTTCAATTAGATGAAACTTACTGGACTTAGCTAGATTTTTTTTATTGCTACGACATAAAGGAACATTTAATACAAAAAATGTGAACAATATCATCTCAAAGAGAAAACATATGAAAAATTTGACGAAATTTTTAACTGTTTCATCATACAGATGAAGGTTTGTGCTTTATACAATTTTTGAAAAAAGAAGTTAATTTATATTTTGTTTCTGGTAAAACACTGGGAATGACTAGATATGGTACAACTACTGATACGATGTTATAAAGAATAGGGAGTTTCGGACTATCATACATGTAGGATGGATAATGTAGAACGGCAGAATAACGGGAAGATCTGTTCGAGCTTTCAAACTATCCTACATGTCGGATGAACTTCATTATATTTAAGCGTTCAAGAAGATAGCATCGTGCAATGGCAAAACAATTTCTTGCTGCTCTAATTGATTAAGTTTTAGAAGAAGAGAAAGTACAATAAAACAATGAAAAAACACAGTATGCGAAACAGCTGGCTCTTTGCTCTTTGTTAACCTTTTTCTTCATATGTTCACTACACTACATTTGTTTTAGAATGACAAAATATATTAAGTCGGATGAACGTGCTTTCACACTTACTACATGTAGGACGGACCAACAGAAAAAAATTAAAATTTTTTGATTTTCATCCTACATGTCGGACGGACCGCAGTATTTATTTTCACACTTCCTACATGTCCATCCGACCTGTCAAGTTGATCCTACATGTAGGATAGTCCGAAACCCCCTATTCGTAAATCATGTAACTACCGATGTTCACGTATCATATTTTAGTTACCACAAACCTAACGTTACAGTATTTAATAATAATGTTACTATTAATGAAATTCATCAATTTACCTCATAACGAATTTATGTAATATATATAAAAATATATTTTAAAAATAAGACAGTTTGAAGGCCTTTCAGTAATATAATGGCGATATCTTTTTTGCCAAAAAATTCTGCCCTCTTAGAGTGCAGAATTTTTTAAATTTTAACCTGTAGCAGGATTCCCAAAAAGGCAACGATAATAATAGCCGTCGTTATCGGTCATTGCGCATACACAGTTTCATAGTAAATGACATATTTCGCTAGTTAGCTACAGCGACAATCGTTGTTAACGCATTTGGGAATCCCGCAACTGAACTCAAAATATATTGATCTGTCCTTAGTCGAAAAAAGAAATAAAAATGCAACATTTCTTTTTTCAATGTTGTGTTGGCTGCAATGCTATATCGAGATACGTCAAATAAATTGCAAAAGTCTTGTGAAATAGCAAACCACAAAATAAAATTAAAATTTCTGTCGACAAAAGTTTTGTTGAAGGCAAATTAACTTTTTTGTAATATTTTCGTAAATATCCTTAAAACCACTGATGTGACTATTTCGTTAATATCAGCCATTTTATGTTAAATTATAATAAATATTTGTAAGGCAGAAGCTCACTCTTTAATAAAATGTCAATACAATGTTCAATATTTTCTTAAAATGGCATTTGTTTTTCTTCTGGTGGTAGTATTTGAGGTCAGAATTCTGAAACCATCGATCTTAAGAGTGCAAAGATTCTGCATTTTTTATACTTTTTAGGTCAAAATTTTCGAGAAGAGAACACGATTTAATTTTAGAGGTCAAAATTTTTTTGAGAAATGAACACAAAAAGTGCAGAATTCCCAAAGAGGGCAGAAAAAATGCAGAATTTTTTCGAGAAAAGAAAACGCCATAAGAGATGTCTTTATTCACCCCTTTGCCTTTTATATACATCACAAATTCCAAGGTAATCAATTTAAAGGAGTAACTCCAGTCGCGCAGCGAATCTGACACACATACACACACTCCTTTTTTCAGTAATTATCGATATTTACACGGCTGCAAAACCTTTTTTTGAGGAGATTAAAAATTAGATTTCTTTGGCTAATCTCATAAAAATCAACAAGATTAGCGAGCTAATCTCAAAGGACCTAATCTCAATTTAATCTCGATATGTAAACGTGCTATAAGTAATTATGAAATTAGGAGGGTTCAGACGATATGCTGTCCGTATGGTAGGACAAGACTGATATTTGACTGTTCGAACGCTCAATACAGCTGACTGATAAGGGGTTAACTTCGCATACAATTTTTTTTGTTTTCACGGCCATCATTCAAGGCTTGACAGCAAACTAAATCGTCTCAGCCCCCTTATCGGCTCATATAGATCTCATGCTATGTTTTTGACGTTTATTGACCTTAAAGAAACAAAATGACAAAATCAGCTGTTTGTATCCCAACAATGAAAATCAGTTTACGTGGATTTTTAGCACAACTTTTAAGTTTTTTGTAAATAATAAAATACAAACCATATACTATACGAAATAATAACAGAAATTTATAAAAAAATACATTATGATTGAAGTTACAGATTTACAAAGTAAGCAATGAGTATGCTGTGGCAAAAAGCCAAAAAAAAAAAAAGCACAGTAACTGTTCGATAGATCTCGTCTGTAGTTGGCATGTTTTTTCTTTTAATGTTAATGTTTATCGTTATTTGTATGTTTATAGAAATCGGTATTGGCCTGGCGAGTTTCGGTGTTTCTTTTCTGTTTTTGGGCGTGCTCTTTCTTTTCGATAAAGGGCTTCTGGCCATTGGAAATGTAAGGAACAGTTTTGTACGCAATGATTACAATATTAAACTACTTTTGTTACAGATACTATTTCTGTGTGGCTTGGGTTGTGTTATTGGGGTGGAGCGAACGTTTCGGTTTTTCTTTCAACGTCATAAAATAAAAGGGACAGTTTCCTTCTTTGGTGGAATTTTTGTAGTTTTGCTTGGTTTCCCGATAATCGGCATGATCATTGAATCATATGGATTCTTTGCGCTTTTCAGGTAAGTTGACACTCTCATATTAACTGGTTCAAATTGTAATAAGAATTTTTTCAGTGGTTTTTTTCCTGTGGCCATAAATTTCTTGGGTCGCGTGCCAGTATTAGGTACTATATTGAATACCTCATTTTTACAAAAGGTAAGTGTTGATAAAGAGCTTGCAAATCGATGCTAGTTCGTTTAAAAAGCCGGTTTTAAGAAAGTGTTGTATCTCCTCTGATAGACTTTATTAATGCTGCTCTAGGCTGCAAAATTATTTTAAAAATGCAGTTTAAGCACCAGATTAAGCAAAACGTAGCGTAACCTTTTTTGCAGAAGGTAACAGTTGATCAGAAAATGATTTGTATGGAAAAAATGTTCAGTCTGGTGACATACAAAATTTTCTGTGGTATACGGGCCAAGCACTTTAACCATTTTGCCACAATTTGCCTCTGCTTATTCAAAATTTAGTACCTTTTCGTTGTCGGTTCATTATTAGAAGCTCGATCAAATTCACTCTCAGGCAGTAAAATCTATATCTTTTTTGGTGATTAAAGAAAAACAAAAAGTAGTAAAACCATCATAGAATTTATTCGTTACCGTTTGATTTTGTTTTATTATTTGTGCATAAATATGTATTTTGTGTCGGATTCTAGTGAAAGTTCAAGCGATGACGAAAGTAAAAGATCGGAAATTTTTAATTTGACGGATATCAAGTATGTACAAGATTTTGGCTTCTTTGTTAATTTGTAGTCAATACATGGGCTTAAAAATGTGTCAAACACTTATGCATATTATTCTTTATTACAGATTTTTGGATTATTTTCGATAAAATACAGCCGTCAAGGAAAAATGGAAAATGGTCAACATTCATTTCAAATAAACTAAAGTAAGCAACATTACGGTATTTTGAGCAAGGCTCGTATCAACTAGTTATCGGGAATGGAATCAATTTTGCATTTTCACAATCCACAGTTAAGTTTTCACAGAGATACTTCAAGATTTAGAGATTTTTATTAACTTTCAAGTACCTGAGGAAGAGGAAATTGCAGCAAAACTGCTTTTTTTGAGAAGACGGAATTTCCTGGGGTTATTGGTTGCGTAGATGGAACGCACATAAAGATTGCAACCATAATACGGGTTATTATCTATTAATTATCGAAGTACGCATCTATATTAAAAAATATTTCTTACAGTACAGTAAGAAAAAAATATAGTTTTGAACAAAAAAAAAAAAAGACTTTTTTTAACTTAAAATTGGAAATAATCGTCATTGTACAACAAAAAATAATTTTTGAAAAAAATGCATTTAAATTTCTTATGAACGAGAACCTCTCTCTCAGAAAAAACACCGAATAAACCATGTTAAATTTTTGTTTTTAAACTTCAACTTTAGATGAATTTAAAATCCCTAAAGTATACTTTTAAACACTGTTCATTGTGGCATACTTCCTTAATTGGAAATGTTGTCATATCTTTACCAAATGCAAATTGATTTTAAAAGCTATGTAGGACTGAATAGAACCTCCATTTTAAGGGTAAAGTCAGCTTCACAAAAATCCTGCATTTTTTTGAAGCAAAGCTTCTTACGCCTCGTTCTGTGATTTGCTTGAGTGAAATCTCAAAAGCGACACTTTTTTCGACACCGTTTTCTTAGAAACTGATAATCTTCTTTGATGCTTGCGTTTATTACAACAAAAAAAATTTAAATATTAAAAACATTTCTTGGCCCACCATAGGAATTGAAATCGTACCCAAACCGATTAAGAGTTCATAACTATCCACCAATCCACAAAGCTTTGTTACTCATAGTTGTTGATACAATATTAAGTATAACAGATGCTATGCTGCAGCAGATCATCACAATCTATTAATAGATAGAGGATTGTGTATTGGCTTTCCTATAAAAACTAACAAAAATTTTGCTTCTACTTGTTACAAGATGTACATTCTACATTCTAACAAACTTAAATCAAATTAATTTAACTTCTAAATTAAATAAAAACGTTTTGTGTGTTGGTTTGGTATTTTGTGAAGAAAGTTAATTATTTTCTGCTTAAAACATTTTGTAATAACTTATTTAATAAACTCCAAATAAATTGTAGAATTTATAAGAACCAACTTTAAGTTCCAAATTAAAAAATTCCGTTAAAAAGATGAATGATTTTCCGGTCTGTTTTAAACCGGACTTAAGTTTTGAGAAAAACGCGTTGATTTTGGTGTAGTACAGAGAGCGCTCTAGCCACTATTTCGTTAAGTCCGGCAATATAATTATAGGAGAGTAAAAAGGAGTGATATTGAGGTGATAGTCTTTTTTAGAAAAATTAAAAAATACATGTATTCAGAATTTTTCACTTTTTTGTTTTAAATTTTTAATAAAACGATTTGAAAATGCTATTTTAAAAAATCAGTTTCATTCACCCTGGTTAAAATGTTATTAAAAAATATCCTTCAAAATATCGTAAAAATCGGTCAAGTAGTTTTTGTGCTAAGTTGCCCGCAGTTCTGAAAAACGTTGTTTTGAGAAAAAAGACTAAAGTTATACGAAACGAATAATACGAAGGCGTTAGTGTTCAAAGGTTAATTAAAAAACTATATATACACACACAAAAAGTTAATGTTTTATTACATTCTTTTGAATGTTCTCCTTCTCAAAAATACCGGCTTGAGCAGATACAATAGATTTTAATATTATATCGATGCGCGGGTCTCATTTCAATCTTATAACTTTCTTAATTATTCAAGATTTTTTTATAAAATTTGTTTTGCATATGTTTTGAGATTTTTTAAATTCATTTAAAATAAAAGAAAAAATTTCGATTCTGGGATGCCTCTATTTTATTGTCGGCCTTAATACACTTCTTACTTAATATTTTTACCCCCACAAAACCAGTTTTGCCTTATTAGCTAATCATAAAAGACAAAATTACTTTTTTTATTCTTAAAGTAACTAGAGAAATGTTTTAATAAATTCCATTATTTGTATGTAATATTTTACAATTACAATAATTATTTTAACGCTGGCCTTATATAATTTTTCTTCGAAGTGAAAAGTTTTCACTTTTCTTCGAATTACTTCGAAATGATAAGTGTATAGAGTTATTGAAAGTGCTTGTTTAAGACACATTGTCAACTTAAGTTAAAAATTATATATATCGTCGCCTTAGTGCACACTAGTATCTCCATACATTTTTATAGGGGAAATCAATATCTTTTAAACGTCATCATGTTTTTGTGTTATAATTTAATCAAGTTTGAAGCAGCAATGAAAATTAAATATTTTTGTTCTGAGGAATTTGTAAAAATGTAGATTCAAGAGTACACAAGAGCGATGGTTTATGTTAATTTATAATCCAAAGTCTCATATTTTAATTTTGGTTTGAATGATATTAAATAAGCTTAGACTTCAGAGCTGTCGAAAAATTTAAGATTATTTTGTTAAAAAAAAAAACCTTGTAAAAGTTAAAAACAACTTCCTTATATCAATAATTACACGTTCTCCTAGTACAAAAATTTTTACTACTTTTAATTCGGTCTGAAGTCATTCATAGTGTTATTTCAAAGTATCTTCATTAGTAATAGCACATAAAAGACTAGCTTGTCAATAATTTACAGTTGTCAATCACCAGAATAAGGCTATTAGTCTATGCTTTGATTAAATCCTTTATTTTCGGTTTTGAAATTTCAATTTGATGACATTTTAAACTGTATATTTATTGAATTTTTAACATATTTTAATTTTAAAATTACTCTAGCCAATCTCTATTTTAGTCACAGACATGAGTTCTTAGTGATTTTTGTTCCATTCCTCACGTTCCTCACGCTCCTTAATGACCTCTTTAAGGTATGGCTCCAAGTATTTGACATCCTCCTCATATTTAGTCCACTGTTCTTTTGGCAAAATAGTCTTTGTCATCGATAGTTGCAGGGCGCGTATTATGCGATAGTTCCGTTCATCGGAAACCTTTTTGGGTAGACGTTTAACAGCTTCTTTCACATCTTCAGTTTCGTGTAAGCAATCATCATGGTGCAGGCCTACAAGCAAAAATGTAGGTAGGTTATGCGAGTTTATTTAAAGTAAAATTTCAAATGTTTCTATATTTTTTCTATAACTTACCATATTGATTGAATCCAGACATATTATACGCCCATTTGCCCAAGTTGGCTGCAATTTAAATCAACTATTAGTACAAAGTAAAAGATAATTTACGTAATCAATTTGTAGCGAAATCCTCCAACAATTTTGAATACATTTTTTTAACAATTTTATTCAGTTCGCTTTGTGCTAAACAATGCTTACAGAAAACCATGGGGCCCTTTCTTGCGATGTAGCCCGACATTTTGCGAAGAATTGGATTTTAATGCAATTTTTCCACGGACGAAGTTGTAAAATCCAGAAAACGTTGTCCCTTATTTGCTATACGAAGTGAATTTGTGCAAATGGCAGTAGAATGCGAAAACGTCAAAACATATCTGGGTGTGTTCACTGGCGTTCAAAACAAAACATATTTATAAATACTACCCAGAAAACAAAATCAATGGGGATTCACTTAACATGTTCATTATTAGCTTCTACGATATACAGCGTGAGTTTTTTCTAGAAAAATAAGCAATGTCGCGAAAAATGTTTCAGATACAAGTTGCAAAGCTTCGATGGGGTCTAATAATGGTTATCTTGCTGTTGATCTTGGTACATACTTCTAAGGTCAAATCAATGTCAATTTTAATTTTTTTTAATGGAAACCTTTTTTTATTGCATATTCGTATTCTCCAAACAAAAATACTTGTTTTTGTATAACGTATTTTTCTCTGGAGATATATATCCTGTATGTTTCCTTACAAATGATATGCCAAAAAATACAGACAGAATGAAACTTAACAAATCTTTTTAGCTTAATATGTTTAAAACCATTCTCAAAGAACTAGAAAAAAATTATTAAGCAAAAAAGCACTTTATTTACAACTGAAATGTTTTATAGCAATTGTTTATATATTCTGTAAATTGTTCAATAAATTGTACTATAAAATTATTATTTTTTTTATTCATATATGTATATATAAAACTAAAAACAATTTTATTATTTTCAGCTAACTCAGAAACTTGGTGGCGATACAAATCGGACGACGGTATAGTAAATATTCATCTATGGATGACTTACATTTAGTTAATTTCTACAAAGAACAAATCAAAGATCAGCTTTCCCAATAAACCATATAAAAGAAATTTTCTGTGTAAAAACTAGTAAGTTAAGAATACTATACCAAGATTTAATGATACAGGATTTTTGAATTATATTTCAAACAATAAACAAATTGAACCGAAATCAGAAATATATTTTAGAACAACGGAAAATATTACGTAACTTTTTTTAATACTTAAAATAGGTTTATATTAAAAATAAGAATATCGTGCTTTTACCTATATATATCCCTTAATCTAAATCAAAATTAGAGCTGAAAAACTGAATTCATACTTGTAATTCTAAATACATCTTAATAACAACATAAGACTGGATTAAATGAATGCAAAATTAACTTTTCAGTAAAAATATTAAGTCTATTTTGCATTGATGCATTTTTATATAGTTATTCACTGATTTAAATTTTGGCAAAAAAACTTAAATACATTCTTTTATAGCTCTGATCTTCATAAATATCATCGAAAGGTGAGAAAATTGTTTTGATGTCATTGTTCTAAAAATTAAACGTGTGTCATCTTTGACATGGCCTTTAACATTTCAAGTTCAATATGTTTCTTGTAAATTCTTTAAAGAATGCATGTTTGCTCGGCACTTACTGTTTGAGATTGTATATGGCATGACTAGCTAAAAATTATAGATGCATTCTGATAATCTAATATTCAATAAAAAAAAACACACTTATTTGTAACGCATTTGAACAATCTTTGTTAATATATTGAAAATTTGCGAAAATGCAGAGTATTAACAGCAAAAATTTAAACTAATCCAAGATTTAATTACAGGATTGTATAATTCCATGCTTACACTGCTGCCAAAATAAGCTATGTCGTGGAATGGTTTTGAAATCACGTTGATTTCATTTGACTTTTGCTTTCTCTATCGTATCGTATTTTACTTTAACTTCAGGCACTGAAAATAGCTGTTATTTTCAAAACTTTTAAAAAATATCAATATATTTAATGCACTTTTTCGTTTGGAAATTAAACTTATATTTTGGGTTTTCTTTTTTTACATTTTAAAAAATGTGAACTTACTTTGGAGTTTTATTTCAGAAATAAAACAATTTTTTTGAGTTGAGTTGAAGTGAGTTTTACTTTTTCACTTACAAAATTTATTACTTTAGTTTTATTTTTATCCTTAGAAATAACAGTTAAAAAAAATAGTTTTACTTTTGAGCGAAATAATAAATATCAAGAATAATGATGCGAAACGCACGCAATCACCTCACTTGACGTTTTTTTGTTTGACAATAAATTTCATTAGAAAATCCAGTGAGAGAAAGACCCGTATCGCACAATCCTCGCTTGCTTGGCGAAAAAGGTGTTTTGCTGTTATTTTCATGTTAAGCGGGGCACACATTAGCGGTCATGAGTGACAATAAAAAATTTAACACTTTTGAGTTCGCTTGTTTGTTATTGCGCTAACTGAAAAAAATAAACCCCAAAAAAATAAGCGAATGGGCAAAGCGATGTGTTGCCACAAAAAAAAATATTCACATGTGAATAGGTTATTATTCTTTATTGTGTTTTTTTTTTTAATTGTAATATGAAAGCCTTTTTCACCAAAATACAATATTACAGGGAATCATGATAGAATTCTTAGAACATTTTAAAAGAAATATTTTAAAATTTATAACAACCATGATAGCGCCACAAATATTATGCCTGACTGACACTTAACTTTATTAACGGTATTAATAGCACAATAAGAACTGAGTTCTTTTAAGTACGATTAGAAAAGATAAATAAAATCGAATTCTTAATTTTAATACATAATCAAGGGCTTAGTTTAAATATGTATATAACAACAGAGATAATTAAAAATATCTAATTAAAAAATTTATTAAATCTTATTATTAAAGTGCTAAAATAGAAAATAGACTAAGGAGAAGAAAAATAGAAGAAAAATAGGATAAATTGTATAAAAATAAGATAATTGTATAAAATAAATCTAAAATCACCTCTCCCGCTGATTCCCCTCAACCTAAGGGCAGATAATTCCACAGCCTCATGAGGTTGTCGAAAAATAAGTTAGACGAAATTAAAGAACTGTGCCTCGGAACAATGAGAACACAAGACTTATTCTAGATACACAAAACTGCAGTCCATATATGTAACGAGTGGCATACTTAGACGCGATTTGCAACTTAATTTGAGAGGATGAGTCGAGCCTACATAAACTCCATCTGAATACGTTATTACTAGTAAAATTAGTTGTGTCACTAACCTACATACACAAAGGTGCACAATAGCAGTCAAAAACAAATATGGCCGCTGACTGTCACTCAGCCACAAACATTTTCGTGGTTGACTGTTGAATGACGAAAAAGAGTGGCCACACACGCAAGCTTGAGCAAATAGAGAGGAATTGAGCAAAAGTATCATTCATGCTCGCTAATGTGTACCCCGCTTGAAACTGTCAAGCAGTTAGAGTACCAGGCCGCCTCCACTTATAATATTTGATTGCATGCGATCTGTCAAATCGTATTTAATGAAATTCAGATTTCATGATTTAGCTTGCCTGAGAAAATGTATAAATTAACCAAATGTATAGAAACTTACTTTATTTGGAATAAAATTTCAATAAAATTAGGGAAACTAAGACATTTAGGCCCAATGTGAACATCCTAATATATAAAAGGCAAGCACATGGCTCCGCTATTTTTTGCGATCAGCCTGAAAGTATGCACAAATTTTGTATGCTTATCAGTGAGATGCTTGCCTTTTATGTATGTGCATACTTTTAGGCTGATATTTTTAATAACAGTTGTAAAAGCACTGTAATAATGGCAAAAAAATTTATAGCCTATCATTAATGCTTCCAACCCGTCGTAGGACTAGTAGTTTATAAAATCCAATAATTTTAATTTGCTAACTAATTAGATAACTTTGATTAAATTGCTTTGATATTGCTGATAAAAATCAAATTTTTTATTTTAAAATTTTCCATGTAAAATACGTTGAACAATATGTGATAATGACGTTTGCTCATCTAATGAAAATTCTTTTAGGACTCCACTTTCACATGAAAACACCCGACCCAATGAGGAAGATTGCACATTTATGACGAAAAGAGACATATTTAATTGCTTGGTATCCGGTTGCATCAACGGTGAAGGGACATGATCAAGATGTTGCAATTGTAAACTCTCTGTTTAAGAATATCAATAAAAAAAAAGAAATTATTAAGTTGTTTTATTTTATTTTTATCTATTCTTACCAATTTCAAAAAAATTACCGTTAAGCCATTTCAATAGCATTTGCAATGGAAATTCTAATATACGCCTGCGTTTCACTTTTAGTACCAGGTTTGTCAAGTAAATACCAAGACGTAGCTATAATCGTTAATTTCAGAAAATAATGAAATAATGATAGAACAATAATGAATGACTTTTAGGTACATACCGTTGTAAAAACTGCGTAATACACAAGAACAGTGGGAAACAAGAACAGCAACGAGGTAAAAAATATTGTTGCCAAATAAAGTTGTCGATTCATATAGTTGTGTGATTCAACACGATCTGAAAGTTATATTTAGATAGTTTATATTATACGACACTCGACCTTTTAACTACTTTTTAGCAAATTTCTTCGCTTTCCCAAAACGACTTTCCATAACACTTGCAAGCCATTAATTTCGACTTTGTACAAGCTAAAAGAAAAGATTTTAAATATTATAAATGTAGTTGGGCATAAAGGTGGCATACTAACACGGCTGAGTATATATAAAAACAATGAGCATGCAGTCCAAGTACTGATATCAGATCAGACAACATAGCCAGTTGATAGGAAAGACCCATAGAACCAAGTAAGGCAATTGGCACAAAGAGAAAACGCACTGCTGGTTCAATCAAGCCTGTTAAATAAGGTAAAAAAATTTTTAATAAATTGCTTTAAAAATTATAAAAATTTTACTTAAAAACGTTGCCCATAAATCAATATGATAACTGAAGCAATCCAAGAGAAAGTTATTTAGATGTACATTTAATTTAAGTCCAATAGGGCTACCCTTTAGTGCGTGTAATAGCAGACGCACATTTTTTATAACAAACTGTTATTAAAAAAAATTAAACATTTTCAGTACAAAGTAAAGTTAATAATTTACATGTGCAGCCTGCATTAACTGGTCGCCGGGATGAGAAATGTAAAACAGCATGCAAAACATTACAAATATTCCCAACAATTTGTCCAAAGTAATGTTATAGTTACGTTTACTGGCAAGCAGAAAATTTAAATTATTTTAGAATGTATATTGCAAAATTGAGTAGTAAATAAATTTTTCTTGTTTTATGAAAACACCTCACCCAGTTTTTCGAAATCTCTGCCAGTCCAAGTAATGTTCATAGAACACAGTCTTTTTTACAAAAAAAGCAATCGTTTTGCGCTCTATGAGAATAAGGAATATTTTGTTAATGACTTCCAATGGGAAATTTAATGCAGCTCCTATGTGGACGGATATTTTGCGTTTGCTGCTTGCAGTATTGAGCAATTTTTTACAATGTTCCAACAAATGAAACAACATGCGAATGTCATCATACTGTTCTGAAGTATCATAAAAGTCACTGTCACAAGATTGCGCATTTCTTTGAATCGGCTCACAATGCAACTGCAACAGCTTCGAAGCATCATAGAGAAATACATTGGCATGTGTAACGTCCGGTGGCTTAATGCTCAGCTTGCTCAGATATATGTTGGGTGTTTTGGGATCATAGCAAAAACAAAGCGAAACATCATGATCTCGAGTATGAATGATGGCTGGGTCTGATCGTTCAATGCTTCCCAAATGCCGTAATTCTGTGCATGCTAATTGTTCTTTCTTGCTACCACTGTCTGTTGTTATTACAAAATATGAAACGGAATTTTTATTAATATGTATTTCTCCAAATATTTCACAATCAGCCTTTGTATAAAAGAGCTCAAAAGGTAGGAATATTTTTACGCTCATATTTTTTAACAAAAATTTTTCGTTTATCTGGCAGGTGAAAATTGTAAATAAACATTTTATAAGTGATGTTAACCGGTACTAAATAAAAAACAGCTGATTTAGCTAGTATTACTTTTTTCTGTTCTTAGCTTGTTCACATAGTCACATAACATATTACGGACACTTGTCTGTCAACATTTTTGGAAGCTTTGTCATCTTTTTTATAATATTCATTGTCTTGTCCAAGGTATACAACACAAAGTTTTCCTTTTAGAAATGCTGTAGGCAAAATTTTTTATGTGTTCTGTTCAAAACCTGTTTTCTGCCTGTTGTCGAATTTCTTTTGAGTGTTGGACCGTGAACATAATTTATTGGTTGCCTGGAAGAGTTCGAATGAAAGAGTTCCAGTTTTTTGGAAACAACAACAAATTTTGCCTGTCAACATATGTAACCTTATTTCACAATTAGGATAGTTGTTCGTCAAATTTAGAAAGTTTCGCCATCTTCTTTTCTCTCGCGCGTTGCTTTGTCCACGGTATGCTCCACACAGTTTTTTGTTTGGCAAGGGTCAAGGTTGATTAATAAGGTTGTCGCAGTGCTGATCGCACTCTCTTCTCAGTACCCATAATTGTCAAAACCAGCCAATTTTGGGAATGACTACGAAAGAAAAATGGATGATAAAAGAGAGCACTTGCAGATTTTCTATAAGCTGTCAACTTCGATTTGACAATTATGGGTACTCGCTCTCTCCCTTGCGACAACCTTATAAATCAACCTTGGCAAGGCTGAAGGCAATATTATTTCTTCTGTTCAAAACTTGTTTTCTGCCAGTTGTTCAAATTGTTTTCAGCTTCGCATCGCGAACATAATTTGTTGGTTGCTTGGAAATGTTTGGATGATAGAGAAGCTCTCTCTAATTCCAGTTTTTTCTTTTACCCGCAACAAATTTTGTTGATGTCTGATAATGGAGCATGCACCAAAGCCGCATGTCTCATACAGGGCACTTGTCAGCCAAATTTTGGAAGTTTCACCATTTTTTTTTTCTTTCGCTCATTATTTGTTCACGGTATTCTACACATATTTTTTTGTTTGGAAAGGCTGAAGACACCATTCTTTCTTTTGTTTCTATTCAAACCAAGGTTGATTTATAAGGTTGTCGCAAGGGAGAGAGCGAGTGCCCATAATTGTCAAATCGAAGTTGACATCTCATAGAAAATCTGCAAGTGCTCTCTATTATCATCAGTTTTCTTTCGTAGTCATTCGCAAAATTGGCTGGTTTTGACAATTATGGGTACTGAGAAGAGAGTGCGATCAGCCCTGCGACAACCTTATAAATCAACCTTGATTCAAACCCTGTTTTCTGCCTATTCTCCAAATTGTTTTCAGCTCTTGGACCGTACACCGAGAAAAAAAATAACGTGAAATTAAAAATAACGTTATTTTAAAATTCAGCAATGATATTTTTATTGTGAACATGAATTTAATTTTCATTCTAAAATTGATCATTGTTAAAATAAAGTTGTTTTATTTTTAGTACCTACTAAAATAAAAAAATTTTAGTTTTAAAGTTGACCGTTTTTGAATTCAAGTAGAATTTAAAAATATACATTTTGATTTAAAATTAAAAAAAATTTTTAATATTAAAATCACATTTTTATTTTAAAAGTTTTTGATTTATACTACAAAAATTAATTTTAAAATCCAAGATGGCGGACAGGCTGCCACATGGATTTTTTGTATTTTTGTAAATTCTTGTATGTAATTTTAAAATTCTGACAACGGGTTTGATTTCGAATGTCACAGTTTTAAAATTCAATATTTCGGAGAGGATTGCCACATAAGTTTTTACCACTGGCTGCCACCATGTTTTTACGGGGATCGCTTATTACGAATCTGAAGTCAGAATTTTAAAATTCAAAATGGCGTGCTACCTAGATTCTTTCGTATTTTTGCAAATTGTTGTAATTTTTAAATTCTGACAACGGAGTTGATTTTGAATCTGATATCCGTTTTAAAATTCTAAATTACGGATAGAGTTGCTTTTGTTGGAATTTTGTATTATTTTTATATAATTTTGTATTATATTATATTTAATATTTTTGAGATGCTCTTTCTCTTTGTTTTCTACACTAAAACCTTTCCTATTTCAGAAGAGAGTTATGCGGAGAAGTTTACTTCTTTACTGTGTACACGCTATACTGAATTTTTAAAGGTATAGAATTTCCGACTTTTAAAGTAAATAGGAATTACCGTTTGTCTACATCTTGTTTTCTTTTCCTATATTAAAACTTAAAATATACCATTTCTTAATACGTTAATGAACACAAGTTAAAGTCGAAGTTACGTTAATGAACAATATTATTCTGCTGGCCTTCGGCATAAACTTTTATTTGAGTCAGTTGCGTTATGAAAAATACTAATTTTTTTTAAAAATATAATAATTTTTAAATAGAAATTAAAGTCTTCATTATTAATCGTACTATTTAGATTCATTCACAGTGAATGAAATAATATGTAATTTATTTAAGAAAAATAGTATAATTAACACGCATGAAAAAGTTTTTACTTGAAATAATATTTAGAACTCGCGTCGATGATACTTGTCCGGGTCGAAATATGAAGTGACAACAACTCGATCACTGAACTTACGACCAGTTAAGGCTTGTTGAGCTTTCTGGCAATCAATAACCGAATTAAATTCAATGAAAACTTTGCCACAACCGGGCACATCTACACCCTCAATGGGACGAGGTATTTCAACGCTACGTACAACTCCATATTTCGTGCATTCCTCTTTGATATCTTCAAGAATATCGTCATATTCATCCTCGTCGCGTAGTTCATCGGGTGTGACCATATTGAGAAGACATAGTACTTCAGTAGGTGGACCAGAGCTACCGACCAGTGCTGATAAGCCTGGAACCTAAATAAGAGACTTATTATTAAATTTTCGACATACTAAACGGAATTGGAACAAACCTGTATAGTAACTGGAGCAGAAGATGCAGAATTTTGGGCGTTTTTAGCGCCAATACTGGCCCGTTGCACAATAAGTTTTTTATCTCCCAGTTGCATACCATTCAAGCCAGCAATAGCCTTAAAAATGTAATATTTTAAAGTTGTTTAGTTTAGGATTTTTGGAAAATACCTGATCTGTTAAGCTTAGATCAATATATTCACAAAAGGCATATCCTTTACTTAAGCCTGTTGCTGCGTCTTTCACTAAATTAAATGCGCGTAATTGTCCAAATGATACCAACAGCTCTTTAACCTGTAAAAGTTGCATGTCAAAAAGAAGTTTAATAAAAAACGTGGGGAGATTACGATTTCCTGGGCGCCGCGATTTGACAATGGATTCGTGAAGTACTTTCAAAATAAATAAGAATGTTTCGATGATTTTGATTTGTTTTCGAGTTATCGATTGTTCAAGATAATTTCCTTTTTATAAGATCTTTTAAGAAAAGAACTTATATTTTTCTTAGTATACAATCAATGTATTTATGGTTATGGTGTCATTTAAAAGATAAGAGAATAAGCTTTCAGAAATTATTTATACCAACCAAATCCGTTTAGTATTTAAAATTATATATATATAATTATATAAAATTATATACTATATAAAATTATACTTATAGCTGCTTGCATGCAAAAGTATTTGGGTTCAAAACACCGAAATTTTCTCAAAAAGTACCGTTATAACTATGAATTATGAAAAATAAATTATTCAAGCCTGAAAATTTATCTTTCATTTGATATATAATATATGACTTTTTAATTTTTTATGGTGTTTTCTTTAAAATGAAATAATTTCCTCATGTACGGAATGTTGTTATTTCAAGCATATTTACCTTCGTTACTCTGCTTTATTACTTCATATTTCCTTATATCACCATTACAATTAACAACTGTTTATGTCCCCATAAAAAGTGGATTATAAAATATAAATTTAATTAAAAGGATAATTATTTCATTTTCTGTTTGTTTGTTTCACTTTTATACAAATCAAAACGGCTGAACGGATTTCGCTCAAACTTAAAACGTGTATAACTTACGTCCTAGATTAAGTCTGCATAGTTAGTTTTAACCAAGCCCCATTTAACCGCCCACAAATCAATAAAAATGCAATATTTCAGACTGCTTCTATTGTTTGAGATTAAAATTTGTAATTTAGTTTGTATGGTTACTTTCGACAATTTTACCAAAACTGGGCTTCTACACCCTCTTTTACTACCCAGAAATCAATGGAAATGATAAGTTTTTATGCTCACCGTCGGCAACTGAACTAAAAATAAGCGTGGTTGCTCTATAATTGCGCCCGCTTTTAAGATATCATTAAGACTCCAAAACTTCTGAGTCTTGCTAGTATCCAGTTAAATGTGATTTTCCCTTGTACGGAATGTTAAAAACTAGCTTGAAATGTTAATTTTTCAACTTTCACGAATTTTATCTCCTAAACCAATCGTGAGCTGGCTATTTTTTTGTATATATTTTGGCTTAGGAGGTCCAAGTTAATATAATAAAAATTTGGGGGCTTGCTACCTAAAGTGTAATTATTCAAGAACTAGGTTTGAATTTATTAGGTACATATAACAAATATATCAAATGTAGTGTTGATTTGAAAAAAGTGTAAGGCTTTAAAAATAAAATAGCTTCTAAGCACCTTAATACTGCAAATTTTTGAGAAAACAACGGTTTTATCAGCAATAAAAAGTAAATATAATATAAAATCGCTTATAAAAGTCAATATATCGCTAAAATAGATGGAAAGATAATTTAATGGTCTTTCAAATAACGCGTCAATATTGAAGTTCCATTGGATATTGGCAAAGATATAGATGTTTTTTTGAACAGCTCTTGTAGTAAGGAAAATTTTTTTATAAAATCGATAACTCTATAACTAGTTACGGTATAGATTTTTTGTTCGACCAAACCTATTTTTTTGTAATTTTTGATAAGAAAACACTTTCAAATCGCGGCGCCCAGGAAATCGTAATCGTGCCAATAACGTAAATTTACATAAATAACAAATTTTGCTGAGTAAAAAATTCAATAACTGATATCTACAAACCTGATCATCATTGAGATAGTTTGGTAAACCACCCATAAATATCTTATTTGGAGAGTCCGGTACAACGCTGGAAATAACACCAGTCGGAGCTAAAATTAGAAATAGTTGTAGAAAAATAGTTTGTAATCATGGTACTAAGGTCTTACCCATCGATGATTTATGTGTTGGTGAATCTGTCATACCAGGCATTGGCTGATAATCATGCGGGCGACGTATTTTAAGAGTCTGTGCTTTAAAATTGATGCCATCAAACGCCATCGCTTGTGAGGTCTCGTCTATGGACCGGAATTCCAAAAATGCAAAATTTTTATCCAAATTAATTTGGCAAGCGAGGATAGGATTGCCTTCCGCCTGTGCCAGTCCCGTTAGGTGCATTTGCTGATTGAAAAAATCCATCATTTCTTCTTCTGTTACCCCGAACGGAATATTTCCAACATAGAGGCGACGTGCTTGACGAGTTATTGTGGAACCTACAACTGGTACTGCAGCCTGTGGTATTTCGGGCACTGTATTAGCTGGTATTTGACCCGACGCCTGCATGGCCTTGTACTGCAGCGGTGTTATATGCTCAAAGCCTAGCGGTGGCACATCCCAATAGAGTGATGGTTTGCGTCTTGCGGAGTTGCGATTCTTACGACGATCTCGGGATCGGGAGCGAGCACGATTACGATCACGTGAACGGGAACGGGAACGCATCCGATGCCTTTTTCGGTCTATATAACGAAGTTTTCAGTCAAGTTATATTTTTTATTTAATTCATCAATATTTTCACTTACCATCATACCCCATACTGGCCAAAGGTTCTTTACTATATGCAGAGTATTTTCACTGAAAAGATATATATGTTTGGTATCCACAATATTAACCGAAATGTAATGTGTAAATACTAAATAAAATTTATTTTCGACCAAATTATCTACTAGTTTCTTGACATATGGATGGAGTCAAGAAACAAAGCCGAATACCAGATCTCAGGGCCACATACGTTATCTTGTTCTCAGGGCTGACTGTTTTGATTCTTAGTAATATGAATCGATAAGGGCATCAGACGATAGCACATGTTGGCATGCATGGTATAATAGACCTGTAATTTAACCGTTCGAACGGTCGAAACAGCAGACTGACAATTTAGGTCTGGTTCCGTACTTGAACATTCGCACGAATTCGCACGAATTTGTACAATTTTCTCCGATTCCCTGTTCCCGTACCCAAAAAATTCGCAAAAGAGAGCGAAAATGAGAAATTTAGTCCTTTTCAAATGTTGCTATTTGCTACTACACAAATTTTGTGGAGCAAAATGAGCAACAATTATCAAGCTGCCATATTTTGACTGCTTATGCTAAAATACTGCATCAGCCAATGCCAGCTGGTAATAAAATTTAATAAAAGTAATAATAAAATGTAAAAAAGAGTTCGCTAGGCACATTTAAAATGATGCACAGTAGTAAACAGTGTTTTATGATGAAAATAACTTATTTTCTTTTGCAAATCAGCTATAGTAGTTGACGTTTCTTCACAAGTTGCTACTTGTTGCGGAAACCTGTTCCTGTACTTATTGTAATTTTTTACACAATAAATGCATTCCTTTGTAAATTTTGCAACTTGCGAATTTCGCAAAAAAGTACGGGAACACACCTGTTAACTTTTAATCAACATTTTTGATATCAAGGCCATCGCGCAAGGTTCGACAATATATACTATCGTCTGAATCCCCCTATTGTGGCGCAACATGTAAAGAAATATACAAAGCCATCCTCTAAGAAAAATAAACGTAACGCATTTTTCGGGCCACCATTTCACTAACAATTGCATAGTTTTTCATATAAAAATAAGATAAAACTATTTCTCTTTTTCAAACTTTACGTATGTTATATGGTACGTTTTCGTGTCGCAAAATCGGTTCGTTTTTGCAGTCTTATATGAGAAAATAACTTCGCCTGCGCAACGCTTAAGGGCCGTTTATATAGATGGATGTCTCAATTTACACGTAAGTCCAAATGTAAATATTTGTATGAAACTTTCTACTGCCGGAAGGGAAAATTGATCTTCCAGCTTCCACGCTAATTATATATGAATATAAATATGTTGCTAGATTATAAAGCATGCATATGATAAAGTATTTTTTTATTATAATATTACACAAAAAATGGATCTTTGACTCTCACAATATAAAATGCAAATCATAAAAAAACTCGTTAAAAACTTTTGATGTGCTCTAAGTATATTTGACCATGAAATCACACATACAAGTAATCACTTGCAAGTAGAAATACATGTAATCTTCAAGTATATTTTGAAAAAGGCTGCAACTACGTGCGTGATGAGTCTTGCAAGTGAAAGTTTTCATGTCATAATACATTTTATTTTTAGGTTTGTTTCTGATTCCATTACACATTCTATCCGACCAGAGATGCACTTTATCATAAAACTACGTGAAATGAATTTTTCTTGTGAGTCAACAAGCTAGCTTTAATTTTAATTACACAAATTAAACTTATTATGCTTACGTCGCTATACTTACTTACTTACTTACTTAGGTGGTCGTAACAACCCGCGTCCAGGTTTCGGCCGACCTCATCAGCTCTCACCAGGCGCCTCTGCTTTGCGAGCGCCTTCTCCAATCGGATACACCAAGTGCGGTTAGGGCTCCATCGGAGGCATGGTCTCCCTCGTCGTCGTTGACCAGCGACCCTCGCCTCGAGAACCTTTTTCGCTGGAGCTTTGTCGTCCATACGATGGACATGACCCAGCCAGCGTACTCGCTGCACAGTTATACGCCGAACTACGTCAATGTCATCGTAGAGCTCATACAGATCGTGGTTCATTCGGATGCGATAGTCATCGCCGACTCGAACAGGATCGAAGATTTTGCGAAGAACTTTTCTCTCGAACACCCCCAGAGCGGCTGCGTCAGTTTGCGAAACTACCCATGCCTCAGCGCCATAAAGCAGCACAGGTAGAACGAGCGTCTTGTAGAGTCGATCGAGAGAGGGCTCTGGATCTCAGTTGCTTACTGAGCCCGTAGTAGCACCTATTAGCAATTATTGTTCTTCGCTTTATCTCCAGGCTGATTTCATTTTTGGTATTAATGGCGGTGCCAAGGTAAACGAACACCTTGACTACTTCAAAGTTATAGCTGCCGGATGAAACATGGGAGTCTAAACGCCGCGCTCCCTTGTTTGTAGACAGCATATACTTTGTTTTACCCTCATTTATCGTCAAACCCACTTTGGCTGATTCCTTTTCGGCGAAAGCAGCGGTAACATCTCTCATGGTTCTGCCGACAATATCAATATCATCAGCGTACGCAAGGAGCTGGACGCCTTTGTAGAAAATGGTGCCATTACGATGCACACCGGCCTTTCGTACGATCCCCTCCATGATGATGTTAAAGAGATCGCAAGACAGTGCATCGCCTTGCCTGAAACCTCTTTCGGTATTGAAGGTTTCGGAGAGGTCATTTCCTACCTTGACGGAGTTGCGTGTGTTGCTCAACGTCATCCTGCAAAGTCTAATCAACTTTGCAGGAATACCGAACTCAGACATTGTGGCGTATAGGCAATCTCTTCTCGGGCTATCGAACGCAGCTTCATAATCGACACAAAGATGATGTGAGTCAATTTGGTTTTCGTCGGTTTTTCTAGGATTGATTGTGAAAATCTGGTCTTTGGTGCATTTTCCAGGTCGAAAGCCACACTGATAAGGTCCAATCAGTGTTTTTGTAATCGGCTTTAATCTTTCACAGGGTACGGTTTAGGGAAACTCATATGCGATGAAAACAAGACTGATACCTCGATAGTTGGGGTAGATTGTTGGGTCTGCTTTCTTAAGTATAGGGCACAGTACGCTGAGGTTCCAATCGTTGGGCATGCTTTCTTCTAGCCATATTTTGCTGATGAGCTGATGCATGTGCCTTATCAATTCATCGCCGCCGGTTTTAAACAATTCAGCTGACAGGCCGTCAGCACCCGCTGCTTTATTGTTTTTGAGTCGTTGGATAGCAACTCGAACCTCTTCAAGGCTAGGTGGTGGTACTTCCACTTCGTCATCGTTGATTGGTAGCTCTGAACTGCGCTCTCCATGGGCGGCATTGGTGGAATCGTCGCCAGTAAGTAAATTGGAGAAGCCGTCTCCTCAATCTCAGCACACACTGCGTATCCGTATTCAGATCTCCATTTTCGTCTCTTTATGTGGATGCTCCGGGCTTGAAACCTTGGCTTAGACGCTTAACCTATTGATAGAATTTTCGTGCATCCTTCTTGCCCTGGTATACCTCTAGTTCCTCACGCTCACGCTTTTCTGCTCTCTTTTCTTGCGTCTGAAAAGGCACCTCTCTTCTTTCCTCTTTTCGCGGTAGTTTTTTCGCACGGCTCGTGTTGCAGCTGACTGCAGCGTTTCTCTATATGCGGCGTTTTTTACTGCAGTCGCGATGCGACACTCCTGACCATACCATTGGTTCGAAAGTTGCGGGCGCCGGAGGCATGGAGCGGGATATATGCGCCCAAAGTCCGCCGGCCTCGTCGGGTTCAGAGGTTGGTTGGTTGAGCTTAACCGAGAGTTGAGCGTAGGCTTCGGCAGTCCGTTGTAATTGCATAATCGCATGAGGATCTAGGCTGCAACAAGATAATGGTCGGAGTCAATGTTGACCCCCCGAAATGTACGCACATCTAGAACACTAGAGGCATGCCTTCCGTCGATTACAACATGATCAATTTGGTTTCGCGTTTTTTGATCCGGGTACAGCCAGGTGGCCTTGTGTATGTCGAGGTTCTTAAATCTGTTGCTACTAACTACCATATTTCGCGCCGCGGCGAAGTCGATCAGTCTTAGACCGTTGTTCGTGTAGGTCTCATGAAGACTGAAGTGACCGACAGTGGGGCCAAAGATGCCTTCCCTTCTGACTTTCGCTTTAAAATCGCCGAGGACTATTTTCACGTCATGGACCGGAAGGTGGTCGTATACGTCCTCAAAACTAGTGTAGAAAGCGTCTTTGACGGCTTCGACCTTTTCTTCCGTCGGGGTGTGCGCGCAAATAAGGCTGATGGAGAAAAGTTTTGCCTTGATGCGGATCGTGGCCAATCTTTCGTTGACAGGTGTGAACCGGGAAACAAGGTGGCGTAGTTTCCGGCTACCAACGAATCCACATCCAAATTCGCTCCTCTCCGCATGGCAGCTGTAGTAGATATCACAGTGTGCTTGTTTAGAGCAGCCTTGCTCTTTCCATCGCATTTCCTGGATGGCAGTGATGTCAGCCTTTATTGTTTTGAGGGCTTCCGCCAGTTGGATTCCAGGATTCCAGGTGCATATCCGTAAATCATTGTCTGTTTTTCGTTTGCGGTGGTCGTCAACGTAATTGGGGTTCTTATCATAGGCTGGTTTAGTTTTCATTGGGCAGTAGTAATGTGGCGGGACCCGAACCCTGCGCACATTCCATGTTTAAGGTCTATGGAGCGACCCGCCGCTCAAATTAGCAAATTAGACGGATGCCAGTTTGCCGTTGCCCAGGGAACACCACATGGAGGTTTGAGTCGATTTGAGATGATTTCGACATGGATAATGCTGACCTCCTCAGGTTGAGGTGGTCAGACACGTTGCCATGTGAAGGTTCGCCCCCTGTTCCCCGGCTTACATCGCTATGCTCCAATTTATTTTACAAATTTTCAAGTTTCAGTAAAGCGTTAAGTACAAGTGTGATGTGATTCTATGAGATAGTCTAAAAAGGAAAAATGTATTTCTTCATACCAAAATAAAAATGAAAGTGTGATGAAATTCGCTTATACTTTCTATCTCACATGTCGTAACACACAGTAGGACAATGTAAAGACCACTTAACACAGCAAAACAATACACGTTTTACTTCAAATAAATTGAAACAAAATTTGGCAGCACTAAGGGCTTCAATTATAAATACATATGCTTACTCTTTTTAACTAGCATGCTACGTAGAGTTTTGCTTGTCAAGCGGTAATCAATTTTAATTTGTAAAATTAATTCGCAGTGGATGGTTTAGTGAAGTTTCCATAGTGTTATTTTATTAAATTTTTCAGGTGCAAAACAAATAATATAGCATTTAAAATTTGCTATTAAACCTAGTAACTTCCAAAACAGTTTAAATCTACAAGAAAACTCATATAAAATGGGAGCTGATGGTGAGTAAAAACTAAGAATCCCAAATACATAAAAATGAAATATGTATGCACTTAGACCGTGATAGACGCCGCCATAGAACACGATCTCGGTCTCGAGATCGTCGTCGTTCCCGTGACCGTAAGCGTGGTGGTGGTGGTGGTGGTGGCGGTTTAGGTGTTGATCGCAATAGTGCAAGATCTAGACGTCGTAAGCCATCCTTATACTGGGATGTGCCACCACCAGGTTTCGAACACATCACTCCACTGCAGTACAAGGCGATGCAGGCAGCGGGGCAAATCCCGGCAAACTCAGTCCCGGAGATACCGCAGGCGGCAGTTCCAGTCGTTGGTTCAACGATCACACGTCAAGCGCGCCGTCTCTACGTAGGCAACATACCTTTCGGTGTCACCGAGGAGGAAATGATGGAGTTCTTCAATCAGCAAATGCACCTTACTGGCTTGGCTCAGGCCGCTGGTAGTCCAGTGCTTGCATGCCAAATAAATTTGGACAAGAATTTTGCCTTTCTCGAGTTTAGGTCAACAGATGAGACAACGCAGGCGATGGCCTTCGATGGCATCAATTTCAAAGGACAAAGCTTAAAAATACGTCGTCCACATGATTATCAACCGATGCCGGGCGTAAGTGAATCAGCGCCGGTTTCCGCACCAGTGGGTAAGATGCAGCTATTCAACTTATCTGTTTGTTTTTGGTTTGCTTAAAAACCCTTGTTTAGATTTCACACTTGTCTCAAATGGCGTAATATCGACGGTCGTACCCGATTCGCCGCATAAAATCTTTATTGGTGGTTTGCCAAATTATCTTAACGAGGAGCAGGTAAGTTTGTATACGCGTGGCTCGGTCTTTTCTATTTTGGTTTTCTTTTGAATCACAGAAGAATTTAGGTTGGAATGAGAAGCACAGAACTTGGCACAGAATACAGAACACAGAGTTTTTGAAATTCAGATAAAAATTTTTCCTTTTAGCTTTTTAGCCTCCTGGTGCTGCTTTGTTGGTGCATTTTTCTTTCAGGTTTTCCATGCTGTTGGCAAGTCGCTTCCCTCTATGCATTAACACTTGCTAACTGTTCGTCTTGATTGTAGTTTCTAAGGACTTTTAAGATAGGTAGATGAAAGCTTAGTTATACAACTTCAATATAGTCGAATATTTATAATTAAAACTTTTTGATTTTCAAAAAGTTCATACCTAAATTTTTAATATTTTTAACATTTGTTGGAGTTATGCATAAAAGTGCTTATCGTATTAGTCAATCGCCCGCCCAAATATACGCCTACTTTTCTTTCTTCAGGTAAATATGAAAATCAATCAATATTTCTTTTGATTGATTTTGATTGATTTGAGTTTAACAATTAACTGATTGCAATTTTTTAAATCTCTAAAGTTTCATTAAAAACTCATCAAAACCAATATTAAACAATAAAGAACTATATAATTTTAATAATAAGAAAATTAAACTTTGCAAACTTTATAGCAAATTTTTAAACCTTATTCTTTTGAAGAATTATATGTGTTTTCAGAGAAAATTTAAATATTTGAATAAGTTTTTATATGAAAATTATATGTTTCACATTGAATGCTTACATTGAATGCTTACATAGAACTAATATTAATTTATTTATTTTATCCAGTTTACTCATTTATTACTATCTTACAGGCTAAACTATACATATACTGCTATCTTAAAACTAGCTCAAAAGCGTGGAAGTTTAAACTGATATACCGACACATTAAAATTTAGAATAGGTAAAACATTGTTGCATAAATGTACGCATCCTGCTTAATTGGTCCTGTGAAAGCTTTCTTTAAACATTCGATGACTTCCTAAATCCCTTGGTTTTCCATAAAGCTTTAAAGAAATTGGACAATTCCAGATAATTTACTTTACCGGATAAATATTAAAAACAATTAGAATATAACTTAACGTTTTGCTATCGTTTAAGGATTGCAAGCCGAAGTATACTTCGAATCGAAGATACATACTTATATCGCTCCCTATCTACAAAAGAGGCACAACTGAAAAATGTAAAAACTTCAGGAAAAACCATTTTTTTTCAAAGGACTCCATACAAAATAAAGAAACAAAACAATTTTTTTTTAATTAAAGAGTAAGAAGATGAGTGAACAATTTTGATAGAGATAATCACTACAAATTGTTTAACATTAAAAAGTAAAAATTTGTAAATTTTGAGTTCTGTCTGTTTTGTAGATACAGTGCGATGTAATCGTTTTGTTGTTAACGGATTTTTACAAATTTGTAAAATATAATCATAATGGCAGTTAAAATTGAATTCACATAAATAACATCCAAATCTTATATTAGGGGCTTGTTTTTCTTTTTATTATTATTATTCATGTTCAAAAGCCACCAGGGACAATTAACAAATTACAAATATATACAGAGTATAGAACTTAAACCAAATATATAAGTCTATTAATTATTATGCTTACTTAAAATGAATACATGACTCCCCAGTACTCAACACACACATACACATCATCCTCAACGATACACTATATAAGCTAGTGAATTATAAATGAAAGAAAAAACAGTAAAAGACAAAGGCCCATAGCATCATTAGTGGTAAGCACCCACAGCTCAATCTAAGAAACACTTTGCATGTGAGCCAAGAGGTCCCTTTAAAAGGCAGTAGGCGATAACGAGAACGACTTTAAACTTGCATGCAGGCCATTCCAGATTCTAGATACCCGTATAAGAAACGATCGCTCATATACCGAAGTAGCAATTTTAGGATACAAAATCTGCCGATTTCTAGTCGATCGCGAAAAAGTAAATGTTTTAACTAAATAAGACGAAATTTGGGTTTTAATAATTTTAAAGAAGTATAGCATCAACCTACACTGTATGTAACTGAGAAAAGAGCAACCAGGAAACAAGTGGGAAAATGCAGAAATGTGATCACGCAGTCGCAAATTATGCATAAAACGGATCATTTTGTTGAATAACATTACAATTTTCCTTATATTCCAAAAGTAACGGAAAATACTTCAATGCAATAAGTTAAGTTAGAAAGTAATAACGTATGAACCACTTTGTGCTTGACGTGTGAAGGCAACTGCATATTAAGGCTATAAAGCCACTTCAAGGTAAAGTTATTATATGAACATCAAAAGATAATCAGTTGATAAGTGAACGCCTAGGCATTTCAGTTCATCAACAAAACTTACTTGACTGTCATATATCTTGACATTCAAGTAGATATTCGAACTTCTGCAATTAGAGAAAAACATTGCATTTGGTTGGTTTTTACCATTTACATGACAATTATTTAATGTATAATCGAATAAAATAATATTTGCACCATAAGGGGGGAAATAGGTGTATGATGACGTATTTAAAGTAATTTTCACGAATTTAGCAACTTGTGCTCATATAATTAAGTTATCAACAAGTTTTTCTACAATTCATCAAATAAAAGTTGTATGTTTTACTTAACAACTCTGAGATTGCACAATTAAAAAGTTCAGTTGTTTAAACAACTGTGTGGATAAATGACGCACTCAAACGTTTTCATTTGGGCGAATTTAAATAATTTTTCCGCCTCGTGTCACTATAAGTGTGCTCACATAATTAAGTCATTGTACTTTGTTCTAGTGATTTCTCGTGGCAAAGTTAATTATTCCATATAATTTTATAAAAACAAAAATAACCTTTTGAAATTTGCCCCGTAGAGGCCGAGAAGGAATATCCCTTCTGACAAAAGACGCTTGGTTAGATTGATCAAATAGGATTCATTATTAACCTCTACTGAAATTAGGGTATAATTAGAGAAGTATCACGGCGTACAAATATCTGCGCAAACTGTCCAACGCTGATTATAAAAGAATTCATTGTATGAACGTTAAGCACTACGAAAATCCAATGCTTAAAAAAATATTAGAAAATGAAAAGCGTTTGCCAAAAGAACATCTGCGGAAGGACTCACAATACCGGAAATTGGTGGCATGAAGTGACGAATCGAAATTCAACCTTTTTAGTAATGATAGAAAACCATACGTAAGGCGGCCCCCGATGCAAGAACTCAACTTAGGTACACTAAAAAAAATTGTTAAGCATGGTGGTTCATCTGTAATGGTGCAGGGCTGCTTCACTTCGTCCGATAATTAAAATTGACGAAAAAATTACAGGTGAAATGTGATTTCATTATCCAACATGATAATGACCCCAAGAATTGCTCGCGGGTCGCTAAAAACTGTATTAATGCTAAGAATATAATAACCTTAGATTGGCCAGCGCAAAGTCCCAACTTATACGTATACCCTATAAAAAATCTATGGGGGATTATAAAAATAGTAGTAGCCTCAAACAAAGCATCTTTATGGGAAATAATACAGGGAGAATGGTATAAAATAAGCTGCGCTCAATGTGTTGCCTTAGTCCAAATAATGCCAAAGAGACGTGCTGAAGTACTACGAAATAACGGATTTACAACTAAATACTAGTCTCACATATCTGGCAAAAAGATCTGGCAAAAAATACCATATTATTAAAATAACTCCTTATTTTCAGATGACTTAATTCAAGCGAATGAACGCAATATGTTTGTTATAATAGAGTTAAGATGTAAAATAAGTTTTCCGTTTGGATCTGAAAATTAATTACTTTGATTTTTTTGAAAAACAAAATCTTTATTGTACAAGTCGTTTTAAATAAATTGTCGTCCTAACACTTGCGAGACTTAATTATATGAGCAAAAGTGTATATAGAAGAACATTTACCGAAATATTCAAACATTTTTCTTAAAAAATCCCGGAGATATCAGCTACGGCACATTGTAAGTCGCCACCCGGTTCGGCAGTCTTTGTACATCGTGGAGGTCACAATTTTTATCTCAAACCAATTTTTTTGAAAAATTAATTTGAACTACAATAATTAAAAAAAAAAAAAATAAAATAAAAAATGTCTTTTTTTTTAGAATGTGAAAATTAAATACGATTTTTGACCGTTTTTGTTTTGTTTTCTTTGCAATAAAAAAAAGGTAAAAATAAAGATATTGTTTGTGATTGAAGTTCAATTAGATCGTATATATATATATATATATATATATATATATATATATATATAAAGAAAATGTTTGCTAAATTTGGTAAAGTTTGATCAATAACTCTGCGAGCTAGAGTGTACACAAAGTCAGAAAAAGTAGTTTCGAGAAAAAAGCATTTAAAAAAAAGGAGTGGTGGGAAGGCAAATTTAAGGCAGTAAAGAATCAATTTCAACAACTTAATGATTAATCAGCTATTTCAGCGCCATAATGCATCACTTCATCAGCTTCATATGCATCATTTTCAGCTCTGGGCTTTTCTTTTCGTGCTTTCCGAGCTTTCTTACAATTCGCAGAGCTGTGACGATTTTGTCGGATATGTGTCGATTTTTGATTTCTTAAATGGCTTGGACTTTTGCTTTGTAATTTTCAGGGTATATTATTGAATAGTTGTAGAATCGATTTATGAAAAAAATTTAATTTTTTGAGACCACCTATTTCTCCCTTAAGTATCATTTGCTACATTTGTTAATATTTCAGGAAAAATTATTTGAAAGACACCAATTGTGCAAAACCTACCAGTTGTCAGATGTGTTCGACGTCGGACCACAATAATCGAACCACTAATTAAATTTTCCATAAATTTAGAAAAATTCCATTTTTAATACGTGGATAAAGAAGCGAAACTATTGGATTAGCAATATTAACAGCACAAAGTTTGAAAACATTGGTCATCCCAGAAAAAAAACCTTAGGTGTGATTTTATTCAATTAAAAAAAAAATAAAACTAATTCAATCTCTTTGACGGATGTCCCAGGATAGGTTTTATTTTATGGAATTTTATTTCTTAGAAGTAGAAAGTTTTCAAGAAAGTTTTATTCAAACTCCGTAAGTAGATCAAAACAACAAGTATTTACATTTTGCGTGCAGACTACATTCAGCGGACAATGTTACAGTTAATGCATACGGGTGGAGCGGCTTGTATTTTCTTCCCAAAATTAAGTTTTCTTTTTTTACAGCACTGAACTCTAACGAATTTTGAAAATTGAAAAATATTTCTTTTCTTTTAAGTCACATATTGTAAATGCCATTATTAATGTTTCATTGTGTCATTGTAGCTTAGGTTGCGCGCTACACTGGCGCCCACTTCAACTACAACCACTCTACCTCCCTGTCGTTGTCGTTGCGTTGAGCGCGCTTGCGTCGTGTATCTAGTTTCTAGCGTTTCGTTCGTTTAATAAAACAGATCGTTCCTGTGAATCACAAACAAGCATTAACATAAAACAAGGCAAGTTTAATAACAGTTTTAAACATTTAAAAAAAAACCAAACTTTGCAGCTACCTATTTTATCTTAGCAACGATGCAGCAATGAAGAAAATCATATCTATTCAATTTAGCAAACAGTTTTAGGTTCCTTTTTTCCACAGAATAATGGGTGACTTAAGCAACCACAAAGAACTACTTTGCAATAATTAAAAAAATTTAAAAGGCTTTGGATTGTGTAGTATAATTTACGACACTGCTTTTAAAAACTATTATTTTTTATCAAATCTAACCTAAAGTAGGCAAATTTTACTATTTTGCAACTTAATTAATAAATGTCATAAATTCTACTCTGAACAGGTCAAGGAACTTTTGCTGTCTTTTGGACAGCTGCGCGCTTTTAATTTGGTAAAAGATGCAGCTACTGGTTTAAGCAAGGGTTATGCATTCGCTGAGTATGTGGATCATGGCATAACCGATCAGGTATAATCGGCGTGCTTATCGTGCTTATCATACTTATAAAATATAACCGCTTTTTTCTAACAGGCCATAGCCGGTCTTAATGGCATGCAACTTGGCGATAAAAAACTGATTGTGCAACGTGCCAGTGTTGGTGCAAAGAATACACAGCAAGGCGGTGGTACAACAGCTGCGCCAGTTATGATACAAGTACCTGGAATGTCAATGGTTGGCACTTCTGGACCTCCTACTGAAGTGCTCTGTCTTCTAAATATGGTTACACCAGATGAATTGCGTGACGAAGATGAGTACGAAGATATTCTCGAAGATATTAAAGAGGAGTGCAATAAATATGGCGTTGTGCGCAGTGTTGAAATACCACGTCCCATCGAGGGCGTTGATGTGCCTGGTTGTGGCAAGGTTTTTGTTGAGTTCAATTCGGTTATTGATTGCCAGAAGGCACAACAAGCGCTAACTGGACGCAAATTCAGCGATCGTGTTGTTGTCACATCCTATTTCGATCCGGACAAGTATCATCGTCGTGAATTTTAAGTTATAACATTATTCGACAACGATGCAGAAATATCGGAAATATTTTTAAGAAACATTTATTTAGAGGTACGCCATAAAAACTTAGTACCGGTAGAAAAAAAAACAATTTACAATTTTAAATTCTATAATTATTTTAAATTTAAACACTATATAAGCGTAATAATAATGCGCCAGCAGAATTTTCACACCGATTATGACCGCAAACATATGTGAAACTTCTAAACTATTCTGCGTCATTTCTATTTAAAATTTTTTGCAAAATAATAAATATATGTAAACAACAAAATATGCAAGTTCTCAGTGATGGTGAGATGGTCCTCAGTGAGAGAAAACGAATTTCTTCTGAACAGAATCTCGAATGGTTTTGTATTTCTAAGAATTTCTGCAGCTAATTTTTATATTTGTTGATTGGGACAATCCCCCTAAGGTAAGGATTTTTTTCAAGTGGAAAAAACGTGAGGCTGAAAAGTATTAGTGCGAGATAAATGAGGTGCATGGCGACAGAAACGAGACCCGCAAATATTTCGATAAGATCGGAGTCTTTTCTTGCAAGGACGAAAATTGGAATCGAGTGACAGATATCCATAGCACACTGACGCTCATTGACCATGGAGTGGCGACGCTAAGAATAATCGTGCCAAAAGAGATCACATCCTGGAAACACTAATTATGGCGTAGAGGTTCGTTAAAGACGGAAAAACTGTAACTCAGCTTAAGAACAACAAAGCTGCAGGTATCGATAGCTCCTTTTTATTTAGTTTATTTAAAGTTTTTGGAATACAGACATCTTTACAGATTAGATTAAAATTAGATAACTAAGATAATACATAGTTTCAAAATTATATTAAGGTTATAAATATAATCCATAGTTTACAAAATTAAATTAAGGTAATAATCTTAAAACTTTGTTAAGAAAATATTGTTAACGATATTTTTAAATATGCCTTTAGGAACAAAGTAACTTTGCCCTAACTTAAGAAAGAAGACCCTACAATCTGCGCCAACTATCGAGATATCAGTCTTATTTCCATCGCATATATGATTCTCTCAAGCGTACTGTGCTTGCACTGATTGGACCTTATCAGTGTGGCTTTCGAGCTGGAAATTCCACCATAGACCAGATTTTCACGCTACGACAAATACTGGGAAGAAACCTACGAAAACCAAAATGACACCCATCATCATCTCTTTGTCGATTATAAAGCTGCGTTCGATAGCCCGAGAAAGGATTGCCTATACGCAACAACGTCTGAGTTCGGTATACCTGCAAAGTTGGTAAGACTTTGCTAGATGACGTTAAGTAACACATGCAGCTCCGTCAAGGTAAGAAATGACCTCTCCGAAACCTTCAATGCCGAAAGAGATTTCAGACAAGGTGATCCATTATCTTGCGATCTCTTCAACATTATCATGGAGGGGATAGTACAAAAGGCCGGTTTGCATCGTAATGGCACGATTTTCTACAAAGGTGTCCAACTCCTTGCGTACTCTGATGGTATTGATATTGTTGGCATAACCAAGAGATATGTTACCGCTGCTTTCACTGCTATCGAAAAGGAATCAGCCAAAGTGGGTTTGACGGTAAACGAGGGTAAAACAAATTATATGCTGTCAACAAACAGGGGAGCGCGGCGTCTAGACTCCCACGTTTCATTCAGCAGCTATAACTTCGAAGTATTCAAGGAGTTTATATACCTTGGCACCGCCATTAATAACAACAATGATGGCACAACAAACAACTAAGTTCCAGAGCCCTCTCGATCGACAAAACTAACGCTCTACAAGATGCTGGTTTTGCCAGTGCTTCTTTATGGCGCTAAGGCATGGGTAGTTTTGCCAACTGACGCAGCTGCTCTGGGGGTGTTCGAGCGAAAAGTTCTTCACAAAATATTCGGTCCTGTTCGAGTCGGCGATGACTATCGATGAACTACGAGCTGTACAAAGGCATTGACGTAGTTCGGCGTATAACTGTAAAGCGACTACGCTGGCTGGGTCATGTTCATCGTATGGACGATAAGCTCCAGCGAAAATGGTGCTCGAGGTGAGGCTTGTTGGTCGACGACGACGAGGGAGAATAGCCTCCAATGGATGGGCCAGGCTGAGGAAGCCCTAACCGCACTTGGTGTATCCGACTGGCGCAGGCGCCGCAAAGCACTTTTTTCAAAAACTTGAGCGCGCTCCAAATGTGAGTGCGCTCTAAATGTGAGCGAAATTAACAGCCCTACTTCCTACTAAAGGCAGCATAAATATTGAGGTTAAACAGTTCTGATGAAATAATTTTGAAGCCTTCGAGAGTAAAATCAAGCGATTGCAAGTGCCAATTAAGGAAGTTAGTGAAAGGACAGTTCCTGATTCAACTCTTAATTACAAATTTTATAATATAAGAAAAGTGCTGCCGAAAGAAAGCAGCGCGTGATTAAATAAATCAACTGATCATCAAAGTTTCTATTCATTCATGCCATGATATAGGCAAATTATGAGTCAGGCCTTAACTTGAGCGACAGATCGCGTTGCCAACAATTTAATCCCAGCTTGGTCTGAGTATAAATAAGAAGTGCTTGCGTTTGGGAAACAATAAATTATAACCGTTACCGCCACATCTACCCGGGTTGTTTGGGAACAAAGCTATAACTGCATTGTTTCATCTGATATAGCTTGTAAAACCATGCGTGGCTAAGTTTCTGACTCAGCCTTCATTATATATACAATCATGTCCAAGACCGACGAGTTCCATGAGCTGATGGCAAACGAGTTAAGCGTGCGACCTGGTGTCCGCTAGTCAGACATGCAAATGCATTGCTTGCATTAACTCTTTGTTTTTACCAGTACTGTATTTGTTGTTGGCTTTATTGTTTAATTAATTTTATTGTATTTCTGATTCTATTTTTATAAGCTTGTGATCTTCATTGTTTTTGCTCATAACAATGAAATAATACTTTCTTGTGTATTTTTTTTGTAGGTATCTTAAAAAAAGTATGCCCCGTTATTGCTTTATTAGAAGAGTATTTCGCTTTAAATTATGTGTGTTCCAACTGTATAGTAGCATTTATTTTGTGGTCTAACGTCGCGCATATGCAACACTTATCTAGGATTTGTTAACGAATTTCGTCTCGTTGATCTTGCATAATTTTATGGTTTCCTTTTTATTTAATTTTGTGCCGTATTGTGCAATTAAGATAAAATCTTTTGAAATTTTTGTTAAGTTTAAACTATGAGAATAACTTCTTTTGTTGCATTGCTCAAGGTTACAATTATTTAATGAGCAAAAATGTTTGCATATTTTCATATTGAAATTTTAATTAGTTTTTTTTTGCTAACTCGAACATGAAGACCGCATTGGTAAAGTTTGCAAAATCGAGAGATTTCTTAAATAGTAAATCTTCTAATAGAAATATTTAAACGTGTTTGTGTTGAAAAAATTGGTGAGAATAAGATGCAGACTTAAGAGCGATGGGGGTCATTGACGGGCCACCAATGCATTGGCACCCACATTGGAAGTGGGTTGAATTCATCTGCTCTCTAAAGAATTCAAAATTAACAAAACTAGGTTTGAATGCTTCTTATAAAGAACCTTGAAACAATAATAAAAAAAAATTTCAGGTAAATTGTGACATGTTCAAAAGTCTTTCAAATGCCCTTCATGTTGAATTTATCTAGCAGTTTTTAAGGCCATAGCTGCCAGAAATGCCAAATTGTTTAGTTTTGATTTATGTTACTAAAATATTGGTCAAACTATTATAGGAACCAGAGACCGGAACGAGTATGCATTTTATAATAACAATTTCGAGCAAAAAAAAAAAAAAATGTATTACAGTAGCCGCTCGGATATGTCGACACTCAAATATATGAACATCCAAAAGAGAACAAAATATCACATACAAAATACACGAGGTTCTAAAGAGTAGTTTTGCAGTTTTTGGCTTATGTTCTGCCTAACTTTTGTTTCTTTTAGCATGTATTTTTTGTCGGGGAATAAGGGGACACTATTTAACGAAGTTTTTCACAATGTGATAGCTTTAAGGCGGTCTTCTCATTCAAAACCCGTTTTTTGGACCCTTTTTAAAAAAATTCTTATTTGAAAACGCAAAGAATAATTGAAAACTTTTTTTATTTATTGTATTACAAAAGGTTCAAAGTAAATAAAAAAATTTTTTTTGCCTCGATACGTGGGCTGTTCAAAAAGTAATGAGACTTCAAAGTTGGTGGTGAAAAAAAAAGGTGTCGTCACGGCGGCCACGATTCCGGGTCTCCGGAGCGTCTGAAATGAAAAAAAAAACGGGGTTATAATCAGTATAGATGTAATTCTCGGGTGAACCTCAAGCTTAATTTTGTGATTTTTTTTGACAAAATGGCGGCCATTAAAAAAAAAATTTCAATTTCGGGTTTTTTTCTTGTAGTTTAGTGTAAAAAAAAAATAGTACAAAATTTTTTAAAATTATGGTCGAGGTTCACCCGAGAATGGTGACAATTCTGCGTCGATTCCATTTTGTTTCATGAAAATCGGTTCAGTTGAACTGGAGATATCATGGCCGCCAGTTCGAAAAACGTGGGTTCGAGATAAACGCGTTTAAAGTTTGAAGTAATTTTTTTGGGGGAAAAAAAAAAAATCAAAAATGTTTAAATGCAGTTTTAAAGAGCTGACAATTTTTACTTACAAATATTAGTCGGCGATGACAGCTCCATACAGGCCACCTTCCTCTTTTTCGTAGAAACTGCTTTCTGCTGCCCTCTGCTCTGCGAGCCGTTCTGCCAGCTTTTGATGATGCCGCAGCTCGAGTCTCTGATCGGTTCAATCTGTCTTCATTGCGAGATAGTGCGTATTCGTATGCGTTTTTGCCAATCGCAATACCCATCAAACCTATAATTTTAAGTATGGGTATAAAACCGTCGTTGAAGAGGCACGTTGCAATGAAATTGGCCACTTCGATGGTGCGTGCGCCTGAGTTGATGTGTTTGGGCGAAAGTGACCAAAGAACAGAATTGTAGGACTCATTGGAATTCTGAGTTTCAGATCCAAGGCATCTTTCAAGCAAATTATCTGCCGACAGCGCTTCGTAAGCTGGTTTTATTACCTCCATCACCTTCTTGTCCATCAGACCTTGCTTCACAAAAAAGGCTGTATCTTCTAAAGTATTTCGAATTTCTAAAAATCCTTTTAGGGGCATATTCACAACTACCCAAGCTATAAATAAATGCAAAAAAAGTTGAAAAAAAAAGTTGCTCAATGAGAAGACCCCCTTAAACCCATGACAAAAATTTAGTTTTCCATTTAGATCAAAATAGATCGAAAAAAGAAATCAGTGCTTCTTTACAAAAAGGTGGAAGGGTCACAGCATTATCAAAGAAATTTAATATTGTCAAATCGACAGTGTGCATAATAAATAAAAATAAAGAAGAAATTTTAACTGCAACAGAAAATAGTTATGAACTGATGGACTGAAAAAATTGAAAAAAAAGTGGAGAAATGACAAAGGTATCAGGAAAATTATATAAATGGAATCATGTTCAAAAGAAGAAAAACTTTACCGGTTACTACTGAGCTTATTATCGAAAACGAAAAGATTTTAAGTAATGAAATAAAAGAAAAATTCACAAAATAGGTTTGGAATTAAGTTTTTGAAAATTTCGCACCTTGTGTTCCCGCTTAAAAGACATTTTCAGGATATGATTATGTAACGCAATCCATGACGTCCCAGCTGCTGAATAAATGTTATCTGTCAGTTCGGTAGCGAGTTTCAATGTTCAATTGAGAATTTACAGGATGTGAGTGATGGGTTTGTGTCCGAGGATGAGGAAGATGAAATCAAATTCGGTTCCAACGTTACTATAAGCAGTTCTAAGTTTTGGCTGCTTTTGACAAATTTATCATTTGGGCTGTAGGAAATTGTAATGATGATATGTTGGTATTTCACAAACGCAAAGAGCAAGCATTAGAAAAAATCTAAGTAAATACTGTACAAAAAATTGAACAGAATTCTTCAGTCTTTAACAGTTTAATTGTACTTTTCATATATTATACATTTTTTTTTTGCTTAGTCTTCAACTGACAAATATTAGTAATTATTTTCCAAAATTAATTTATAACATTTTATTTAGTTTTTATTGGTCTGCACTTCGTTGTTAAAAACTATTATTTTGTTTTTATGTATATCTGATATGATGAATCAAGCGGCATATCTATAAATTCAACCTCCAATATATGAACAATTCACAAAAGTGAACAAGGCCTGTTTGAATTAGTTCACATAAGCGGGTGGTTCCTGTATTTAAAATTTTTCTTTTTAAGGCAAAAATAAAAAGCAAAAATTAAATTGCCTGATATTTTTTGAGCACAAAACAATCGGTAATTTTTGATTTTTAAGACAAAAATAAAAATCAGAATCTGCCCGATATTTTTTGAGCACAAAATAACTGGTAATTTTTGATTTTTTATTTTTTCAGGCAAAAAAAAAAAAAAATATCAATGCAATGGGGCACCAATGGCCCCTACAAATATTTTTTTATACTAAACCAACGCTCAGAGGATGCCCCTATAAATGCGAAAGCATTGAATTTTTTGTTTTATGTTTTGAAAAGTTATTTTCGGTCCTTGGTTACTTTATTTCTCCCACTTTTGGTATTTTTTATTGAGTTATGAACTTGTTTATGACTTATACTACGTTCACATTGAGAGCTAAATGCGCATTTACGAAATTGAATGTATATATTTGTCTCTTTTACTCTTACAAGGAGCATACGGCCACGCATTCTAAATTGCTAATGCGCATTTCGTTAAATGCGCATTTAGCCCTCAGTGTGAACATAGTATTATGTATAAAATATTGAAACACTAAATTGCAGTTTAAAAAGTTTTATACTATTCACATTAGTTTCTGTCCCAAGTTTCATCATTGAGGCTCTTATAGGATATAAAACAAAGTGCTGTATGTGTGGAAGTGAACTTTTAAAAAGTAGTCTAGCAGCAAATAGGGGGACCGTACATAAATGCTGATGCTCTGCTTTATGTATTAAATTTTTTAAATTAATCTTAAATTAATTTTAGTTTTAAATAAATGATACAAAAGATGCTGGACTCTAACATTGAATTAATAAAAGACCACCAGCTCATCAATTGCCTTGACCAAAACTCACTTTTATTTACCAACGATTCACCGTTGCAATTTGACCACAACAACTGAAGTGTGGCAATTTGTTAATTCTTTCCGTTGGGATTTCTCAACCTCAAATGTATGAATAAGATTTTCGCCATAGCGATAATGTTGCCTACAACCGCAACTTCAAACTGGAATCATAAATTTTCTATTAAGTAAAAATAAACATTAAAAACGTTTGCTTATTCAAAGCAATTCCATAAAATCTGCTACTACCAGAAACTACTAGCTTCTGCTGGAGTTACAGAATAATGTTAAATGTCGCCAGTTATTTATTCCAATGCCTTACGTTATTGGTTGAGTCCAAATGGCGGCAAGTCGTTTATTTTTGCAAGTAGATCACAAATGAACCTGCTGCCTACCAAGTGGCACCACATGAATGTGTGTTGATCACTTAGAAAAAATAAAACGCATTACTTAAGTTTGCGGCACTAAATCTAGTTTCAGATCTGCGCATCGTAAACTACACACTCTATGCCTCATTGCATTTAGAAAATATGTGTAGAGTCACTAGCTTAGGAATGCTTATGTTTTTGCTTATGATTGCCTTTTAGGTAGCCTCTAGCTATTTTGTCGATCTTTTGATTGTTGTTTGTTTTAACGGTAACTGGAAGTTGTTTAAAAATTATCGTTAAGTGTGAGAAATTATTGAAGGTTGCTTGACTTGGTAACTTTATTTAAATGCCATAGTTGAAAATGTGTAATTTGCATTAATCAGGTATGAAAACGTTCACATTTGCCACTAGCTTGCTTTCAACATCATTAACAACTTTCTTCTAATTGGATGTGAAAAAACTTTAATAGGTTTTTTAATACCGAATCAGTACCAAATGTGAGCGCGCTTACAAAAAGTAAGCTATTAACAGCCTGCTATGATATTTCAACTGTCAACTAGTGATAGATTAGTCTCTCGAAATGTTAGTCATGTTTATTTTCTGTTGGTGCGACTTTCAGTATAGTCTGTGACTTTTTTAACAAACAAAACTTTAATAAACAAAATTTTGTAACTTCTGAGGCACAGAGAAATGGCAAAACTTAATTTCACATGCAAAACAGCTGATTTCGAAATTCGCAAATCTCTCTCTACTTTTCTTTTTTCTCGAACGTTTAGAATAACAGAACTTTTTTCCTCGAGCAATAAGATCGTGGTTTTAGACTGTTAAAATTGGTCATAAATAAAAATGATAACATGTATTTTGTCGTTAAAATAGTGTACTTTAATGTAAGTTTTTCTGAAATTTAAACTTGAGGTCCACTTAAACAAAAATTTAAGATGAAAAGAAAGCCCTCGAAAGAGAGATCCGTCGTAAGATCTGCGAACCGATCGCGGTAATAGCGAGTACCGAATATGATGGTACGGTGGGCTGAAAAATCAAGCAGGTCATGTTGATCGGATGGAAGACGACGCACAATGGTTCCAAATCAAATAAAGACGGCCAAAACCTCAAGGAGTTGTTTAATCTGCATAAAAATGTTGACTAAAAAGTTTTTGGGGTCGCTGGTTACGAATCTGAAGTAAAAAATAAGAAATTCAAAATGGCGGCTTAAAAATGGCGGCCATGAACATTCGAACTTATATAGTAAGTATATTTTGCATTTCAAACTTGGTGCACCGAGAGTTTTCTGGGTCGCTGATCACGAATCCGAAGTCAAGAATTCGAAATTCAAAATGGCGGCTTAAAAATGGCGGCCATGAACATGGTAGCTTTTATAATAACTATATTATGCATTTCGAATTTGGTGTCTCGAAAGTTTTCAGTGTCGCTGATCACGGACCTGAAGTCAAAAATTCGATATTCAAATGGTGGATATTTTTTTTTTAAATTTTAAATTTAATATTTTTAATTTTAACACCAAATAGGGATCAAAAGTTGCGAATTTTTGCGGTGATTAAAAATACGCTTACCATTTTTGAGATAAATATAACTTTTGGCCCTCTACCGGAGCTTTTCTGATTGGAATTTTACTAAGGTTTTCCAGGTTTTTTATTAAGTAAATATATGAATAAGCAAAATTTGTAAATATAGGAAAATTTCGCAACAAAATTCATTATTTTTAATTCAGTCACAAAATTCATTTATTGACATAAAAATCATAGTTTTTTACATAACTCGATATGTTTTGGTTTCGAGGCGTATGAGTGATTTATTTTTTCTATCATGGAATGTAAATTTTAATGTTTTAATAAAATTATACAATCAACTTTAAACTCATCAAGTATGTTTAATAAAAAAAAACAAAGATAAAAATAAATGGTTTTCGCAAAAAAAAATTTGAGTTTCCGACACCATCTTAGTTTTTCTTAAAATTTTCCTACAGTGGCACATTGTGGCAAACATTTTTTTTTTATTAGTATAAAAAGATATCCTACAAAAGAACCAATACCTTTTTAAAGGGGGAAAAAAGGGAAAACACTTTCGTTTTTCAATTTTAACTGAATCAATTTTTTAAAAAAATGTAAATTTTCATTGTATTTTTTTAAAATATTGGTATGAATATTTCTGATTACTTAAGTTTTGATCCAATACATGAAAATATAAAAGATCTTAAATTACTTATACAAATAATATAAAAAATGTTCAAACTTGGCTTAACCTATTAAGCCCTACAGGTGCGAAAACGCACCACGAAAACACATACTTTAAAAAAGTTATATTAGTTGACATGTTTTGTCATAAGATGTCGTCTACCTATCCTTTCACAAAGTCAAAAATTGTGAATTTGCAATTTCCAAAAAAATTTTTTTTTTAAATATTTCAAAATGTATATGCAAAAAAAAAAGAAAAATTGGGATGCGTATCTATACAAATAGTAGACTTCTTTATTCTGTAAAAATTTCCGTACGATAACATAGCCAACCAGGCAAGAGGACACCTTGATGTTTTTTTGCACTTTTAGGCTTATGTGACTTCCCAATTAGTATTGTTTGTAACATTAATTTCTTGTTTATTTTCCAGAATGTTTTATTCTATTTAACACAACTTTTTTAGTAGTAGTTTATAACACATTGCAACCTTAAGGGTCCAAAAAGGCAACTTCGATTGTCTAATAAAAAAGGGTATTGTGGGCGTGGCCGTGAGTGAACACACTATGATTGACTCAAGTACTCTACACAAAAAAGTTTTAACCTCCTGCGCCCATGGATTTGAGAGCCGGGTTTAATGGGTTAAGATATGTCTATTTTTTTTTGTTAAATTTTTGTGAAACTTTTAAGGCGTCAAAAATCATTAAAAAAAATTAAAAAACAAATTAAAAACGCAGTTTTTTTATTCATCTATCTTAAATAGGTTTTACATGTTTTACAAACTTTTTTAAAACTGAGGCTGTCTTTTTCATGTTTGGAACCAATATGCGAAGAAATTATTCGATTCACTACCCGGTGACAGTTTATAGAGAAGACGACGGTCGCAGCTCCGTTAGAAGGACCAAGTGGAGGATAACCTTATGAAACTCGGTGCTTCCAACTATCGCCAACAACCAGCTCTGCCAAGTGAGCATCTTTGATGCGAGCCGGCCTGTCTAAAGCCAGGATAAAGGAGGATGGTTGTGGGTAGGATGCTTAGAGACGAAACATGCTTGCATGTACTACTCTTGTTCTACCCATGTAAAATAAAGGGCCTACCTTGGAGCCCGGCGTTGGCGCCCATCATTGGAGCAGTTGAAAATGGTTATATAATGTTTTACTATTCACTGATTTTACTATTTTTTGCTGATTCTTGAACCATCTCCTAGGGTGGAGTGGTGATTTCAGGCACCCCTCGTTTTTGGAAATGGACTACGATCCTGACCCTTTATCTTGGTGGAATGCCAGTCAAGTACGATTTGGTGCACAAACTGGGCATGTCCAGTTACAAAATTCATACGTGAATTTTTAGTCTCTTTGCTGGAAAGTTGACCCAGTGCCCTGGGTGACTATCATGAGCTGGCCCCTTGGGGAGTCTCGTGCGGGTTGTGGCTGTGTACATATATGCTCATAGGTATAGATTGACCTGCGGGAGCCGCACAGTGGTACAACCGGGCTGGTATATCCCTTAATATACAAGACATTGAAGAGGTCTTTACCAGTATATGGTCTTCGTCTTTACCAGTAGATGGCAATGAAGGTACGCCAGCTACTGATAGTCAAACTGGTACTACTATTGAGAGCAGTGTGTAATTTATTGAATAATGCTTTTACATAGTAGGGTACTGGGTGATATTTTGTATTTGTGGAATAAACAACTAGTACGTGTTTGCTCTTCCGGATGCCCTATATACTTTACTGTATTAGGCTGTATTGCTTAAACATGCCCGTGTAAGAGTATTTCACAGTATACCTTTGGCACTAAGTTAAAGTGCTGGTTGTCTGTTCCATGAACTATCTACCCAAGGGCTTCGGACTAGAGGGGTAAAGCCAAGGCAGGAACTTTCTATAAACCTGAATATCGATAATGTACAGTCTCCATTAAATATTGTGAACAATTTTTCAGCTGTTTTTATCCTGTTACACCACGTTGCATTAAATTAGGGAAAAATGGTAAAAAAAAGGTAATGTTAATTTTTTTTTTGTTTTTGCAGAAATTATGTGTATTCGAAAGTCGCATGGAAAGTTGGTTTAAGCTCCTGTGTAATCATAAATTAGTTAAAAGTTATAAAAATATACTTTTTTTTCCGACCAGTATTAAGCCACGTTTTAATATATGTTAAGAATTATATCAAAGTTTTCTGCATAATTCTAATACGAATGAATTTTCAACTTGAACTCTTGAAAATCTGCTCGTGTAAAACACTTGGACAATAAAAACAAGTTTTTAGATTTGATGAAACCAAGTCTTTGAGCTATTAAACTGTGACAATAAAAATTACTCTCTTTTTTTATCTCAACTGTAGCAATGACTTTAAATATACATAACTTGAACTGCAAGTACAGAGCTTGAATCTGTTTTAACTATTGGGTTGACTGGGAGGAAAAAAAACAACTATGTATTATGTTGGTAATGCGAAAGAAAAGCGAAAGTAAAAATAGTCATAAGCATGTATTGGTAGGTACAACTTTATAGTATGAAGACGTTGTAAAGCCAACCTGTTGTTCAGCATTTAAGCCTGACTTATTGTTAGCTTAGCAATCGGAGAAAAAAACCTCATGCTTAGCTTGGTTTAGTGCATGGGATCACTGAGCGAGAGAGCTATTGAGATAGAGAGAGAAAGAGAGAACAGAAATCACAGCCATGCCGCTAACTTTGCTTAAGGAACACATTGAAGCTATCCAAGCTGATGCCGCAGCAAATCCAAGGTGCTTCATTAGGCGACCAGTCCAACTTTTACCTTCAGTTGCAGACCAGTTTTATTGCAGTGCGGTTCGTTTTAACGCTTAAGTAAAACGGTAATTGCAAAAATTTTGAAAAAGTATAAAAAAAAAATTCCGACAAACTTTTAAAAAAAAACTGCTTATATGTCTGTGCTTAAAACAGGCTTAAAGTAGGAGCCGCATTAAATTGAAGTGCTTTAAGTTGTAAAATTGTTATAACATGCAATGAACTGACATAAAAAAAGTGCTTTAACTTTTAAGCATTCAAATATGTATTTAATGTTGACAAAGAAAATATTTTTGAACCCTTTACTCAGAGTTTTATGACAAAAAAAGGCATTAAAAGATATTTATGACTTCGGCCCCATAAAACGTTAATCTTAATGATTAAGTTAAAAAAATAAAAATTTAGTTTCTTAGTTCACACAACTCTTATGCAACTATAATGAAATAATTTGAAGGGGGGAAATCTATCTTATGTAGTTTTTGATATGCGGGTACTAGAACAAGTGAAAACATGAAACATTTTTCAATTTTCATGGACCTAAAATGTACGATTTCTCAGCTCCTGTTCAATGTAGAGATATGATATAGCTATCGTTTTAAATAAGAGTATCCATTTAATTATTGAAATATTTTGACAGTGACATCCTTGCAAAAAGATACCAAGGAGGAAAAAAATTATTTAAACCTTCGATTGGAAAAAATATATATTTTTACATTTTGCTTATTATTATATAAATACACAGTGTGACGACTTAAAAGGCACATCAAAACTTTTTAGAAATTCTTAAAGAGGAATATGTTGCGAGTCCATCGCACCTGGTCTGACCACTGATGTCGTCACAACTTTTTTTTGTTTATTTTTGTTCAAATTTTGTTGTGCCGACACTCATTGAATTTTTATGGCCATTTACCTTGTTGTTGGAAATGAAACTTCTTTTTGGAAGAATTTCACTTTAAATAAGGCCATGTAAATAGAAATCCGATAAAATAGAAAATGAAGTGGGTAGCGAAGCAAAACAAATTGTGACGACACCGAGAGGTCAGACCATGTTCGATGGACTCACAACATATCCTTCTATTAGAATTCTAACGTTTGGTTGTGATTTTTTTGTCGACTTTGTCACATTGTGATATTATGTTCTACACTTCTATTCTCAGCATACCAAAATTTCAAGGTGGCGTATCAACGGAATCGATTTTTAACAGGGATGCAAAATAACGGTTCTTTTTTAATTTTTTTTTCAAAATATGTATAAAAAGTATATATGATTATATTTTGATCGTTATTTTTGCGATCAGAGATAACAATTTTTTGTGATCGTTATTTTTTCAATGAGAAATAAAAGATATATTTTAATAGTTATTTTTTCGATCAGAAATAAAAATAATTTTGTGATCGTTATTTTTTCGATCAGAAATAAAAGTTATTTTGTGATCGTTATTTTTGCGATCAGAGATAACATTTTTTGTGATCGTTATTTTTTTGATCAGAAATAAAAGTTATTTTGTGATCGTTATTTTTGCGATCAGAAATTTACTTATAGACATTTTTTTTAAAATAGTTTTGTGATCGTTATTTTTTTGATCAGAAATAAAAGTTATTTTGTATCGTTATTTTTGCGATCAGAATAAACATTTTTTGTGATCGTTATTTTTTCAATGAAAAATAAAATTTGTTTTTTAATTGTTATTTTTTCGATCTGAAATTTATTTATAGAAACTATTTTTAAATAGTTTTGTGATCGTTATTTTTCGATTAGAAATAAAAGTTATTTTTTGATAGTTATTTTTTCGAACAGAAATGAAAGTAATGTTTTGATCAATATTTTTGCGATCAGAGATACATTTTTTTGTGATCGTTATTTTTTCAACGAGATCTTTTTTAATCGTTATTTTTTCGATCAGAAATTTATTTATAGAAACTTTTTTAAAATAGATTTGCGATCGTTATTTTTTCGATCAGAAATAAAAGTTATTTTGTGATCGTTATTTCTGCGATCAGAGATAAGAATTTTTGTGATCGTTATCGTTATCAATGAGAAATAAAAGTTATTTTTTAATCGTTATTTTTTCGATCAGAAACTTATTTATAGAAACTATTTGTAGATAGTCTCGTGATCGTTATTTTTTCGATCAGAAATAGAAGTTATTTTGTGATCGTTATTTTTGCGATCAGAGATAAAATTTTTTGTGATCGTTATTTTTTCAATGAGAAATAAAAGTTATTTTTTAATCGTTATTTTTCCGGTCTGAAATTTATTTATAGAAACTATTTTTTAATAGTTTTGTGATCGTAACTTTTTCGATCAGAAATAAAAGTTATTTTTTGATCGATTTTTTTTAGATCAGAAATAAAAACCAATCATTGATCGATATTTTTTCGATCAGATTCCGATCAGATATCGATTTAAATTTAAATCTAATCAATATTTATGCATAAAACTGTTATCCAGTTCAAATTAAGAAGTTATTGAGCATATAAAAAAAAGTTCATACTTACCACCCTTCGAACTCACGTTTTTTGAACAACAATTTTGTCAAGGATAAGGTCAAGATATTAGACATGGATTTGAAAAAGTATTTGGACAAGGATTTTGTCAAAGATTACAAGTATTTGGACAAGAATTTGTACAAAGACTTGCGTAAGGATTTGTAGAAGGAAAACGGGAAAATAGTAGTAGTAGTAGTTGAACATAGTAGTATTAAATAGTAGAAGATGTGGAAGAAGAAATAGTAACAGAAAATAGTAGTACAAAATAGTGGTGGAAAATAGTAGGACAAAATAAAAGAACATAAACAGAATAGAGCAGTATTAAAAAGTAGTAGGAAAACTTAGTAGAATTAGGTTACAATATAGTAGCAAGAAATAGTAGTAGAAAATAGTAGTAGAAAATAGTAGCATTAGCGTAGTGGTAGATATAAAAATGTCTTCTAAATTTCATAAAATAATTTTTTGATCGAAAAAATAACAATCAATGATTGTTTTTATTACTTATCTAAGAAATATCGACCGAAAAATAACTTATTTCTAAACGAAAAACTAACGATTAAAAAATAACTTGTATTTCTCATTGAAAAAATATCGAGCACAAATATTTTTATCTCTGATTGAAAAAGTAGCTATCAAAAAACAAATTTTCTTTCTGATTGAAAAAGTACGGTCATAAATAATTTTAATTTCTGATCGAAAAAATAACGATAAAAAAAGTAACGCTTATTTCTGATCGAAAAAGTAACGATAAAAAAAAACTGTTATTTCTGATCGACAAAATATTGACTAAAAAATAATTGTCATAAAACGAATGAGTGATAGCGATAATCGTTATTTGCAGTCCCTGGTTTTAAACGATTTAAAAAATAAAATACTGTTTTAACTTAGTGGTTTCGAAGGTAAATTTCGGTGTGGAATTTTTACCTTTAAATATAACGAGTGTATAAGCAAGGTGATATTTATAACAACTTCGACGAAATAGTTTTGAATAGAAAAGTTCGAATAAAAAGTAGAAACCTCCCGAAAGGAAAATATGAGTTAAACTTGAATGAAAAATAGAATTTGATCACTTGGCTCCAAAAGCTCTTGAGCTTTATTTTAAAAAACGGAAATTTCCTGTTTGGATTCCGGGCGAAAAAATTATACATGATAGGGCTGATTGAGAAAACGTTGGGTATGGATATGTTTTGGAGATATGAGTATTTGCATATTTTTTTTTCATTTTCTTCGGAGCTAGCTACACATTTAAGGCCATATCTCGAAATAGAAATGCCCCATTGGGTCACACAAGATACCAAATTAAAGATAATGAAATCTCCAGCCGTTGTTTTCCAATCGGATTATTAGTTAAAGTGCAATGAAGTTACGCCAAAAAAAAAAAAATGGCGTAAAACTCCGATATTTTTGAAGCATTGAATTTCGTAAAAAACGCCCGAAATAGAAATGACAATTGAGCCCGAAAGAAGGAAATAATGCCCGAATGGTTTGGAAATAAAGCCCGAAAGAAAATGGAAATTACTCCCGAAATTTTCAGAAGTTTTTCGAGCTTTTTTCGGGCATAATTTGAGTAGTAAATGTTTGCCTGTAAAAATATCTGCAAAGATTTCCATCATTCTATTTCTTTTGATGTTATTCCATTAACAAGGGGTCCTTGGACATTATGTCCGGATAAGGTCAAAATGGTGTTTTTTTTTTATGATAAAATGATTTGCCCTTTTACGGAATGTTGTTTTTTTACCTTCCGTACAACGGCCAATCATTTTATTATAACGAATTTTAAATTTTTTTAACTTTTCGTTAAACAAAAATTTGGGCGTTTTCCATATTTAATTTGTCAAAAATGTCCAATTTTTTTTTGGTTCTCAATTCCAAGCTAATATTTCGGGACTTTCTTCACATATTCTTGCAAATATTTAGAAAAAACACCCGAAATGTATTGGCACAAACACCTGAAAAAATGACATAATCGCCAGAAATTTCAGGCATTTTTTCCTAGCAATGAATGCCTGATTTTATTTGAAAAATTTCGGACTTTTTTGCTATTTTTTGGGCCTAAGTTCATCGGACGTAAGTTCTGGGAGCCATGAGAAACGTATATTTTTTTGGGACAAAATAAAAATACAAAATTCACTCTATAAAATGTATCACTCTTTAAAAAAGTTGTAAAGATTACCCGTATCGCTCTTCAAAGTTTCAAGGATGTCCCTTTTCTAAAAATTCCAGATAGGATGCTGACAAAGTTAAACTTCTCTTAGCGCTATAGGTCTACTCAATAGGCAACTGTGGAGTAGTGATAGCTTCACAGCTGATACTGGCTCACAATTAGGGCTTACTGACGGGTCTAAATTAGAAATCTTAGAAACGGGAGCTGGGGTCTACGGTCATAAATCGAAAAAGGTCTTCCAATGGGCCATACTCCAACCATATTCCAAGTGAAGATTTACGCCACTTGGTATGTGTCCGGGAATGTTATGGTAAGAAATCTAGGGGGGCACTTATTTACATATTTTCTGACAGTCAAGTGGCACTAAAGGCTTTACAGTCTTATGAGCTCAAATCAAGACTAGTTTCTGGTTGCGTCGAAATACTAAATGCACTGGGATATAACAATAAAGTAGAATTGTGGTGGGTATCAGGGCATGAAGGTTTCGGAGGCAACGAAAGGGCGGACTGCCTTGCCAAAAGAGGGAAATCTCGACCTCTTATCGCCCCCGAACCATTTTGTAGTGTTGCTAAAGGCTATTTCGAGGAAAAGGTTGACTCTTGGAACATAATCAGTCCAATTATGAAACATTTTCTCGCGGGAGTTGTAAATGAGTTGTAAAGACATTTAATTTTTTTATTTTACACTTATGAATATTGACGGTTGATGAACAAATTTGCATTCAAAATTTCCAAAAAGTTTTTAAACTTTGTTTTTAAAAACGGAAACTCCCTTTTACAACTCCCGGGAGAAAATGTTTCATTCCATTGGGCTGAATAAATTCGTTGCCACTGAAGCATTATTAAAGGACAGATGGAAGCTAAGAAACTTCTAACTCTCAGTGGAGTTAAATCAAGAGATTTACTCCAGCTAATCAAAGCAGACCTAAGAATTCTACAAAATTATTTTACAGTTCACTGTTTACTTAGATAACATCTCAAAAAGATGGGACTATCTAATTATGATGTCAGCAGACTCTGCGAGGATGAAGATAAAACACAGATCCAGAGCACATTCTATGTAAATGTCCGGTAATCTGCAGCATAAGACTTACTCACTTTGGGGGGAGGGGCATCAGTACCTCCTTCAAAAATATGGGACACCAAGCCGGAAATAGTGCTGAAATTCATAAAAAGTCTAAATCTGGAAAGTTAAAACAAGGGCATGCACAACAGATCCTATGGGTCGCGGTGTTGGAAATAGTTTTAAGTTTTATATTTGCCTGAAGAAAATATGTCAATCAAGTTCGGCATTTGCGATCGACTCATGAAATATGAAAAAAAGCGACACATTTTTTAAGCGTATGATAACGGGTGACAAAAAGTGGTTTGCCTACAACAATGTCAAGAAAAATAGAAGCGCCGAGAGGCAAGCAAAAACAGGCATTCACCAGAAAAAGGTATGCACCCAATCTGGTGGGATCTAAATTTTCTACTACGAGTTACTACCACAGAATAGAACCATAAATTCTGAAGTCTACTGTGGGCAACTACAGAAAATGAGTGATGCCATCCAACAGAAACGTTATGAGCTTGTCAATCGGAAGGAGATGGTCTTCTACTATGTTAACGCCAGGCCTCATTAAAGTTTAGCGATAAAGTTTGCTCGAGGTCGGATGGTATATTTTACGCCTTCCACCCTCTATATGCATGTTTCGAATGATAATGAGGGCCTTATAAAACAGCACCCTGAGAGGTTCTTTGGAGAGAAAAATTGAAATTTCTACCTGAGCGAAATAATGAGGATACCACAGAGATGGGAGAAGGTGCTCGAAAAAAACGACGAATAAATTATTGATTAATGTTCATTTGATTAATAATATAAATGAGCCTGCAAATAAAAAACCGTGCTGACTTTTTGAACAAACCCAATCAATTTGTACTTTTAGTCCTTCGATAGCTAAATCTTAGGAAATGAGAAAAGTATTTTGGTGGTAGAAAAATTTGCCCCAGCCAAATGTGTGATTTTTTTAAAAAATATTAGTCAACCTAGGAAATACAAAAAAAAAAATAACTCACGAAAGTATTTTTTTTTTCTTACATACGAGTATTCAGGAATGCATAATATTTCCTACTTCATTTTAAATGCTGTTTTTTTTTTTTTTAATAAGGAACTAAAAGACGCTACGAAATTGCATTAGCTGTGGAATGCAGTTCGCGTTCAAGCTGACTCAAGTATTGCCATTAAACGACTTAAGTTAAAATCTACTTAAACCTATTTTATACGCTTTGAGATAAAAGTAAAAAACTGTAGTTATTTGTCTTCCTTAATACTACATTTAATGAAGCTTGGGAAATGAAAACAAAAAAAAAACAAACGACTATTATGTGTAGTAAATTTTCTTTGTCTCATTAATTGTTGCTTTGTTCCGAAGTGAATTAAACTCTTAACAACCGTTTTTACTATTATTTTCATATAAAGGATAAAAAACAACAACAACAACAATAATACCACCACAATACAACAGATTATACAACATGTTGCGGCAACAAAAAATTACAGTCTTAACTGCTTTGCTGTTTTTAATGGGTAAGTTATTTGATATCGGCTGTTTTGCAGTACTCATGGTCAAGATAAAATAGTTTTAATATGCTTAAGTTTTTAATTTTCAGAGGTTACAATTTCTTTAATAATTTTAATGGTTGCTGGTAATTTTTTAACGCTAATGATAATGACCATAAGTTCAAAGTTTATCTGGAGTTAGGCTTTCACTTTTAATTTTTTAATATATGTTACATGAAATTTTGATTTCAACTGATATTTTGGTAAAGCTTTTGGTTGAAGAGCAAAAGCACATACACGATATTTCTAAGAAATGTTTTTCTGCAACCGAAGTATAACGATGTTGAACGGTTAATATAACATAATTTTTCTATTGCCCGTCTCTGGACGGTCTTTGACGTTAGAGGGTTAAATGATAATAGTCATTACAATTAATGAGGCGTCAAAGACTTTTTTCCGTTGCTTCTGGGCACAATGATTCAGAGACATGGAAGTGGGGCGTCACATTTCGAGACATTTCGAAGGAACGGACGAATTATGATTTTGGCGCTGTTTTGCTTTCACACAATAGCTGCATTCCCGTTGCACTGGATCAGATCAAATCTCAGTGGAACAGTTTAGTTCAACTTTATTACAATTTGTGCCAAAATACGAATGCGAGCAGTGGGATGAAAACTCGTCGCAGAGTAATTGAGATTTGCCAACTATGTTCGTTTTGAAAAAAATGCTTTAAACTTGGCAGCATTTTAAGATCAGAAACAGAGCCACGCTCTAGATCAACGACTACGGGAATGCAGCTAATATATTATACATTTGTCAAAGCTTCCCGCGGTTTTATCAAACTTTTAGAAACTTAGAAATCGACACGTAACTATGTGAGGTATGCTGTGTGTGTATGCGTGAGATTATCGAGCAGACTACAAACGAGAGCAGGCGAGAGCGCAGCAGAGTGTGCAACTCTCTTTCTGTGTCTCTTTTATATTAGATAACCTCAGTACTGAATTGTGCTGACCCGTAGAAATTTCGTTAAAACTCATTTATTACTTTAATTTGTATTTTTGTGCTTTTGTTTTAAATCATACGTTAGTTATATTATTGCTTTGTTGCAATTTAGTTGTAAAAAATGGAAACTGCAGCAAATGGAAAGTGTGTTAATGTCCAAAAGAGGATCGAAAAAAATCAAACACATCAAAGGTGCTTGTATATAATTTTCAATAAATAAATATTTTTTTAAAAATTTAATTAAAACATTATTTTTTGGTTGGATTCGTTCAAATAAAAATAAATAAAAAAAAAAGAAATATACATCTTTTATTTCGAATTACATTCAGAGTTGAAGAAAAAGCGTAATGAACTTCGTTTCTGACCGTTGTCTCCCGACCGCATTACTTTTTTTTTAGTCAAAACCTTTTTTGTTACGGAGATTTTTTTATATTTTCGTTATCCAGTCTAGTCTATTAGCCTGTCTGGTCTGGTTTAAGCGTGGAACAGAATGCGATGTAGTTGTAGCGATTACAGGTAGTAACCTCATCAGCTGTTCAGTGTGTAGCACGCTACGCCAAAAAATATGTCCACAATGGCATGAGCTCTTCAGAGAACACTTATTTATAAATTTTTTCGATTTCACAAATATTGAACACTTTCAACACTTATTTTGGTACCGACAATGTTTGTAGTATCGATTTGATATACTCAATCTTAAAAAAAAGCATCATTAATACAATTTTCAGGGCAGCGTAGTACTCAAAAGTTAAAGATAGCTTAACTTGCGCTACAACTACAGCTACGAGCCACAGACGTACTACACATTCTGTGCGATTCCGTGCATTTAGTATATTTTAACTTTTGACAGGTCATACTACGTGCTACAAGCTACACCATTCTGGTTCCCACTTTAAAAGCTATTTCCCAGCCTGAAAGACCAAATAGAAGACTAAAACTTCGGCAGACAATTCGCAGAAAATCGTTGATCTCGACAATTTGCGGACTGAACAAATTTTAGACAAAATTATGAGAAACTAGCTGACATTCGGCGTCACCATCGATTACATCGCTTTGCTCCGCTCGTAACCTCTGTAATGTAATTATTATAATGAGGCCATGCATATTTTTTGTAAAGTTGCCGACAATAACCTTATGAACTAAATTTCCAAATCTTAGCCATAGAATCAATCGTGGTTGACATAATTCATGGCGATGTTTGGGAACACATACGAAATAAGTAAATTGGCTGGAATTCTGCGGGAATGAAAAAAATTTGATGGAAACGCCAATTGATTCCTCTCCATTACCAATCGACCATAATTTATTCGAGAAAGTTTTGGCAGACAGATTGTTCTGCAACACAACTCGCATATTCGTCGTTAGCTGCAGCTTCTTCACATAACGCCACAGATACAAAAGCTTAAGGCAAGCGTTGATTTCATTGGCAGCCGTTGATCGTGGAATGACAGGAAGCGTTTGTCGAAAATCGCCTGTCAGCGGATTGCATTGCGCATCCAAAAAGTCGAGTGTTACCACACAGATTTTTTATTGTCCGATCGAGTGTCTCCAATGCTTGTTTATGTGCCATTGTACATTTGTCTCAGACGACAATCTTACAACTTTTTAACACTTTCGCCGTTTCAGTATTCTTAAAAATTAAACGGCTGCTTGAACGCAGAATGAGCGGTTCGACCACTTTCCAACAATGTAGCTGCAATCCTAGAAGAGGTAACTGCCAGCGCAATTTCTGACCTTGAACGAACGACGCCAACAGTAATGAAATAAGGAAGGTTTTTCCCACTCCGCCAGGCGCGCATCGAGGAAGAAAATACCTCCATTTCGGTCATAAATCGCTTTCATTACAGTGTCCTTAACGTCCTTTTACTTGAGTGTCAACATCGGAAAGTTTGTTCGAGATCCAGCTCTCGATTTAGTAGATCTTGTATTCCACGTTTGGGTACTGGCATGCCCAATTGACACAACGAACTGCCGCACGTTAGCAGAGACATGTCTTCGATCAAAATTAACACCTAGTTGCGCATCTCATCGTTTATATCCAGTTCGTAATTCGAAGTTGTTATGCGAGTTCGATGCAAAATATCTTCAGCTAAATCGTCCATGTATTTGTTCCACAAATCGACTGCATTTAATGGAAAACATTTCATGGAAACTAATTTGATTCGCAGGCATCAGCGAGGGTTAAATCGTTAAATCTTAACCGTTGACGGGCATTTCGATATGTCGCACATAGCAACTCAAACGAAGTTGAATCACGAACATTGACCAAAAGCCAAGGAAGATGAAGACATTCGTCGTTTTTCGGATGTACGGTGTAAATCCTTCCAAGTGCATTCGCTGCCCTTGCTTTCGCCGCTGGAACTTTTTTGACGACGCATTCCATCTAGAATTGCTTGGCATTTCAGAGTATAAAAGCGATCTGGCTTTTTTGTGTACAAAAATGTGTACAAAAACTCCTATCTACAAATTTTCATGCTAATGAGGTGACAGTTTAGTTGTTTTTGTCAATTTAGTGAAATATTTCTACTACAACGCCCTCTGGTATTTAAAGTGGATCAAAATAAATAGCGTCAAAATACTCACCGTACACAAAATCTCCCATACACAAATTTTCATGCTAATCGGATCATCAGTTTAGGAGTTTTTGGCAGTTTTGTAAAAGATTTGTACTTCAACGCCCTCTGGTGTTTAAGATGGATCAAAGTAGACAGCAACAAAGCACTCACCGTACTTAAAAATTCTTATGCACTATTTTTAATTCGAATCGGAAGAACAGTTTTGGAGATTTTGTAAAAGTTTCGTACTACAGCGCACAGATGAATACAGCAAAAAAAATATAGCTGAAATCAGACGATTCGTTCTTGAGTTATGCGCGCTCGCACGCATGCCACTGTGTTTTAAATATCATATATATATATGTATATAGATATTTTCGCTGCATACTATTATAGGTTTTTCTTTTGAGCCCATTTTTCAAAATAAATTGAATTTTCTTATGTCTGCAAGCATGTGTTGTACGCACAGTGTTGGATTATCTCTATATAGCGGGACAAATATAGCACAAAGACATGCCAAAAATTTCAGATTGATTGGTTAATCAGTCATATTCAAATCATTAGATTAAATTTTTTATTAAATTTGAGTCCCGCAGATGGTACATTAAAAAAATTCAGCTGCTATTTTTTGCAACTTTTAAAATACTTTGTTTACATGAACATCGCTTAATATCCTGAAAATCTTACGATACCTACAAAATGACAATATTTCATAATTTTAAAATACAATTTTGTGTTTCAAGGTTGAAAATTTCAAAAAATTATGATTGAATATTTAAGATGGAATTTTTCAGTATAGCCAATTTTGTGAATAGGAGAGTGTTTCAGATACACCCTAACTTCTAAAATTTTTTTTTTTGAACAAGTTTGAACAAATGAAACATTATACAAAAGTTTTAAATTTATCCTGAAGTTCGGCCAAATCTCATACAGTGGAACGGTGTAAATTGCGAAGATGCTCACAAAATGTTCACCAAAAATCTCAGAAAATATAATTCCATAGGTCATCTTTTTTAATAAGCATTCCAGAATAAATCCCAAATACGTGAACTTTCCACGTATACCTTTGGTCCTGCCTAGGAAAAATCTTGCGGATGTCCATGTCATGAACTAAAGTCAAAAATGAACTATAGTTAAAAAATCAATTTTTTATAAATGAGGGGCAGCAAAGCTTCTAGCTACGCCGCTGTGAGAACGTAGAAACTATAAAATTAAGGCGGTCTTCTCATTCAAAACCCGTTTTTTGGACCCTTTTTAAAAAAATTCTTATTTGAAAACGCAAAGAATAATTGAAAACTTTTTTTATTTATTGTATTACAAAAGGTTCAAAGTAAATAAAAAAATTTTTTTTGCCTCGATACGTGGGCTGTTCAAAAAGTAATGAGACTTCAAAGTTGGTGGTGAAAAAAAAGGTGTCGTCACGGCGGCCACGATTCCGGGTCTCCGGAGCGTCTGAAATGAAAAAAAACAGGGTTATAATCAGTATAGATGTAATTCTCGGGTGAACCTCAAGCTTAATATTGTGATTTTTTTGACAAAATGGCGGCCATTCAAAAAAAAAATTTCAATTTCGGGTTTTTTTTTTGTAGTTTTGTGTAAAAAAAAATAGTAAAAAATTTTTTAAAATTATGGTCGAGGTTCACCCGAGAATGGTGACAATTCTGCGTCGATTCCATTTTGTTTCATGAAAATCGGTTCAGTTGAACTGGAGATATCATGGCCGCCAGTTCGAAAAACGTGGGTTCGAGATAAACGCGTTTAAAGTTTGAAGTAATTTTTTTGGGAAAAAAAAAAAAAAAAAATCAAAAATGTTTAAATGCAGTTTTAAACAATTTTTACTTACAAATATTAGTCGGCGATGCCAGCTCCATACAGGCCACCTTCCTCTTTTTCGTAGAAACTGCTTTCTGCTGCCCTCTCTGCTCTGCGAGCCGTTCTGCCAGCTTTTGATGATGCCGCAGCTCGAGTCTCTGATCGGTTCAATCTGTCTTCATTGCGAGATAGTGCGTATTCGTATGCGTTTTTGCCAATCGCAATACCCATCAAACCCATCATTTTAAGTATGGGTATAAAACCGTCGTTGAAGAGGCACGTTGCAATGAAATTGGCCACTTCGATGGTGCGTGCGCCTGAGTTGATGTGTTTGGGCGAAAGTGACCAAAGAACAGAATTGTAGGACTCATTGGAATTCTGAGTTTCAGATCCAAGGCATCTTTCAAGCAAATTATCTGCCGACAGCGCTTCGTAAGCTGGTTTTATTACCTCCATCACCTTCTTGTCCATCAGACCTTGCTTCACAAAAAAGGCTGTATCTTCTAAAGTATTTCGAATTTCTAAAAATCCTTTTAGGAGCATATTCACAACTACCCAAGCTATAAATAAATGCAAAAAAAAAGTTGAAAAAAAAAGTTGCTCAATGAGAAGACCCCCTTAAACCAACGTTACAACACTCAAAGATATTATATAATTTCGTTGGGTATTCAAAGACATAATCTGTTACTTTGTACAAAATTTACAACTTCAGAATTACTGTGTAACATTATAAGATAAATATTAAATTAAATTTTTCCTATGTTTTTATGGCTTCTTTTGTGTTTTTTTGTCTAGAGTCTATTATATGCATACATTTTTGAAATTAATTTTGTTTTATTTTCATCTTTTCCTTTTTCTTTTCTTTTCCGCTGTACGTTGCATTTGTAATCGTTAACATATTTTTATATTTTAAGAATTAATGGTTAAGACGCAAGCAATCTGTTAGCTTGTCCAACGCTACGTGTTTAAAATTTAAATTTCCGTTTAGAAGATTTTTTATGCTTGTATTGACCAAAGAAATTATGTTAATTTAGATAGTCTTCATCAATTTCTTAATTTGGCAGTATATATTTCGTAAGAAATGTTATTTTTCCCCTATCTTTATAAAGAAAATTGATTTTAAATTTTTTTTTTTTAATTCCAAACAGCTACTATGTAAATTTCATTATTTACACAAAGAAGCCATTGGGTTGATTGATTCTATTGTTGTGAAAAAAATAAGGAATAAATAAATTGAGTTAATGCCTAAGCTGTTTTCATTCAAAACTGAAGTTCCAAGACATTAGAATTCTTTTTAATCAACAATTTAATACTTATTGTGTAATAGTCGCAAGCAATGTCTGCGTGGGTTGGCAATACAGTAAATATAAAATGTTAATTTTTAAATTCTTATCATCAACCTATATTGGATTCATCATTACGAATTTTAAAATTTTGACATCAAAGACCACGAGAACCCCTTTTTTAGAGCCTTTCAGAATTTTGGCCAGAAAAAGTAGTTTTTGAGACCTATGCTGCAATTTGAACTTTTGTGTGATCATAATCATAAGATAATATGTCTCATAACTTTGTATGAGACAATTTTAGAGGAAACTTGGGAGCACAAAGCGGCGTTATTAAAAGGAAATTGTTTTAGATACAATTTGGAGAAAACCGTTTTCAAACAAATAGTTTTTATATATAAAAAAAAAATGGTTTTCGAGTTAGGTCAGTTTTTATACTTTTTGCACGTTGTCGTTTTTTATTGAAAATAATTAATTTTGTTTTCAAAACTGTTAAATTTTACGTAGCTATCGTAGACTCAAAGTTATTAGGTCTGTTCACTTACTTTTACAGTAAAAACTTGCCAGTAACAATTTTTTGAGAGTAAACAAAAATTCTCTCACAAAACAATGAAAATCTAAAAAACTACCCGAACAAAAAATTTGTTCAAATTTGCAATGCATGTCGAACTGTCAGAAAGCTGAAAAGAAAATAACAAAAAAAAAAAAAAAGAAAAAAAGCACGACTTCAGCTAATAGCTAATTTTTTAAATTTGAGAAAAGGCGAAAAAATTTGGCGCATGACAAATTCAACATAAGTTCATGGAACATATGTTAAAAATATGTTAAAAAGGAAATACTAATTTTATTTGCTTAACCATTTTTTATTTATTTTGACATTTAATACATCTGTTTTCGACGTTTGTTTTTTTTTATATCATGAAAATTCTTGCAAGTAGAAAATCAGCCAGCAAAAATTTGTCAAAACTGGACTGAATAGAAAAATCGTAACTCTCTTATTTTCTTTCCCACTTGCAAGTATTTTGGGTAAACGAGCGGATTTCTTGTAACAATTTGTTAAATTTGTACAAATTGTTAAAATCTTTTGGGTACGCGAACAGACCTATTGTGTGAAAAGTGATGTTACTCAAAAGTTTGGCTTTTTCCCCATAATTTTGCCAAACTACACTCAAAAATAAAAAGCAGTATTAAATTCAATGTGCTGATTTGAATAAATTTATATATGCATTATAGAAAATAAATTTGTATCAAAAAACTTTTATATTTTTGCAAAACTAAGGACTGCGCCGAATAAAATTGTTCCATACAAAAGATTTTATCCAAAATCTCTTGATTTAGTTGTCCGATTTAAATAAAATAAAGAGTTTTATTTTTCAAATTCTTTTCAGATTACATAAAAATTGTAACAAATAAGAAATGTTTAGTTTTTAATAAAAAATTTTTAATTTTTCAGGAAAGCCTTCCATTAATAATTTTATGGTAGCGTTCGACACCCTCACAGCTGCTAGGTACCACTTTCTTTGGAAGTCTTAGAAGTCTTGAAGGTCTTTGGTCTCTTTTTTTAGTCGTTTTGACTTCCCTCTTAACTAAAGCCCAGTATCTCTCGATCGGTCTTAGTTCTGGGCAGTTAGATAAGCATATCTAGGCACCAAAACTACTTCATTCCGTTGGAACCAATCTAAGACCGCTTTGCTGTAGTGACATGAAGCAAGGTCAGGCCAAAAAAAACGTGTACACTTCATGTTGACATAAGAATGGCAGCAATCTTTTTTGCAACATTAATTGTGTCGGATGTTACGTAAGATTTACTTTTTTTGCCACAGCTGCAAATTGCCTGCCATACCAGAAAATTCTTTGGAAATTTTTCTCCTTTTTTGGCTTTAAACTTTTCAGTAATATTTTCCCAAGAATCAGCCGTATAAAATTCTTGTCCAGGAAGCTGGGAAAATTTAGCTATAACGTAAATTTCGTTTAGCTATATAGAGATAGATTATCTCTAGATATATCGATAGCTATCTATATAGATAGATCTATATAGATTATATAAATACCATCAGTGTACGCAAGAAGCTGGACACCTTTGTAAAAAATGGTGCCATTACGATGGACACTGGCCTTTTGTACGATCCCCTCCATGATGATGTTAAAGACATTGCGAGACAGTGGATCGCCTTGTCTGAAACCTCTTTCGGTATTGAAGATTTCAGAGAGGTCATTTCCTACCTTGACCTTGACCTTCGCAGGTATACCGAACTCAGACATTGTTGCGTATAGGCAATCCCTTCTCGGGCTATCGAACGCAGCTTTATAATCGACAAAAAGATGATGTGTGTCAATTTGGTTTTCTTGGGTTTTTCCAGGATTTTGTAGTGTGAAAATCTGGTCTTTGGTGGATTTTCTAGATCGGAGACAACACTGATAAGGTCCAATCAGTGTTTTTGTAATCGGCTTTAATCTTTCACACAGTACGGTTTACCGAAACTTATATGCGATGGAAACAAGACTGACACCTCGATAGTTGGGGTAGACTGTTGGGTCTGCTTGCTTAATTAAAGGGTAAAGTACGCTGAGATTCCAATCGTCAGGCATGCATGGTGGTCGTATACGTCCTCAAGACTAGCGTAGAAGCCTCTTTGACGGCTTCGTCCTTTTCCTCCGTCGGGCCTCTGTCGGGAATTGTACTACAGCACCAAAAAATACTCATAGTACTCCTACACGCATGAGTGCCGGCAAATTATCACACTGTTGGTTATTGGTTAATAATCTAATCTGACTCACTTATTCATGTGAGAGGAAAGGAAAATAAGTATGAGTGAGTTGAGTATTATTTTGTTTTATGCTTTTGGCACCAGAGATCTGCAATGAGTACTAGTCAAATAAGTAAACTTAAGTCGTGAGCCATGACTATGTGTACCGTGCATGAACGAGTATGAGTGGATATGAGTAGAAGTTCCTCTTTGATTTAAATCACTAATATTGCTTTCTGTGTTAGTCAATCAATCACTTAAAAACGAGAATAACGCACATAATAGCTGCATTCCCGTGGCACTGGATCAGATCAAATCTCAGTGGAACAGTTTTAGTTTAAGTTTATTACAATTTGGCACCACTAGCGATGAAGTGTCAAAATACGAACGCGAGCAGTGAGACGAAAACTCTTCGAAGAGCAATTCAGATTTGTACAACCATGTTCGTTTTGAAAAAATGCTTTAAGCTTGGCAGCATTTTAAGATCAGAAATAGAGCCAGGAAAAGAGCTTGTTCTAATTTTTGTTTTTGCATTGTGAGTAAAATAGAGCTACGCTCTAGATCAACAACCAGGGGATTGCATCTAATATAACACACAGACTGCTAAGTGCGTCGAATTAAGTACGGCGAATTGTTTCATTGGTTTTACACCCTATTCCAATTTACAGTATAGGCAGTTAAAGAATATCGCTTTCAATATTAATCGTCTTCAGTCTTCGTCAAAGTCTTCAATATTAATCGTTATATATAATTATTTTTTAATTTATCAAAACGAAATAAAATTACAAATAATTATATAACTTATGCAAAAACAACTAGCAAACAGGGCATTACCCCGAGTATTAATTTAAATTAAAGTATTTCATAGTTAGGCGTTTATAATTTGATATTTAGGCTTCGACGATGTTTTCACCGACTCACTCTTCGTTATTATTTAACAAAAATTATGAATGATGATGAAGTTTTTTTTCAAAATGCAGCAATATTATAACTATGAAGTTTTACAACACGCATTAACTTTAAACGCTTAATTTTGCACACATTACCGCTTCATTTGGATTGTCCACCACTATGCTGTAACAATTGCAAAACAACAAATAAACTCAGCAACGGCAACACAATATCAACAACAAAGGAAACAGCAACATATACAATAGGATTAAACGTGTTGTTGGCGCTTTTTGAGTGGCTTAAAGTTTTACTTCGTGCGCTTAAATTAGTATAATAACAAAATAGGTTTACCACTTCCGATGCACAGGGCCGCACTTCATCTAGCTGGCTGCCTGACTGGCTAGCAGTAAAGTGAAGTCGGTTTTGTTGGAGTTTCTGTAACCACCAAATGACCAACATCCGACGCAACGACAGAGCAATGAACACAGCATGCCATGCAACGACTGAACACACCATGCAATACCATGTGCAAGTATTCCACAGCTCTGACAGTACATTTTAATATTGAGTCCAAACTCTATAGTGCACCACAGTAACTTTTGTGCAACCAAGTGTAACCATTATGTAGCGCTCGGCAGGGGCAAATAAAGAAAAAAAATTTTTTAAAACCAAAAATAAAAAATACACCAAAAAAAGCACGAAGACATTATTGCAGATTATAATGTTTGTTCGAAACAATTTTGCAGTATTTTGGCCATACTTATTGCAACGAAGTCTTTATTTTCGCTAAAAATTTCTCTTTTCACACAAAGGTGCGGCGGGCACTTCCGAAGGACATACCAACAAATGCAACTGCTGTGTAGCATGTTGTTGTTGCAGTTAAATTTAATTTTAATTTGTTGCAAGTACTTAAGTAAACTGAGGAGGCTGAATGAAGAAAAAAAAAAAAAAAACGCACAAAAATAAAAAGCAGCTGATCTGCATGTATTGGATATATTTTTTTATTTTTCACCTGTGCAACGTTTATGTTGCATAAACAAAAAACAAACGAAAAACACATTTGCCGCAGACTTCTGTGGTTGCGGTAACCGGTAGAGTGATGGTTTTGCCAATTTCTCTATACCGGGGATTGGGCAGGGACAGGGGCAGAAGCTATAGAATTGATGCGATGTGAAGTTGCAACTATTTGCTACATGTCGGTTTATGTCTGCCTTACATGGTCCATTGGTTGGCCGCTGCAATATGTAGAAACTTTTTTAATTTTGGTTGCCAAACAGCAGTAAAGAGTTTGAATAAATAAAAACAATGTAGGTAGTAACATGAAAAAAAATACTACGAAGATACAGTGTGTTTAATCATGGGTATAAAATGTTGCATCAGTTGAAAATATTAACTGTATTAAAATAAAAAAAATTGATTTAACTGTGTAAGATTTATGCCTTTGTAAATTCGACAAGATGTGTTTTATTCCGATATATCTGTTTTGTAGGATCGTTCTCTATAAAACTGACAGTATAATTTTTATAGACTGGATTGTTATTGTTTCTAGAAATATTTTGTTTTAAAATAGTTTTTAATATTCTGTCCCTGCTTCTTGTAGTAATATACCTACTCAACAACATTTATCACAAGCCGAACGTATCAATAAATAAATAAAAAACAAATGCAAAAAACAAAAACTCCAATATTGCTGCATCCACTAGCAGAGTTTTACTGCTATAGTTCGAGTGCTTGTTCAACTTCTACAACCGCATTACGAATATCGTATGAGCCAAAAATGAAATCCAGAACACAGAAAAATATATATGATGAAATTTTTTTAATTTATTAAAAGAAAATGTATCACGACGCACATTTCACTTTTTTAGTTTGAATTTTGATTTAAATTTTAACTTAAAAAAATTTTCAAATTTCCAAAATTCTATAAATTGATTTGTGTTGTTTTTGTATGCTTCAAAGTATGACACTTTTAAAAATTTTCAACAATTAAAAAATTTTATTCTATTTTTTTAACTTTAAAACTACCCACTGAACCATAAGCGAAGGTTTTGCGTAAGGTGAGAGTTTTGCGAACGTTTTTTGCAAAATTTTTTTTATATTAATTTTTGTATTTTGTCGCTTAAAAGTGATTGCTATAAAAGATTAAATTCGTGAAATTTTTTCATATAAATAAAAATTGTACTTCTTTTGCGAAATGCATAAAAAAAACGAATTTTGAGTCAAAAAAGAATAATTTTTTATCATTTTAGTAGGTAACAGTCTCTCGTAAATGAAGCATTTTTTGTTCATAACTAAGTTCATAAATGAATCATAAATGTGTTTTTTTTTGCATTCTTAAATTAGTTCAAAAGAGAACAATTTTTTTATCAATACAGTTGGCAATAATTTCTCATAAATGAACCATTCTTTGTTCATAAATGAGTTCAGAAACGAGTCGTAAATTTCACTTTTTTTATATTCTAAAATGGAAGAACTTTAACCTTTGTTGATATTTTTTAATAGTAAATTAAAATGTTAACCTTCATACAAACGTCATATGAACTTTTTCAACAGTTCGAATTGATTCTCGCCATAAGGTGGTAGATGGATGTACTGCTACACACATGAAAAACTATTTCCCTATTCATCTATAAACAAGCCTTTCAATTAACATTTATAACATTTTAAGATTTCTATCAACAATTATGAACAAGCCCAAATAGAAAGAAAATCACGACAACATTCCATGCAAAAAAGTAATCCAATTATAAAAGTAATTATCCAATAATAATTTGGATAATTCACACATATTTTGAAAGTTTGTCAAATTGAAACACCTAGTGTGCCAAACGGATCCGTTTCGAGTTCGAGACGAACTCATTTCTTCGTACATTTTATATCATTAGGCATGATCGTATTACTAAAAAGCACTAGTAAGAATGTATCTTCGGCAGGGTATCGAAGCTTAAATACTACCCCCTTTCCCTTTCCCCATTCCGCCCCCTTCCCCCCCGCGGCCATATTGAAGTATGTTCAACGTTTTTAGTCACGACATACACCATGACATTAAGTTTTATATATTAACGAAAGTTTTCCCATTTTGATTAGGTCACTTTGTGTGGGAAGTAGGCGTGGTTTTGATCCGCTTTTGCCAAATATCATAGTAATGTTCATATTTCTTCATATTGTATGTGAAATATAATATATATATCTATTATATATCAAAGCTAATGTGCAAAATTTCAAGACGTTTCTTTAATTTTTGTGGATTTTTAAGAGATTTTACGTTGAAAATAAAGCCACTTTGTATGGGAAGTGGGCGTGGTTTTCATCCGTTTTTGCCATATATCATAGAGATGGTTTATTTAATATATCAAAGCTTATGTGCAAAATTTTAAGACATTTCCTTAATTTTTGCAGATTTTGAAGAGATTAACGGATAATACAAGGCCAATTTGTATGGGAGGTAGGCGTGGTTTTCATCCGATTTTGCCAAATATTATACTGATGGTCTATATTAAATATTAAAGCCTATGTGAAAACTTTCAAGACATTTCTTTAATCTGATCAGATTTTGAAAAGATTTTATTTTTAAAATAAAGCCACTTTGTTTTGGAGGTAGGCGTGGTTTTCATCCGATTTTCCCAAATTTCATAGCCAGGATTTAAATTGAAGATCAAAGCTTACGTGTCAAATTTCAAGGCATTGCTTTAATTTTTGTGGATTTTAAAGACATTTTACGGTTAAAATAAAGTCACTTTGTATGGGACGTAGGCGTGGTTTTCATCCGATTTAGACCATTTTCGAACGTGTTCTTCCGTTTTTAAAAATAAACTTATATTTTGAATTTCATCGCAATGGCTTTAAAATTACGGTTGTAATCGTGTCGACAGACAGACAGACGGACATACAGACGGAAACACGGAAATAAACTCAGGAGGTGATGCTGATCAAAAAAATATATATTTTTGTATACCTCCTTCTTGGCGTTACAAACGAAATGAAAAAGTTAATATACCCCTTACATAGTACGCGTTGGGGTATAAAAATCCGCATTATTTAGAAAAAACGAGTCCGTCTCAAATTCTTATACAAAGTCCGTTCTGAGTTCAAGACGGATTCGAAAAAATGAAAAAAGCAATTCACAGCGCGATTCACCGCAATGAATTACAAGAGTGAAAGAACAACACATTCGGACATGCATATATTCTAAATCTTAATGAAACCGAGGCATCAAAAAGAGCAACATACTATATCATACCAAGAGTGAGATCCGCTACATAATACACCACATCCATCCCCAGCAGACAAGAATCCAGAAAACAGAACTGGATCGGGTGTATACTGCGAAACGCTGCAAGTCAAACAGTTTTACAAACTCCCTGATTACTGTAGCGTTTTTCAGGCAAAAATATATGCTATTGAAAAAGCTGCACAGGCCATTCTCAGGAAAAATCTAACACCCACAATGATAGTAATTTTTGTGGATAGCCAAGCGGCGATCAAAGCGCTGAACAGTAAAACGACGAAGGCTCGAACGGTGTGCAAAACTGTAAACTTGCACTGAACAGTATCTGCAATACCCATCACGTCACTCTCTGCTGGGTTTCCGGACATTGCAATACCGAAGGGAACTAGGCGGCAGATGAACTGGCGAGACGTGGAGTAACCGCAAATACAAACATAGCTGATACAGATATGTACATTCTAATAGGCGCGTCGTTAAAGGATGTATAGACCTAAAAGCCAGAGATATTGTTCACACAAACTGGGCTTCTAAAGGTGACTGCAACATATCTCGAAGGCTTTGGCCGGAGCTAAATGAGAAGAGAACTAAAAGCCTTCTGCTTTTGGTCAAACGGTAAATCCGGATTTTTGTTGGAGTTCTAACAGGTCATTGCCCCATTGGGATTTTGGTTAATTGAATGGGTATAACAGGTTTAGACTTCAGAAGCAATAACTCACCTCTTATGCGAATGTCCAAATCTGAGGAATCGTCGACTCCGATATATGGGGAACAAATTTTTCAAAGACTTAGACGAATTAGTGAACACACCACTGCTAGATATCTGGAGGTTTATAAAAAAACATTCAAATCTGGAGGTTTGAGGAATAAATTGGAACATATAAATTAAATAAATTGGTTAACATGGTACCACAAACATAAAAAGGGATTCGCATTTTTTCTCAAAAATATTTAAAGTACCTTTTCTAGCATTTCGATCACAAACAAATAATAAAAACTTGATAAATATATATTTCACACTCGGAGTAACTTTAATAATTTTAAAAATATTTCTGATTTTCATTCGAAAAATTTCTGAATTCCACAGTTGCCAACAGACCGTTTTTTCCATTTTTTTTTTTTTTTTTTTTTTTTTTTTTTTTTTTTTTTTTTTTTTTTTTTTTTTTTTTTTTGTTTTGTTGAACTTAGGTTTTTTAACGAAAAAGTCCCCGAAATTCAAAAAATGCTCAAATTTTTTAACACGTATGCCCTAATTTCATTCAATTCTACCTAAACCACACGAAAACTAAATTTCTGCTCATAGTTCGACAACCAGTGCCGGCATTCATCAAAACATATTTATACAAGTTACGTAGAAGCCACCTGCTAAAATGAGCAGAAATGTAGTTTTCGTGTGTCAGGGCCTAAGTGAGTAAAATTCAGTTGGCCCAATGAATGACATTATGGCCTAAGTGTTAAAAAATAAGAGCATTTTTCGGCATTTAGCGACTTTTCATTAAAATACCTAAATCCAACCTAAAATTAAATTGGGCAGCGGGGCGACTGCCGACCGAAGTGAAAACTTAAAGCTATGAAATAACATAGCTGTTATGAATTTTTGAAGTAGCTAGAGTCTTTTTCATAATAATTTATAATAATAATTTATGCGTTATTGAATGCATAAACTGCTATTGTTTAATGCTTATATGTAATATATTTATAACACAATTACTTTGGTTGGGTAATCAGTAATTAGCTCGGGAATCGGTTAGTAATCGCTACGGTAATTGGTAATCAGTTGGTAACCGCTTCAGTAATCGATAGTTGGTTGGTAGTCGTTTTGGTAATCGGTTGGCTATCGATTTTGTAATCGGTTGGTTATCGCTCCGGTAATCGATAATGGATTGGCAATCGCTTCGGTAGTCAGTTTGTAATCGCTTTGGTAATTGCTTCGGTAATCAGAAATTTGTTCGGTAGTCGGTTGGCAATCGCTTCGGTAATCTGTAATTTGTTCGGTAATCGGTAATGGGCTGGTAATCGCTTGCATAATTGGTTAGGTAATCGGTTGGTAAGCGCTTTGGTAATCGGCAATTGGTTTAGTAATCGGTTGGTAAACCCTTCGGTAATCGGTTGGTAATCGCTTTGGTAATCAGTTGATAATCGCTTCGGTAATCGGTATTGGGTTGGTAATAGCTTCGGTAATCAATTGGTAAGTAATCGCCTCGTAATTGGTAATTGGTTCGGTAATCGGCCTGGCAATAGGTAATAGCTTCGGTCTTCGGCTTGGTCGATGATAGGTTATCCCTAAAAAATTAAAAAAAAAAAAAAACAACCGACTACAAAATCACTACAAAGTAAAAAATACTTTTAAAAATACTTTTCCTTTTAATTTCTTGGTCATATTTGATAATTTATTTAAACATATTATTATATATGAAATCTTATTTTCTTAATTTTTTTCTTATTTGTTTTATTATCATAAATATATTAATTTCTTGATGAATACAAATGCTTTGAAGTTGGCGCTTCTGATTAAAAGTCTGATTATATTAGAGCCAACATTTTACAATTTTTAAAAGTATTTTTTACTTTGTAGTGATTTTGTAGTCGGTTGTTTTTTTTTTTTTTAAATTTTTATTTCTTCCTTTTTAGAGAATATGATAAATTTTCGAAAAAAGTGTATAAACAGCATAAATAAAATTGTTCCGAAAAAATTTGTTCTATTAAAATCAGAAAGTTTGTTGGTTATTTCAAATATCTGCCTCTTAAATTTAAATTAGATGTCACCTGTTTTGAAATTATTATACCCATTCTTGTAACGAGTTTTATTACCCTAGTGTCAATATTATTCGAGATATAGTGTTTTTCAAATATTGCCACGCCCCTATGTTAAATAAGCGCCCACTTTCTGTAGCCTTATATCCAATAATTGTGCCTACCCCTGTACTTTATTTCAGTACCCCAGCGTCAATATTAACTGCGATAGTGTTTATCTAGTATTGCCACGCCCATTTATCGAATAGCGCCTACTTTATTGACCATAATTTTTAATAATTCTGCCTACCCCTGTACTACAATAAATTTCAGTGCCCTAGTGTCAATATTATTCGACATACACTCTTTTTCTAATATTGCCACGCCCAGTAGTCGAAATCCGCCCACTTTCTTCACCGTAATTTTTACTTATAATGCCTACCCCTATACCAAATTGCAGTACCATAGTATCAATATTATTCGAGATATACTCTTTTTCTAATATTGCCACGCCCATTTCTCAAATAACGCCCATTTTCTTGACGGAAATTTGTAATAATTGTGCATACCACTACACTAAATTTCAGTACCCTAGTGTCCATATTATTCGAAATACAGTGTTTTTATAATATTGCCACGCCCATTTGTCGAATAACGCTCACTTTATTGACGATAATTTGTAATAATAATGCCTACCCCTATACTAAATTGCAGTACCCTTGCCTCAGAATTATTTAAGATACACTGTTTTTTTAATATTGCCACGCCCATTTTTCAAATGACGCCCATTTTCTTGCCCATAATTTGTAATAATTGTGCCTACCCGTACACGAAATTGCAGTACCCTAGTGTCAATATTATTCGAGATACAGTAGTATCTAGTATTGCGAGATCTATTATTGCCACGCCCAGTTCTCGAATACCGCCCACTTTTGTACGGGCTTATGATATTTATCTGTTCCCCAAAAATTATGGCAATCAGGCATATGGTTTAGGAGTTATCGATGTACATACATTAAAAAAAAAAAAAAAAAAAAAAACAGAGAAACAGAGAAACCGACGAACTTGAGAACCTCCTCCTTTTTGAAGTCGGTTAAAAAGGAATGCTGTACAACAATAATTTCTGTTATGCTAACAGCGTGATGATATCGCTAACAGCGTGATGATATCGCGAATCTATAGTTTTACTTTCTATCAAAAAGTGCTCAACGCTCAACGAAGTTTTCACTTCAAAAATGAAACTTTTCTCCAAAAGGAGTTTAACATAAAATAATTTTTAATATGAGTTAACTTAGCTTTAATAGTAACACTCAACATAAAACTTGACACAATTTTATCGGCATCATTTCTTGAATTTACTGTAAATATAATTATCCATTTCCTATTTCTCCTCCTTGCTTTTGCTCGTTGTCGAGCCTCTCACCTTAATTTCAGAAGAAAGCGTATTTCTTTTTTTTAATTATAATAAATTATGATCTCCAGAGAATTATTCAATAATGATGTGCTTCTCTAAGGTAAGGTTATTTTATAAGACTCACGATGCCTAAGGCATTACTACAACCCTTGAAACCTCTGTCGGCAAGTCTGAATTAAAAAAAAATTACGTATCCGTTACATGTTTTATTGCTCATTAAAGTGCCTGCTTTAAATTAAATACCTCTATTAATGATTAAACAATTTCCGCGCACCTGATGTTTTCATTAAGATAAATTAGCTCAAGCGAAAAAAACTTAAAGCAAATATTAACGACCAAAAGCTAAGCGTTAGTCTCGCAAGCTCTGGCATTTTAGGTGACAAAATTTTATAGACTATTTTATTAATTTGCTGATGCAAAAAAAAAAAAAAAATTCTAAGAATTTTCACACTTAAGAGTAAAAATAAAATTGAAAAAAAAAATTCAACTCTAACTGTGATTTTACGATTGCAATAAAACCAACAAACGTTTTAAAATAAATCGGCAGCGATAATGGGAGACACCAAGAGACATGTCTCAAAACGTGGAAGTCTTATTTTAAGTACCTATTTAATTATTTGTGTGCAGAAAAAAATCCTTTAATTTTTACGAATTTTCAAACAAACGCTCGATATCTACCGGAAATGAAATCCATTCAAGGAAAAAAAAAAAAAAAAAATCTATTTTCTTTAACTCATCGGAAGCCAGGGTTCAAGCTGTCAAAGCCCTAGGCTATGTAATAAAAACTGGCCAAACGAATGGGTTGCAAGGAGAAAAAAAAAATAGAAAAAAAAGAAAACCAAAGCAATCAAACTTGGAAAATTAAAATCCATTAAAAGGAAAAGAACATGGTATGGATTCTTTTTTTTCATTTATTTTCCTTTGCGTTTCAGTGGCAACATCAAGCAGCTGATTTTTCCAACCCGCTCATGTCTGGCCAAAAATTGAAAAAAAGAAATATTTTCTAAGTGATTTTCAATGTTATTTCTGTGAGCATTTAATAATGTGGCTGCAATTTTTAGCCAGTAATGCTCCTTGTAACGCTACAACGCGCGCTACAACTTCAAAGAAGAATATGTATCAATTAGAATTTATTAACTTGATCCAAAGAAATTTGTACTCAAGTCTGTGCGCAGCTTTAATACTTAACCGCACAATATTGCCTTTTGCGACGTCGATTTCCGCTCGCCTACAAAACATATTCGCTACACTTTGAGGACAGTAAAGGAACACGAGCTGCTGTTTATACACCAGCGCTTGTATACCAACTCTGTCTCTCGTCCTGTCCTACCACGCACTCTTCAGTCGAAGTCTAGTCAATTCGAAAATAATTGTTTCTGTGGTTGGAGCGTAAAAACTTTTCGCTTCTTTTATTCTCTAGCGGATTTTGCTTCGTCAAGTTATTCGCCTGTTAAATTCTTCGGCAAGTTAAAAAAACTTTTTAATTCCTTTTTCTTATTAACTTTTTATGCACTGTTGCGCCTTTCTTTGCGCCCAAGAAATAAAAATAAATAAAAACTAACCGCATCTTTCAGCTTTCGTAATACAGAGAATCTATAGAAAATTTTGTTGTTTTTTTTTTTTTTTGTTGCTTCCAACTAAATTTGGATTATCTCACGTTGACAGTCGTTCATTTTGCTGAACATTATAATTTTTTGTTCGGATTTATTTTATCGCAGTTTGAACTGCGCAAAATGGAAATTCTATTAATACCAACCAAAAAATATAGGCTTTCTTTAAGATTCCGGTAGATTTAATGAAATTTAATATTAACAGCTTTAACACAATTATTTATTGAAAATTTAGTGTTATTCTATCTATGAAGGAAATATTTATCAGAGTATACTTATTCATATAAAAATAGGCGATACACATTTTCTAGACTTACTACAGTTTTTTCTAGTAATGATTTTAAAAAAATCATCTTTCAATAACTCGTCAATTCTATCTATTCAATTCTATTCTGATATTGACGTAGAATTACGTTTACAGCGCGGTTTGTTGGTGGAATTACGTTTTGTTCACTTTTTGCGGTATAGCTACAGGCTTTAATATTTATCTTATAAAAATAAAATCTATGCCAAAATATCAGTTACATGGCGAATGAAAGGAATATTTAACTGGATTTTCCAACTTCTTTAATAAAGTCAGTATGTAGCTACAAAAAATTGCATTACAGCTTCGCAGGCTTACATATTATACAGAGACTGCACATGGTCGTTGTGCTATGAAAACTCCATTTTATTAAACATAACATTGCATTGAATTTGTTTTTAACCAACATAAAAATTCGCAAGAACAACAAATTCATCACCAAATAGACTATCTTAATACATTAAAGGCAAGCATGCTGCTCAGCACCTAATATCGCTCAAACTGTAATTATTTTTTGCCTTTATTACAGTGCTTTTACAACATATATTTCCAACATATTATTATTGTTATTCAGCCTGAAAGTATGCACATACATAAAAGGCAAGTATGCTTTCAGGCTGAACATTTTTCCAGGACAATATATGTTGGAAAAGCACTGTAATAATGGCAAAAAATAATTATAAATTGAGCGAAAATGCTTCCAACCCGTCTTTGGGATGGGCTTTTATACTAGTATTAAATAAAACAATTCTACGTCTACACGTAGTATAATTTTTTGAAAATTAACTTTTTAATTTTTTTTTCTTTCGAACTTAGAACACAGAGAAAGAGAGGAATATCTATATTGCACATATACATTAACAGGACATTCAATAAGTCCGTAGGATAAGTAAGAAAAAAAAACAAAATTTTAATAAAACTCGATAATGTTATTCAACATAGTTGCCTTCGAGAGCGGTACAACAAGTATAGCGATTTTTCAACTTTTCGTTACCACTTTTATAGTACGATACAATTCATTTAATTTTGCCATCGTTTTCATCGATTTGTGCATTGTCTTGGTGAAACAACACTTTTTTCTTTTGCAACTGTGGCCGTTTCTTGGCGATTTCAGCCTTCAATCGATCCAAAAGTGCACAATAATAATCGCTGTTGATGGTGGTTCCTTTTTGGAGATATTCAATGAATATTATTCCTTTCGCATCCTAAAATAAAGACGCCAGCACCTTACAAGCCGACTGTTGGGTCTTTGCTCGCTTTGGATTCGGTTCGTCGACTGCTGTCCACTCAGCTGACTGTCTTTTGGATTCTGGTGTGTAATAGTGAATCCATGTTTCATCCATTGTCACATATCGAAGATAAAATTCGATTTTATTGCGGTTTAACAGCGCCAAACACTCCTCTGAAGCATCAATTCGTTGTTGTTTTTGGTCTACTGTGAGCTCACGCGGCATCCACTTTGCACAGAGCTTTTGCATACCTAAATGTTCGTGTAAAATGGTAAAAACACTACCATCTGATATATTTACAATGTCAGCTAGCTCGTGCACGTTCAATTTGCGATCGTTTATAATTCGTGGATTTTTTTGATGTTTTGTGGAATAACAGTCTGATTTGAGTATCCACTGCGCTCTGCATCATTGTGCTGGTACGACCATGTTTAAATTCAGCAATCCACTTTTCTACACTTTGTCTCGATGGAGCAGAGTCCGGATAATGTTTATAAAGCCATTGTTTGGTTTCCACTGTATTTTTTTTCATCAAAAAGCAATGCTTTATCAAAACGGAAAAAAGACACAAAATGCTATAACTCACTATTGAATTGTCAGATTGTTGTCAAATTTTTATACGTATTGTTTGAAGGTTGGCACTAAATAAAAAGCATATGGTAAAAAGTCTACAAACGCCATCTATGTGTCACCCTATGGACTTTTTTAACGTACTGTTACAAAAAATTCATTTTGCATGTTAAAAAACAAAAAAATGCATCCGAAAATAAACCTATAAATGCACATCCTTCACCAAAATGGAATGAAAGTACGGAAAATTAAGAAAATTATGAATCCTAGAAAAAAAAGTCGGAAAATTTACGTCATTTTTGACCATATTGTTGCATGTAAAAACTAGAAAAATATTTCAAAGACGCTCATTTTGGTAAAAGATGTGCAGAATAACATTACAAACAGATAAATAAAAAAGGAATTAAAATCGGTCGATTAGTTTGTTTGTGGTTTGTGGTAGTGTGGGGCGTTTTGAAAATGTATGTTTCGAGAAGAACGCATTAGAAGCTTCAAACTTTAAAACCGTCAAAGCGGTCAAACTCCAAAATAAAACTGTAACAATTAAATACTTTTTTCCTCTACAAGGTATAGCTTTTATAGTATATATGCATATAAACATTCCATACACACATATACTATTACATACACACATACAGCGAACATCACGCGCTTTAACAGCTTCTTCGATTTGCTCCATTGGTACTCTGGCGCACCGGAGTTTAAGCGCTGTAGAATCTGTATTATAAGCAGAATTGATTTGAATTTTTTTTTTACTTATTCTTGAAAAACTGTACAACAAAAATCAATTTTAAAAAAAATTAAATTTTCCAAAGATTGTTTGCCTAAGACCTCCCTTAATTGAAATTTTTTTAAAAATGCAATATTTTTAAATAACAAAAACTAATAATGAAAAACCTACAATACGACAAAAGCTTCATAAAATAATTCATTTTAAAGGCAATTAAATACCATAGATAAATGTTTATATAAAATGATTTATTTCAATTCAAAATTTGCAATCGGCTTTATTGAATATTTTATTGAAGTTACCCCCTTCGCTGCACCCGACTACGGCACTGTGTGGATTTTTCTATGTGTGGGTAAACTAAAACCAAACAAGAAGCTGCCTCACGCTATTGTTGAAATACCTTTTCCTTTATTTCTATATTCTAAGCTTTCGAAATTATTTGAATTTGAACTGAAGAAAATATCAAATTGGTCATTAAAGCTGTTCACATTTTCCTTGTTGCATTTTATTGTAAAAATTTATTCGTCAAAAATTGTTTTTTGAAAACTGTCATATTTTGATTTTACTTATATGATTTTACCTTTATAACTCTCCAATTTGTGTATAAAATATAAGTTCTGTATGAAGCCGAATACGGATTTTGCAAAATCATCTGAAATTTAAACACAGATATTTTCCAAAACGATTCCTCAGCTGCAGTGGCGCCGGAAGCGGAGTAAGGGGGAGAGATCCGCCCCTGGTAAAAATTCTGTTTGTTTTCACATGCTTTTATTTAAGTAATATAATTATATCAATCTTTTTGTAATATTTTATTGATATGTTTTTTCATCATAATGACATTTTTAATATGACAAAAAAAGTGTTAATAAATAGAAATTTTTCTATATGAAAAAAATGTTCCTCCCCCCAGTTGTACTTCCCAAGTTGAAATGAGCTTGGGATGAGCGCTGAAAACATTTTGTAAAAAATACATATTGATTTCTTACAGTTAAGGGGACCCAGTAGTCAAAAATTTTCGAAAAATAGTTATTTAATTTTTAATATATCGAAAGTATTTGTGTAAGAATACACTGTTAAATTTTTGTAAAAATACTTACAGTATTTTAGGTTCTACAGCCTTGAATGGATTTTTGTTCGTAACTTTTCTCGAAACTACTTTTTTTCTGCATGGCAGGAAAAAAAACTGCATCCGAATCAAATTTTAATATATTACCCATTTATTATATATCTTGTGACTAAAGCCGGATTCAAGATATATGAATAAAATAATATATATTATTTTACTTGTTAAGTAAAATAAACCTACAAAGTTTAAAAATATTCCTTCATTATTTTCATTAAAAAAACCCAAAATTGCTTTAAGGCAGTATTCTTGGTTGGAAGGCTGTTTTTGGACATTTTTTCAAAAACTTTTCATTTGAAAACGCAAAGAGTTATTTAAATTCTGTTTTTTTTTATTGTATTAAGAACATATTAAATTAAATAAAAATTTTTTTTTCCTTTGTACGAGGGCTATTCAAAAAGTTGTCGGCCTTCAAAGTTGGGCGTCGAAAAAAAAGGTATGCTGCTTGCGGCCCGGACAACTCGATTTCGGATCATCTGAAATGAAAAAAGTAAGCGGCGTTGGATTCAGTACAAATGCAATTCTGGTTTTTATCTTAATCATAATTTTGCGATTATTTTTTACAATAGGGCGGTCATTGAAAAATGAATAACCGATTTTGGGTATTTTTTTTGTAGTTTAGTGTAAAAAAAAAAATAGTAAAAAATTGTTTAAAATTATAATTGAGGTAGGGAATAGAATGGTGACAATTTTGCGTCGATTGCACTTTGTTTCATCGGTTCAATCGGTTCAGAACTACGGGCGCAATCTGGGCCTCAAGCTCGAAAAACGTGGTTTCGAGATAAACGCATTTAAATTCGAAGTTATTTTTTTTCTTCAAAAAATAAATTGAAATGAAAAATTTAAGCATGCAGTGAAATTCGACAATTCTGCGTCGATTGCACTTGGTTTCATCAAAATCGGGTTAGTAGAACCGGAGAAAAGTGACTTCGAAGTTCAAAAACGTGATTTTGAAAAAACTCAAAGAAAATTTTAGGCAATAAAACATTTTTTTTTTGTGAAATGCTTACATATATCAATCTGCAATGCCAGCCCCATAAATAACTTCCTCTTCTTTAAAAATTGAGGACTCAGCGGCTGTTTGTGCTCTTCGGGCAGTTCTACCTTCTTTTGATGCGGCCAGAGCTCTGGCTTCGGACCTTTTCAAGCGTTTTTCGTTCCCAGACATGGCGAAATCATATGTGACGTTGCAAAACTTACTTCATATGTTTGATATGTTGGCAAAAATATCTGCGTTAAATATGACAGTTGCAATATAATTGGCAATCTCAATAGTGCGTGTCCTCATCTCTTTCGTGTTGGCTACCACGAAACTAGCGTTTCAAGGGACGAGTTTTCGATTTCTACCAGTGTTTCTTTTATTTTTATTTCTATTACTTTTTCTATCCATTGTCTTTAGCACAAACAAAAATTTTTATCAAAACTGTACTTTTCAAAACTGTATGCGCGCGCGCGTCCGGCTTATAACTCAATTCAAAGTGAACTAAGCGCTGCCAACATTCGAATACCTAAGCTCTAAAATGTGTATTCATTTATTTTTAAAATGCGTATACAAACAAGTTATTACCTACTAAAAAATGGATTGAACGAAATTCGGTGCTTGCTTCAAACCGTTGCATTCAAAAAGTAGCCAAATTAAGCAAATTGCATTTTGGCGAAAACATTGCTGGACAAAAAAGGCCATATCTCCTAAACTATTTCGAATTTCAAAAAACCTTTTTAGGATGATATTCTCAATTATTGAAGCTATAAAAATATGCAAGAAAAAAATATCGAACAAAAATTTTTGCCAACCAGGAATACTCCCTTAAATTTACGGGTGCTAGACCATCGGGTCCCCTTATTTTGGATTTTTTTTTTCAATAAATTTTGTTAATCTTTCCAAAAGGTCGAAGTTCTAAAAATTTCAACGAAATTTTTCCTATTGAATATTGTTTAAGAAGCTTTTTACTTTTTTCAATATTGTAGTTAATTGCAATATATTTATGATCGATAGTGAGATATTTTGTATTTATTTAAAAAAAAATACAAGAGTTTTAAGGCATGTTTAAATAATTGCTAAAAAATATTGGATAATAGTAAAATGCTTATATATCTCTTTATAAATTGTCTTTATTATAGGTCTCTTTATAAAGAGACACACTTTAGTCCCAGTCTCCCCTAATCATGATGAAAACGAAAGATATGATTAAAAATATCTCCATTTACAATACATAAATTAATCCAGAATTTTGCTTATTAATAACTATGAAATCATAGATAAACATCTTAATTATTATATACTGCTTATGCATCATCCTTTAATTATGCATTCACATAAAAGTAGTTGTTTTACTTTTGTTGTTGTTGCTTTAACGTGATCAAAGACCACAGCAGTATGGCACGACCTGACACTCAACAACCGCACCAACAGTCAACCACCAATAACAACAGCAACACCAAAAGCAACACCAACGTTTCAACTTCAATAGCGGTGAAATCAATCAATTAATGCGGTCATTGGGAACGCTTAATTGCTGCAATTCATCTCGGTTAATGTTGTGCAGATAAATACGAAAAAGCGTAAATGTTTTTAATTCGACGCAAGAGGCAGGCGGCGGCGGCGGTGGCGGCAGTGAGGACAACAGCCCAGTGGCGAGGCAGTTCAACAGTACAAAGTTGTTCACAGTCATAGCTGCGACTGAATCGTGTTATATATAGCCAGTGGCTAACGAAAAACATGCCCGCCACTCCTGGACCGCTGCTGCTGCTTCAATTGATGATGGCTGGTTGGATGGGCGGACCAGTAACTTAAGTGGATTGTGTGGAGTTCAATAGACTCGCTCGCGATGCTGATGGAATCATTAAAATTCAATCGACACAAAAGAGCGTGGAACGCAAAGCAATGAAGCACTTTAAGTGACAACAGCAGCGCTACCGCAAAGAAGGACTTGATGAACGGCTAGCTAGATGCAAAGACTACTGGACGGACTGACAGACATAGTGACTGACAGAGTGAAGTAAGAAAGAATAAAAAAATGTTAAAAAAAGTAAAATTGTGTATTTTTTAAAAATCGAGGTACAAAAAAGCAAAATCAATCATATTGTGAGCGAAACTCTTCCACCGGCATATTCAGCAGGTAAAAACTGTCAGTTCCACTCGTGACGTTTGACGCATTAAGCGAGTTTGACGGGTTTATCTCGAGTACCACTTCAAGTCGTTGTGCTGCCCTACGTTGCTGCAAATGCTGCGGTGGCTTAATTCAAGTTTTATCCAAATGCGGCTGGTTCAATTAACGCTTCTGTCATTTCTTTCTTTTTCTCTTGTTTGATTTTAATGCTTAGTGCAGCAAACGAATACTTGTTGCAAATGAACTACTGAATGCTTAAATACTGTGAAGTGTCTTAAAAAAAAAAAAAACATTTTTAGATTTTCTATCTCAATTGTATTTTTATCTACCATGACAATTCCTTTTTATTATTTTAGCCATAAAAAATGTTGTGCTAGAAAAAGGAAAACAATACTAGCAGCTAGAAACCAGAGTGCTTCTTCAACGACTTTACAGATTTGATCAATTAAATTTTAATTGTCTTCTTTTTTAAGTGCCTTTTAAGTGATGGTAGTTGTGTGGTTTGATGCTGATGGTTTTAACGATTTTCTTGATAAAAATTCGAGAGTTCAATATTTAATTATCTAAGAGACTTTTGACTTATTTGGGAAATCTTACTACAAAAATGTTTTTTGACTTTCAAACCAAATGATGCTAAATTTTAAATCATTTATTTAAAGAGCTATGTAAAAAAACAGCACTATATATAGCCTGTATATAGTAAATATATATAGTGTAGTATACACTCTTTCTTTTCTAGAATAAGAAGATTTTAGTGTAAGAGACAAATGGAAAGATATATATATAGAGAGAGAGATAGAGAGAGCATCTCACTAGAAATGCAATACAAAATTCCTTAAAAAATATTTCGCTTACTCAATATTTAAACTATAATTGACTTGTACTTTAATTGATAATACTAATGTTCAATGTATGTGATAACTAAAATATGAGATATATGTCCGTGATTCAAAATTTTCGAGATAATGTGAAAAAATGGCATCTATTGTACTTCCGGAATTTTTGTTGATTCGTTGGGATTGTTATTTATGCGCAAAGAAAATTAGTTAGCGGTAAATAATCATTGAAAGTAAAATGTATGTTAAAATCTCCCCAGAGAATCATAGGACTTTTATCTTCGCTTCTACAAAAAGCATCAACACCTATTTGACTATAAATCAGAAGGGAATGAAATATGAAAAAAAATTAAAGATTAAAGATGGAATTCAATGCTGGAATCCGTTGTTAGTATTTCAAAATTAAAAGTATTTTGTAAAAATACAAAAAAAAATTTAGGTGGCAAACCTATCCGCCATATTGAATTTTAAAACTGTGATTTCAGATTCGAAATCAAATTCTTTGTCAGAATTCAAAATTATAAGAATTCGTTAAAATACAAAAAAATGTAGCTGGCTATCCTCCATCTTGCATTTTAAAATTCTAGCGTCAGATTCGAAATCAGTGATCTCCTAAAAAAACTGTTAGAAGATGTTTTAAACTCTTAAAACATATTTTATGAGTTGGCAACCGTATTGTAAGAAAAAGACATAATTTTGAAATTCTGACAACGCATTCGGATTCAGTGACCTATTTTTATCTAGTGTTCGCCCCAGCACCGAAATCGAAAAAATAAAAAAATGAGGTGGCAACTCTATCCGCTTTCTTGAATTTTAAAATTCTGACATCAGATTCGAAATCAGCGACCCCACAAATCTGTTAGATGATGTTTAAAACTTTTAAAAATATATTTTATTAGGTGGCAACCTATTGTTTAAAAATGACATCATTTTGAATTTCTGACAACGCATTTGGATTTAGCGACCCATTTCTAACTAGTGTTCGCCCCAGCACCGAATTCGGAAAAATGAAAAAAACTTTTAGATGGCAATCTATCCCTCATTTTGAATTTGAAAAAATTTTGGAAGTCCAGGGTTGCGCAAATATATATAGCAAAATTTACTCATGTAAAAATTATAAAAACACCTCAAAAATCCTGTTTCCAAAATATCCAATTACAAAATTTTTCGAAGGAAAATCAGATATATTTTTAAGAGTTATTTAAGTCATTTCAAATGAAAAATCTTTGTTGTCTGATTTTTTATGATTTTTTTCTGTGTTTGATGTGGCAGAATAGAACACATCAGGCCCGTAGCCAAGGGGGGTTTTTAGGTGTTCAAAACCCCCCTTAGTAGACATGATAAACGCAGCGTTGCGTTATTGAGTTGACCCACTTCAAATGAGTTATTGCGTTGATACACTTTTTTGTTAAATGAAACGCAATACATAAAGTTTCTTTGCTCGTTATTTTTTCTTTGTTTATTCGAACGTATTAAATTTCAAAAATGCAAGCAAACGTATGTGTATTAGACATGGGTAACGCTGTGCTGCGTTGCGTTATTAACTGCAGCATTATTGCGTTAATACACTTTTTTTATTAAACAAAACGCAATAGCACAGTAATGCATTAAGTTTCTTGCTCGTTCTTTTTTCTTTGTTTATTTAAATGTGTAAAATTTAAAATATGCAAGCAAACTGAAATTCAACTTCACACTTTCAAATTCTTTTGCAGAAAAGCAACAAGTTTGTATCTATTTGAATTATGTAGCAATCTTGTACGAAGTACAGTTTGGCTGCATGCCTGAAATAAAGGTTTGTTTAGTTTTGGTAGATGCTGAGCTCTGTGCTTTGTTCATACTGGCTCCGTATTGATTTCTTACAAATCACGCTCTTTATTTAATAATATATATAAGAACACTAATATACTTTTATTATAATAACTTTCCTTTGATGAAAGATATTGCTCTAGGGCTTTGTGTTGATTTGTATTATTTTTCAAAATGAGGCTAAGCTGCTCTAACTTTACCATATAATTCAAAGTAAATACAAAGCGTTATCGCTATTTAAATTACCACACTCAAAAAAATTTCCTCATAACGTACCGCGCTATCCAATGCAAAATCAAATTGCATTTATTAAAGCACTATTGATACAGTAGTCATGGCGCAATTGCGTTAACGCATTTCGCTGATACAGTAAATTGCGCTTGAGTTGGAGTCTTAGCGCAAAATTTTTTGCAGTGTTACTCATGTCTACCCCTTAGGGTCCAGAAAATATGAAACAATAACACAAATGAGGCTATGAAATTCAAAATCTTTTATATAATTTTTAATTTTTATAAATTTTTTTTTAAAATGAACTGAGATATTGATATTAATTTACTTGAGGATGCAATAGTTTTAACATTTTCAAAGCCAATTTAAAAAACTTTTCTTTATTAATGAAAGATTAACTGTGCTCATAAAAGTCATAATCATTATATTGGAATTTAGCTGCAACGAGTTTGTATATTAAGGAACCAGTTTAAATTGTGGATTTTGATGTTTAAAAAGCCCCTGATATCCGAAAAAATATATTTTTGAAATTATACCTAGAACGAATATAATTTTATAAATTGTATAGAATTAGCTTGACATTGGACGCAAAACCTTTGGGAAAGCATTCGTTTGAATGGATTTTTCTTTTTAGTTTTTAAAAGCTGTATAATGAAAAAAATTAACATCGAAATTTAACACATTATAGGGTAGATTTAACACATATAGGGCGGTCATGGCGTAGTGGGTAGATTGTGTGACTCTTACGCCAGAGAACCCAGGTTCGAATCCTCCATCCGACACAGAAAGTTTTTTCAATTGAATTAATTTTTCTGTTCGGCCGTCACCTCTCTGCAGACAATGGCAAACCTCAGAGAGTATAAACTGCCATGAAAGGCTTCTTGGGAACATAAGCCGTTCGGAGTCGGCGTAAAACATGTAGGTCCAGTTCTCGATCCTTTGTGTGCAAACATTTCACATAACACACAACACAATTGATCATAAGAAGCTCGGTTAAAGTCCTTTCAAGGGCTGAGATGAATTTATAAAAATTTATCCAGCTGAGTAATGATATTCAAAGAAAGACTAATTTTGATGCGATAACTTAAATAATATATAAATAATATACTGGCATCTACTTATATATACTTTTATCAAAATCCTCCCTAAGTTAAATCCTGTCTACGGGCCTGGGACACTTTAAGGATTTTTGAAAAATAGTCAAGTTTCAACAGCTATAACTTTTTGATCCGATTTTTGGTTTTCTTGTTTGATTTTTCCAAAATTTATATATCTGGGATTTTTTTTCGTAAAAATTCTTAAACTCGAAATTTTCAAAAAAGCATGCTTTTAAAAAAAATTTCGTAAAGACCAAATTATTAAACGTAATCACACCATTTTTTTTTTATTTTCCCAAACAAAGTTGAATTTCAACATAGAGGTTGCCTACGGCATTTATTCTACGAAATATCGATATTCTTACCTGAAAATTTCACACCTTACCTCTCTCATGCTAAGAAAACAAGCCCGGTGTGCAATTAGTTTCTTTGGGGGATAAAATAAGGACCACTTTAATGTATATATAAGGGTGTCCCAAAAAAGTCGAAGTTGTTTTTTTTTTGTGGTACTCCCGCAATTTTTTCGTAAGATTTTGAAACAAATGTAAAAAAATTTGGTATTGGCTTGCATCGGTACATATCAGTACTTGGTTTGGAAAAAAGAAATGGCTAATTTTTTCAAAAAACTCAAATAATTCAAATAATTCGTTTCTATTTAATTTTTCTTTAAAATAAGCTATCAAACATGAAAATTGGGCGAAAACCTCCAGAGTTGGAATTTTTACTTTTCGAAAAAAACTCCTTTTTGTTCTTGTTGCATTGAAAAAAAAATCTAAAAAAATCCAAATTTGAAAAAATTTCAATGAAATCTCGTGGAAATATTTTCCTAAACTCTACCAAATGCAGATATAATTACAGTGTAATTATATTGAGTAACCTGATCGTTATGAGTGTTTTTTGGCATGAATCAAACCAACAACTATAACACATCATATGCAGCTACTGAACCATTTTATTCATGATTTTTCACATTTGAAAATGTGATATTTTCTTAAAAGTCTTTGTTATTTTGTGACTTTTTTAAAGAAGTCAATCAAAAATTAGATATTGATTTCATTCGCCATGTAACTGATATTTTAGCATAAATTCTATCTCTGTGCGATTAATATTAAAGGCTGTTGGTTAGCCCAAAATGTACACAAAAACGTTACATGTGCTGGAAAAACTTTGCGAAAAAGACCTCAAAAGACCTAAGACGTAGTTCTACGTCAAAGTTATGTATCTGTATTTGCATATTTTAATGCTATTTGGTCTTATCTTTCAATAATGATCGTATCAGTTAATAAAATTTAAGCATTTGTTAAGTTTTAGTTTTTCCCGAAATTTTATATTTGTTATTATTCACCCCCTTAATTATGCACCGTTTGCTTTACGCCTATCGTGCTTGACCAATATTATAGCCAATAAATAGAAACTATTTTTTTTAAGTCTGAGTTCCTGAGTCTGTATGGCTTAGTAAATAATGAAAAGCTAATGAAAGCTTTTTATTTTGATGTTTAACAGTTTTCCTTAATTTTGTGTTAATTTATAATGGTTTCCTGAACGTAAAAAATAAAAATATTTTATAAAATTTTGTCAACGACAAGAGGTAGGAAATGTTAACGATACAAATACCTAAGAGTGTGTATATGTGTGGTTGTGTCAAATAAAAGCCAGCAGGCAACTATGTGTTAAACATGCAACATTTTGACGCTAGCATTAAATGAAAATCAAATCATATTAAAGCGTAACGTGCCAATCGACACTAATATACAGATAAAAACACACACACACATGCATAACATACATATCTATTCACATTGATTATGTAGAAACATTTCAAAAGCCGGCAACCCGGTTTATTGGCGCGCACAAACACACGCACGCACACATAGAGATACACAGTCACAAACAGTTGAAGTTGCCATATTTTTTCATTAGCTGTTAATTTTATAGCTCATTAAGTTATTGAATAATTAATGAGCGCCAAATAACTGCAAAAATATTAGCAGCCAGCGCGTGACAAAGAAAATACACTGCAAGAATATATTTGAATTTGCCTTTTCAGCTCAGCCAACTACGTCGAGGGATTTGGAGTTTTTAGCTGCAGTTTGGGTTTTACTATCAGAGCGAACGACCGAATAACCGACCGGCCGACCAGAATGTCACATGAGTTTGAAGCAAATAATGTGTGTGAATACATGTGTTATGCAATGAGTTGTATGTGTGTGTGTGTGTCTTTCATTATAGTTTTGTTGAATTTACAAAGTTGAAAGTTCACAGCAATGTGGTAAAAGCGACAAGAGAGAGAGAGGGAGAGAGAGAGAGTGAGAGCTTGAAAGGAGTGGGTAGTAACAGATTTTCTACAACAACGAAAATTTGGTCAAGCTTCATTGTGTGGTATTTAGCCATTCACCAAACACTGCAAGGGATAAGTGTGTATATGACACTGAAAAAAATATTTTAATTTTAATGCAGAACAGTTTGGAAAACGTTTTTGCTGTGTATATATTTTATTCTCATTTTATTTGACTTTTTATTTGTCCACTCTTTCTTATTTTTCTTTTCTATCTTCAATCTTCTATTCTATTTTCAATTCTTTCTTCTATTCTGCTCTGAAACAAAATATACATAAAATCAAAGAAGAAAATTATCTGTCCCAATGAATTCGTTCAATGCATGGCTCCAATGTACGAGTACATTGGTTCAATGAATCTTTGTTTTAAGAACAATGAGTTCAAGAAAAATATTTGGTTTGCTGTAGTCTATATTTTCTTTCTATTTTATCAATACTGAACCAAAAACGTTTAAAAAATTTAAGTACTGGTTCTTTGGTTCTATGAAGAGTTCATTAGAATTGGTTCAATATACGCGTTCATTGATTTAACTAATCTCTAATTTTTTATTTTAAGAACAAGCTCTAAAGTCAATGCACTGTTTATTAAAATGAAGAAACTTTTCATTGAAACAATGAAAAGTATTCACAGATGTGTATGAACTTTTTCTTTAGTTTAAAAATCTTTTCCTTAAAATAAGGAAATCTTAATTTCCAAGAACAGATTCATTGAACCTATATAAAGAGTTTATAAAACTCAAATAACAAATACTTTGCTCTAGGAATAAAATCTAAAGAGCTAATACAATGAATTAAAGAAAAAACTTCTTAAATTTAAGGAACTTATTTTTTGAATGAAGATAAACAATTTATTGTTTAAAAAGACTGATACATTGATACGAAGTAAAAAATTCTTCAATTTTAAAAACTGACCCAGTATTTTTAAGAAAATGTTTTTTTTTGTCCACAGTCCAATTCACAAGCATTTATATACAAAATAAAAGGTCGATTGACTACATTACTTAAAAAAATTTAAAATTTATTAGCCGCTATATCGACGAATTAGCAGTCTTCTGTGATATCTGAAAGTTAGTGGACTTTCTTTACTTTAAGCAACAACAAAAATTTCAGGCAAATTTCCATGAACGTAAAATGCGTAGAATTAAAAACACAGAATGCAGAACAGTACTTGAAAAATAAATGGACCTTAAAGAATTTATTCTATTAACCAAAGAATTTGTAATTTATACCAATGACTTGTTCACTGAAATCAATAAATTTCGTTTAACAGCTGAAATTCAATGAATTGATAAAAAATGTGCTAAAAATGTGTGGTTCAGTGTGTTCTGTCTCTTCTATCTATTCTTTCTTTTCTATTTATTCTATTTAATCTTTCAATCGATTGTAGGTACTAGTACTATTGTATTATATTCTATTATTTCTATCTATTGTATCTATTCTACCTATTCTACTTATTCTATTCTTTAAATCTATTCTATCTATTCCATCTATTCTATCTATACTATCTATTTTATCTATTCTATCTATCCTACCAATTCTATTCATTTTATCTATTCTATCTATTCAATCTGTTCTGTCTATTCAATCTGTTCTGTCTATTCTATCTATTGTATCTGTTACAGTTATTCCACCTATTCTATCTAATCTATCTATTTTATCTATTTATCTGTTTTACCCATTCTATCTATTCAATGTATTCCAATTTTTCTATCTATTCTATCTCTTCTATCTATTCTATCTTTCTATCTATTCTACCTATTTATTCTATTTATTCTATCTGTATCTTTTCACCTTTTCTGTCTATTCTATCTATTCTATCTATTCTATATATTCTATCTATTCTATCTATTCTATCTATTCTATCTATTCTATCTATTCTATCTATTCTATCTATTCTATCTATTCTATCTATTCTATCTATTCTATCTATTCTATCTATTCTATCTATTCTATCTATTCTATCTATTCTATCTATTCTATCTATTCTATCTATTCTATCTATTCTATCTATTCTATCTATTCTATCTATTCTATCTATTCTATCTATTCTATCTATTCTATCTATTCTATCTATTCTATCTATTCTATCTATTCTATCTATTCTATCTATTCTATCTATTCTATCTATTCTATCTATTCTATCTATTCTATCTATTCTATCTATTCTATCTATTCTATCTATTCTATCTATTCTATCTATTCTATCTATTCTATCTATTCTATCTATTCTATCTATTCTATCTATTCTATCTATTCTATCTATTCTATCTATTCTATCTATTCTATCTATTCTATCTATTCTATCTATTCTATCTATTCTATCTATTCTATCTATTCTATCTATTCTATCTATTCTATCTATTCTATCTATTCTATCTATTCTATCTATTCTATCTATTCTATCTATTCTATCTATTCTATCTAATCTATCTATTCTATCTATTCTATCTATTCTATCTATTCTATCTATTCTATCTATTCTATCTATTCTATCTATTCTATCTATTCTATCTATTCTATCTATTCTATCTATTCCATCTATTCTATCTATTCTATCTATTCTATCTATTCTATCTATCGGGCGTCGAAAATCGTTGTCCACGCCGTTTATTCTTCACGGTTGGGAATAAAAAGAAGTCATTCGGTGCCAAGTCAGGACTAAACGGCGGATGACCCATCAAATCGATGTTTTGGGTGCTCAAAAATGCAGTTGTTTGAGCCGATGTGTGAGAGCTCGCATTGTCGTGGTGAAGGGTGATCCGTCTTCGGCGGTTGGTTTTCCTGATTTCTTGGAAGACAACTGGCAAACAAATGGTTGTGTACCACTCAGAGTTGACTGTTCTGCGTTGTTCTAGTGGTACGGTTGCGACATGTCCATATTTTCCGAAAAAACAGGCGACCATTTGCTTGGAAGTGCTTCGTGCGCGAACAACTTTTGTTGGATTTGGCTCATCTTGAAACACCCATACAGTCAACTGCTGCTTACTTTCGGGCTCATACGCGTAAATCCACGATTCATCACCTGTCACGATGTCATAGACGTGTTTCGAAGCACCGCGATCGTATTTTTTGAGCATTTCCTTCGACCAATCGACACGAGCCTTTTTTTGAGCGATTGACAAATTGTGTGGGATCCAACGCGAACAAATTTTTTTGACAGTCAAATGTTTATGCAATATTGAATGTATGCTGGTCCCACTTATGCCTAAGGTTGCCTCAATCTCACGATAGGTAACATGACGATCTTGCAATATCAGTTCGCGCACAGCATCAATGGTTTTCGGAACAACAGCTGATTTCGGACGACCTTCACGAAATTCGTCTTGGAGTGAACTACGACCCCGATTGAATTTACCATACCATCGATAAACACTGGTCCTTGATGGAGCTTCATGAAGTTCATCCATGCACTGTTGCTGTGTTAATTCACGTCGAAAGTTGTAAAAAATAATCGCACGAAAATGTTCACGATTTAATTCCATTTTTAGACCGAGATGAATCTTTTAAGTTACTATAAACAACACAAATAGCGCTCGTATGTCAAAACGTTCTGAGTACGTATAAGCCAACAAATGTCAAACTTTGCGATAGAGCTTTCAGTTGACAGATTGCAACACCAGGGTTGCCAAATCCCGAAATATAAAAGGCACCCTACGTATCTGTTTAATCTTTTCTATATATTATATCTGTTCTATCTTTCTATCTATTCTATCTATTCCTTTTATTCTATATGTTCCGTCTATTCTGTCTATTCTATCTATCCTATCTATTCTATCTAATCTATCTATTCTGTATATTCTATCTATTCTATTTATTTTATATTTCCAATATATTGTACCTATTCCATATTTTCTATATTTTCTATCTATTCTATCTATTCCATCTACTCCATCTATTCTATTTATTTTATTTATTCTATCTTTCTATCTTTTCTATCTATTCCATAAATTCTATCTATTATATTTATTCTATCTATTCTGCATATTCTTTCTATTCTCTCCCTTCTATGTTTTGTATCTTTCTATATTTATATTTATTTTATCTATTCTATCTTTTTTTCTCCTCTATCAATTCTATCTATTCCTTCTTCTCAGTCTATTTTATATATTCTATCTATGCCATCTCGTCTTTCTCGTCTTTCTTTTCTGTCTCTTCTTTATCATCTTTATGTTCTTTCTCCTCTTCTCTTTTTCTCGTCTTTCTCTTTTGTCTTTTCTTCTCTTTAATTTCTTTTGTCTACTTTATCTCTGCTACATCTTGTTTCTCTTTTATCTTTTTTCTCTTCCAACTTTACTATCTCTTTCATCTTTAGTATATCTTCTAACTTATATATGCCTTCTATTGTTTCTATCTATCGTATCTTTCTGAAGTTATTTATTTCAATGTATCTAGTTATAGCGTACATCAAAGTCAGTCAAATACCATATTAGCTACAACACAAATCCATCAATTGTCGTCATATCTCTCTCTCTCTCTCTTCCCCCTGAGTCATGTTATAATATTTCGTTTGGTTAATTAAATGCACAAGTACAGCTTCACACTGTGAGGACCTTTGAGGTGAATATGATGCTCCTTCGGTCACCAACAGCTACTCAATCAACGCAAAGGAACAACGTTTCCAAGCCAACAGAGTGGCGGACAGATTAAACAGACCAACTTCATTTGTCTAGTAATCAGTGTTTAAACCGAAGTTGTTGTTTTTATTGTTGCTTTTGGTGTGCTACTGGAGTGGTACTCATGATGGGGTTGATCATTTAAAAAAACAACAACAATTTCAGATTAATTGAAATGAATTTTGAAGCATTCAAACAGGCACACACACACACACACACACACACACATCTACACAAACAGTGATATCTTATAATTGCAATTTGTTTGTATTTCTTAATTAATACATTTATTAGGCTTCCGTAAATCCGAAATGATGTTATTGATTGTGGTAATTAGTTTATGTAAAGAAACTCGTTATTGATAGTATTATTGTAACTGTTGTGTTGTTGTAATGAAATGTATAGAGTTGAAACGGAAGACAGCTAATTATAAAGTGTATCCTTTGCATTGAACCTATAGAAACTTATAGATGAATGGTGATTAATATTAGCCGGTACACTTATAGGAAGTCTTAATGAGATTTGAAGTTGAGTGTTAGACGGTATTGAATATTGAATATTAAGTGTTCAAACTATTCAAAACAGATCGGATCAAAATTAAGATTACACCGTTTGTAACTCAAAATTTAGAAGAGCTTTTAAAAACTATTTTCGTATAATTTTTTTCACACCTGTAGTAAATTTACCGAAGCGGTTTTGATTCTGAATGTTCTCTTTGGCAACAAAATCAAGACTTGTAACTTTTTATTTTTTACATAATCTATACCCGAATTTCCGAATTTTTATACCCCAACGCGTACTGCGTAAGGGGTTCGTCATCCCCTAAGACTGCCACTGTTTACCATGATGTATATTCTTTTGAATTTGGTCGGGCTTGCAAGGTAGTGAGCTGTACTTTCCATTTATATATTGAACCTTTCAAAATTGGGTGTGAAAATATAAGGTGCTTTAGTAATCTCTGACATGGTTCAATTTGGCATTTTTGAGCTTACTGCTTTCTAGAAATCTTCTTGGAAAAACAATCAGATTGATATATTTTCTGCTACAGTTACTGATTTTATGAATGCCATCATGCTCGCATTTGTTCAACTAACACACACTTCAGTTAAACTTGAAACAATTTTACACTCTTTCACGCGGCATAAACTTCACTATTACCTAAAATAAATCGTTTACAAATACATATATATATATATATATACTATATTTACATTCAACAAGTGGCACCTAGTGGAGGATGTTAACAGATACTGTTGTAGCTGCAATCATCAGCGGACGGACAAACAATGATAAATCTTTGCTGAATCACTTCATTCCGTGCTGTTGATGCCGTGTTGATATTCCAGATGTTTTTGCCACGTGCCATCAGAGGTATTCGTGTCGAAAGTCAAGCTGCAGACAAAGCTATAAAATCTCGATCTGCTCGCTAAATAAAGCTGCGATGAATTCGTATACAAGTACCAACATTGCGACAATGTGCGTTCAGGCAAACGATGAGAGAGCTCAAACGATTTGTGGAACATACACACACACTAATACAGCTATACATCAACACAACAACAAGCAACCGTTACTGCAGCAATCATAGAAACATGTTGCACATACGTCTAGATGTACGCAGTGATAATATTTGCAATGTAACTGTGTGCAGTTGAAATATTTTTAAATACTCGTAGGTGTATGTGTGTAAATGCAGTTATTTTCGTTTTAGTTCGCGCAAAGAATAAATAATTTTAAATGAATACGGCTTGTTGTTGGCATATCTCATGCATTCATCACTCTTAATTCCGTAGATACAGATACTTTATTCCAACAGTGTGAACTTTATCATGTTTACCATTAACAACATCTGACGCCTGCTTATTTTTTCCAGCACCACCCCATCACCGCCACATAAAATTTATTTACTCTATAAACATTTATAAAAAAATTATATTTATGAAAAAAATACTGAAAACTTACAACAGAAGCAACAGCTTTTAAAGATATGCTTGAAGTAATTTTTTTTTATTTTTTATTTTTTACTGCTTAACGGCTGGCTGGCTGGCTGAGTTCCTCAGGCATGTTAAGGATTACGCGGGCGCTGTTGACGTTTATGATAATAATGTTGACGCTGGTGCTGATAGTGATGCTGATTGTGATGGTGATGGTGTTGATGAAGTCGACGTTGATACCGCTGTTGTTGAACTTTTTTTGCTGATTTTACTTTTATATATATTCGAGTGTGAATATTACTGCAATATTTCTATTATACGCGTTGGTAGAATTTTTTTTTTCACACACACGCGAACTTGCACATCAGCTTACATGTTTACACCTTTTATTATACAACAAATATTATCAAATGTATACTCGTGCCTATATTAAAAAGCAGCATGTTGCTTACATTTATTGAAATTTGTTGTTTCATTAACATTAAGAGGTTTCTTTGAAGCCATCTAGATAGGCTACGAAATTCAACCTAAATAAGTAGCAGGTTGAAGTGACAACTTCTGATAAAATCCACTAAAGTTTACAATCAAAAAACGTGTCAGCCAGCATTTAGTATGCATGAAAATGTACTTTCCGGGATTATGGTAAGATATGATTATTACGATCACTTTATTTGCGTTAAGGTGACAAACATTTTTTACATTGTTGTTGTCGTTGTGGTTATTAGTAAGCATTCGTAGCGAAGGTACAATATGCGAATGAAGCACTTACTTTGGAATGTATACAATTATTTTAATTTAGGAACTCCATTCTATTTATATCATACTTGGCTATTACTTGACGCGCTTTGCTGCGCCTTAGTAGCAATTATTTGGAGCTATTGTTGTGTGTCTGGGTCTTTGCTTTTTGTGCTCACGGTTTTTCGGTTGAGATAGAGCAATACAAAGCACTCACCGTGTTCGAAAACTCATTCATAAAAATTTTCATTCAATCGGATGAGCGGCTTAGGAAGGGATAGAATCCCAGGCAGTCAGTCAGTCAGTTGACTATAGGGCTCTTTAGACACGATTTGTCTTCAGCTTGTATGAAGAAAAATAGTAAGTTTTTGATGGCTTCACGATATAGATATGGATATAGATAAAGATATGGATAAAGACATAGATATAGATATAGATATAGATATAGATATAGACATATATATAGATATAGATATAGATATAGATATAGATATAGATATAGATATAGATATAGATATAGATATAGATATAGATATAGATATAGATATAGATATAGATATAGATATAGATATAGATATAGATATAGATATAGATATAGATATAGATATAGATATAGATATAGATATAGATATAGATATAGATATAGATATAGATATAGATATAGATATAGATATAGATATAGATATAGATATAGATATAGATATAGATATAGATATAGATATAGATATAGATATAGATATAGATATAGATATAGATATAGATATAGATATAGATATAGATATAGATATAGATATAGATATAGATATAGATATAGATATAGATATAGATATAGATATAGATATAGATATAGATATAGATATAGATATAGATATAGATATAGATATAGATATAGATATAGATATAGATATAGATATAGATATAGATATAGATATAGATATAGATATAGATATAGATATAGATATAGATATAGATATAGATATAGATATAGATATAGATATAGATATAGATATAGATATAGATATAGATATAGATATAGATATAGATATAGATATAGATATAGATATAGATATAGATATAGATATAGATATAGATATAGATATAGATATAGATATAGATATAGATATAGATATAGATATAGATATAGATATAGATATAGATATAGATATAGATATAGATATAGATACAGATATAGATATAGATATAGATATAGATATAGATATAGATATAGATATAGATATAGATATAGATATAGATATAGATATAGATATAGATATAGATATAGATATAGATATAGATATAGATATAGATATAGATATAGATATAGATATAGATATAGATATAGATATAGATATAGATGTAGATGACCCTCTAGCGAATTCAGGAGAGATATGAACTATAATCGACCGTTCTTGCGTTATTTGTATTGGGACTACATAAGGGTGGCAGATAGGGGTGGGTGTGTCTAGAAGAAATGTTGAAGGGTCAAAAATAATAAGATCAGCTCTTATATTTGACCCTTTAGGGATCAGTTCGGGAGAGATATGAGATATAATTGACAGTTTTCGTGTTTTTTGTATGGGTACCCACTCAAAGGTGGCATATTAGGGGTAGGTGTGTTTAGAAGAAGTGTTGAAGGGCAAATATTATAGATCCAGCTCATATTTTTGACCCCTCTAGGCATCGATTCGGCAGAAGTATGAATGATTATCAACAGTTTTTGTTTTCTTTTGTATAGGGGCCCCCAGAAGGGTGGCAGATGTGGATTAGGTGTGTTGAGAAGAAATGTTTAAGGGCAAAAAATAATAATAGCTTATATATTTGACCCCTCTAGGGGTACTCGTAAACAAGCTTTTGTTTGAATACCCTCCTTTCTCTTTCTGTATTGCTATTTGACCATTTGGGGAGGTTAGAGTCCCGAGAGTCCCCCCTTGGCTACGGAATTATACTGTGATATTAGCAGCCATTATATGTGCTTGTCTGAATTAATGTGTACGTGAAATAATTAAATGCCTCGCATAAATTTCGAAAATATATACATGACGCCATTTTCTTTTTGTTAGTTGTGTCTTTTTTTTCCCCTCTACTTTATGATGAGTTGTGCAGACAGCGGGTGATATGATATTTTAAGAAAACTACGCTGGCATCAAAGCCAGCAGGTCGTTCCGGTGTCGAGTGACATTGTGCTAGACGCTGTAATATATGTCAACGTCTTGTCGACTGTTGGCGACACACTCATACACATAGTCTTCTAGTTGTTTCAACTTATGACATCAATAAAACTTAAATATCAAAAATGTATAAAAACTGTAAAATTATGCAAAAAAAAAACATGAAATGTTTAATGTTAATGTTAAATAAAAGCTTATGGACGAGATTTTCGATGGTAATTTCAGTAATTTAACTAGCTTACTAAGTAGAAAAACTTAAATAATATCAGTTGAAAAAATGGACAACGGCAAGAAGAAAAAAAAAAAATTGAATTTCAACTTTTGGTCACGTGCGCACAAATTATGCAGATTGCATGCAAAAAAGTTTCGCCAATCTTCCGAACCAGTCAGATACTGATGTCATTCTTAAATGAACATCACAATGATATTTTGGCTTCCTCTTCAACTCCTCTTTGTTTTCGTATCTTTTTTACGTAATTTTGAAAAGTTTTTGCACTGAGCATGTTCAAATTATTATTTGACTGAATGGCACGTTAAACTTTTTCAAAAAGGTCAAAACACAAAAAAACAAAATCAAACAAAATAAACTTAAAGAACACTGTAAGTATGAAAAGAAGAAGAAGAAGAAGAAAAGTTTTAGAAACATTCGTGTTTTGGCTAAATTCTTAATGACAATGACATAAAGCGCAGCCATGTTAGTTCCATTTTTAAATGAGCTCAAGTCAAACTTGTAACCGTTGTCGTTAGCGTTACATAATGAACTTTATACTTAGCTGTCAGAAATATTTCCTTTGATATATTCGAGCTGAAATACTATTAACGGGTATTTCATTTAATTGGTTCTTATATATTGTTAATGTTTTTGTTGTTGTTAACTTTGTTACTTTGACACGCGCATTTCGTGTTTTGTGCTCATTGTAACTAATAAACTTAAGCTAATTAAATGCTTATTTATATTAATTGTTAAAACCTTTTTGGGCGGCTTAAAAAGTTTTGCCAACTCAAAGTTTATTTGTTAAGAGCATCGAAATAATGTTATTTTTGTTTTGAAGTTTTAATTGATATTAGTTGGAGTTGTGCCCATGTTTTGATTATAATTTGGGTAGGTAGTGGCGGGTTTCGTGTCAATCTTTTCAATTTGCTTAATCAACATTAAATTATTTTAAATGTCAACGACAAAACTTAGTTTTGTTCACAAAAAAATTCACTCTGATATTTCTGACTAACTCAATTTTTAAAACTAACTGAATAATATAACTGAATCATGGGCGTAGTGAGGGTAGGGAAGTGGAGGGCAGTTGCCTCCCCTGAACATTAGAAAAATAAAAACTTTAGCATTAATTTAAAAAAATTCAAGAAGTTTTTCTTATAATTAAAATATTTAGCAAAAAATCTCTTAATATTTATCTAAGCTTAATTTATTTTTTATTACAAACTTACGGCTGATACATATTTTTTATTTCTTTATCAGTCACTTGAAAAAAATAATTTTGTTTACTCCTGAACAAAATCCAAGGCTACGCCCATGAACTGAATTATACTTTTTTTTTAAAAAGATCACAAAAGGCTGAAAAATTTGTGCTGTAAAACTGACATTACAAATACAAATATTTAACTCAAAAGTTAACGATTATTCCTCTAACAAGAATTCTAACCCAATCTGTTTAAATATGCTGTAAAATTTTAAGTGTATCCCACATTAAGTTTATAATTAACACTTAACGGTATATTGGCATAAAGTGCTTAAAGCGCTTTAATCGCTACGGTATCCAACTCTAACTCAACTCAAAGGCAAAAACAAACTGAAAACTGAGCAAAATATTTAATCTGCTTAGAAGGGATCAGCATGCTTAAAAACGTGTTAAAAGCGCGTAAACTGTCAACGTCAAAATACACACTTTCACTTACACATATAAACATGCTTACTCAAACTAATGCCAATGCATGCAGTAATTTTGAAAATAATTGAAGTGGATGTTTTCGTTTTGGAATAAACGTTTCTATGTTACGCAGTGTTAAAAAAGATGCTGCAAATTTTATGAACATAGTTAAAAAAAAGTTGGTTTAAGGTACAAAATTTAAGAACTTGAAATAAGATAGCATTTGTTACAATTTAATTAATTTTTATGTCCTATTCCAGTAAACATTACTATGAGCGCTCATATTTATGATTCCAAAAAGGGTAGAATTTCTGACAATATTATGATATAGCTTGGTAAATGAGTGCTCATAAGGGGAGTGTGGATGGAAAGGTTGAAAGCAGAAAGTTTGACTCGGAACTTTGTTTGGACTAATTAGGTGGCAAACATACTAAAAGTTCCCCCTCTCGGAGGGGTAAGCCCAAGGGCGGGGGGGAATGGAGGTGCTCAAAGAAGTTCCTATTTTTTGTTTATATTTCGAAAACTTTGCGTCATAGGACATTTTGTTATACGACATTATGAAAGCTGCTAAAATTGTTTACAACTTCCATTCTAAACATTTTTTAACTATTCCCAATCGTTGTCTGTACATGAGCTCCGAAAAACGGTCGATTTTCAAAAATGTGCTTGTCATTTCTCTTTAAGAATATGTATACATATACCAATATATCTTCTACCGTTAAAAAGTTTGACCAATTTTAAAAATTCCGTAAAATTTAAAAATTTCGGTTCAAAAGTGCATAGCCCATTATTTTCGCTTTTCAGCTGCAACCATAGGCTTCAGGTTACATATCAATTTAAAAAATGTCAGCCCCCTCCTCCAAAAAAGAATATATACTTACCAAAATATAGAAAAATGCCAATTATTAACATTAACATTAACATTAACATTAACATTAACATTAACATTAACATTAACATTAACATTAACATTAACATTAACATTAACATTAACATTAACATTAACATTAACATTAACATTAACATTAACATTAACATTAACATTAACATTAACATTAACATTAACATTAACATTAACATTAACATTAACATTAACATTAACATTAACATTAACATTAACATTAACATTAACATTAACATTAACATTAACATTAACATTAACATTAACATTAACATTAACATTAACATTAACATTAACATTAACATTAACATTAACATTAACATTAACATTAACATTAACATTAACATTAACATTAACATTAACATTAACATTAACATTAACATTAACATTAACATTAACATTAACATTAACATTAACATTAACATTAACATTAACATTAACATTAACATTAACATTAACATTAACATTAACATTAACATTAACATTAACATTAACATTAACATTAACATTAACATTAACATTAACATTAACATTAACATTAACATTAACATTAACATTAACATTAACATTAACATTAACATTAACATTAACATTAACATTAACATTAACATTAACATTAACATTAACATTAACATTAACATTAACATTAACATTAACATTAACATTAACATTAACATTAACATTAACATTAACATTAACATTAACATTAACACAATAAATAACAATTTAACGAACACTGAAAAGTAAACGAAATATGCACAGAAGATATCAGAAATCAATAAATTATTCAATCATTCACTCGCCGCCATTTTGAGTGGGACGGGCCTGGTTGTTCTTTCTCAGCGTTTGTCTTTTCTTCTTTTTCCTCATCTGTTGAATAGTGGTCAGTTGATGGTACGAAAGCTACTACTTCTGATACATCATCGTCGCCACCGTTGTCGTTATCCTCCAACATGGGGATGCTATTTATGCAACTTCCGTGACAATTTTGGCAAATGGTAGAGCACAGCATGGATGCCTTTCTACACCCACATGCAGTACTACTGCAATCAGTAGTGCACCAGCAAAATATTAGCTTCAATATTTCTACTGGCACAAGAGGTGGTTTTCATTCCGTGTCCATCCCCATAGTTCAGGGGAAAGATCATGTCTAAGCCAAGCCTGGACCTGGTGGTAAGTAAGGGAAAGAATGCCCCATCGCTGCTCACTCAGTTAATGGAAGGGAGGAAATATCTGGTGTGACTTTCTATACCGACTGGAGGAAATGCTAGTACCGATAGTTATTAAGAGAGGCTCCTTCTGTTTTGCTCCGTCACACCTCAAAAAGCATAAGTTTCCATTTTGTCTTATGTCAGCAAGCGATGAGGAAGGGTTCGAAAGTACTTGAGCGGGTGAACGGATATCAGGATTTTTTAAGTAGAGTTTACAGAAACCAACTTTGCATCTCCGAACTGTCGCATTCAGTAAAGGTGTGTAGAAATAATATGTCGTTCAGGCCTAGCTGCTGCAACTCCTTGAATAATAGGTGGTAGGGACTTTGCCGCTGCTAGGTTTGACGATTATAATATCCTGTTCTGGCTTCTGCATCTGATCTTCTCCAATGACTGCAACTAGAGAATCCTTTGATTTTTCAATGGTAGTAGAGACCAGCATGAAGTCAGCATCGTCTGGAGCTTGTTGGGTTTCAATCCCATTGGGGGCTTTTCATAAATTACGTAACATGTTTTTGGCCAATTTTTGACCAATTTTTGGCCTCCCCCCTTATGTCACACTTCGTCACAAAGTCTAGTTGTGTGAACATGGTACTTCGCCTCCTAAGCGAGTCCGTGTTAAAAAATCTGCAAAGAAGGTTATGGCAACAGTTTTTTGGGATGTAGAAGGTATTTGGTTGATGGACTATCTCCAAATTGGGAAAACAATCAATTTTGAATATTATTGCAACCATTTTTGTTTCAGAAGAAGAAAGTAATTTTTCATCAGGACAACGCACCTACTCAAAAACCAAAGCTAAAATTAGTGTACGAGTATTAAAGTACGAAACATCCACCCTATTCACCAGATCTAGCTCTCTTTGACTTCTGGCTGTTTTCACATCTCAAAAAATGCATGCGTGAAAAACGAATTTCATCAAACAATGAGGTGATAGCAGTGACAGAAGGGTATTTTGGAGACCTTCCGAAGGGTCACTACATCAATGTGATGCATAAATTAGAGGACCGTTGAAACAAGTGTATTGAGCTTTTGGGAGAATATACGGAATGATAAAAACATTTCAAGCCATAAAATTATGCTTTTTATTTCTATTCTAGAAACTGAATATTGAATAACCTGGTATTTTTAAAATCAACTCACCGTTTTGCACGTTGATATGGTGCGGAGTAATTCTGAAAGATAGCCTCGCTAGAATGCCCATATTGCTCCACAATAGGCACGACAACTCCCCGTATGACTTGACAATATTTTTGTTTGTTCATTATTCCATAAAAGAAAATCGTAGAGCCACACACATAATAAGAAAAACCATTTCCCGAATTATTTGACTCTGAGGATGCTAGACCGTTCTAATTAAAAACGTATTTCCTGGTACGAAAGTCCCACGTACGAAACATTGTCGGAACAGTGCAAGTTAAACTTGCTCTTATAGGGCCATTTAATGTTTTGTCATTCGGCGAGAGTTTAATTGCGTTGCATTCTGGTCCACTCCAACCGTTTAGCTTTAATTTTCTGTGTCGAGTAGTACAGTACAGTAGTAGTAGAAGTACAGTAGTAGTACTACTGCAACAAGTTCAAATTAACGTAGTCTTCTGACGTCAGACCATTTCCACACTAACGCTAAAATCTCTAAATCTCTTCTTATTTTGACGGTACTTCGAGAATTGTTCTTCAGGCTCATTCGGGGTATAACGGTATCTGTTTCTCCTTTCTCCTAGGCCTTTTCTTGCTAATGGTCTTCAAACGGCCATCTTGGCTCTTTTATTTCAGCAAATCTATCACTGTTGGATGAATACAGTCCATCTTGCAATTTCACTGCAGGGTACTCTCCTCCTTCTTTCTTCAATGTAAAAATAATAACCTTTTGGTCTCAAGTCAACCGCTTGAATTTGGGACTCATTTTTAAGGTCTATATGTTTAATGTTACGTAAGCTTACCACTTCTGATACGTAAATAATTTTTTTTTTTTCACAAAATTCCGTATTTATTTTTATTTGCAGCTACTTACCAAGCTTTGCACTACTGTCGGTTAGAAAATTTTTACTCGCACAGTTCTTTTGCTAGTAAGTTTTAAATTTTATACCTTAAATTTGATAGATTTGAGAAATTGCAATACTGTTTTCGATATTTTACTTATATAATTTTTTGTATGTTAACTTTGTGCTTAGTCCAGTTCAGTTTTTTAAAATCTTTTAAAAATCTGTTACTGCAAAAAAAAAAAAATAATTAAAAAATGTAGCTCAAATCCGGTCAGACGTATGTTAGGCAGTACACAAATAGAATTTGTTTCTCTATGCATATCTTCAAAAATTAGGAATGACTTCAAAATTAAATGACAAAATATTTTAATATTCATAAAATTAAAATTATGTAACAGGTCATTCAATAAGTCCGTGGGATAAGTAAGAAAAAAACAAAAACTTTTTATAAAACTCGATTATATTATTCAACATAGGTGCCTTCGAAAGCGATACAACGAGTACAGCGATTTTCCAACTTTTCGATACCACTTTTATAGTACGATTTCTCATTCCCGTCAAAATAGGCCTCAGTTTCAGCGATTACTTCATCATTGGACTTGAATTTCTTTCCAGCAAGCATTATCTTAAGATCTGAAAACAGGAAAAAGTCGATGGGGGCTAAATCTATAGAATACGGTGGGTGGGTAAGCAATTCGAAGCTCAATTCATTCAGTTATGCCATCGTTTTCATCGATTTGTGACGCGGTGCATTGTCTTGGTGAAACAACACTTTTCTCTTATGCAAATGTGGCCGTTTCTTGGCGATTTCAGCTTTCGATCGATCTAAAAGTACACAGTAATAGTCGCTGTAATAGATGATGGTTCTTTTCGAGTCGATGAATAATATTCCTTTCGCATTCCAAAATACAGACGCCATCACCTTACAAGCCGACTGTTGGGTCTTTGCTCGCTTTGGATTCGGTTCGTCGACTGCTGTCCACTCAGCTGACTGTCTTTTGGATTATGGTGTGTAATAGTGAAGCCATGTTTCATCCATTGTCACATATCGACGATAGAATTCGATTTTATTGCGGTTTAACAGCGCCAAACACTCCTCTGAAGCATCAGTTCGTTATTGTTTTTGGTCGACTGTGAGCTCGCGCGGCACCCACTTTGCACAGAGCTTTCGCATACCCAAACGTTCGTGTAAAATAGTAAAAACACCGCCATCTGATATCTTTACAATGTCAGCTAGCTCGTACACCTTCAATTTGCGATCGTTCATAACCAATTTGTGGATTTTTTTGATGTTTTGTGGAATCTGATTTGGGCATCCACTGCGCTCTGCATCATTTGTGCTGGTACGACCACGTTTAAATTCAGCAATCCACTTTTCTACCATTTGTCTCGACGGAACAGAGTCCGGATAATGTTTATCAAGCCATTGTTTGGTTTCCACTGTGCTTTTTTTTTCATCAAAAAGCAATGCTTTGTCAAAACTCGAAATTCACTTTTTTCCATTTTTTTTTTTTTTTTCAATAACAATCGTTGCACACATAATGCTATAACTCACGAATCAATTGTCAGATTGTTGTCAAATTCTTAAACGTATCGTTTGAAGGTTGGTACTAAATAAAAATCATTTAGAAAAAAATCTAGTAACGCCATCTACATGTCATCCTATGTACTTTTTGAACGTACTGTTATATGAAGTTATACTGTTATATAAAGCAAACTCCAAATATCAAATTTGAGTTTAGTGTAGTTTTTGCAAACTGTTTGAATTGTTTGAAGAACATTAACAATATTTGTTTTGTTTTTTAATTTTTAACTTAATTAATTTCCTTCCTTTCTTTTCAGGTAAGTTGAATTCCTCAGTATTTTAAATGCTGGTAAGTTGTCTTTGTCTTTCCTCAAAATTAATTAGAACACTCAAAAACTGTCTATCAAACTAAAAATTATAAAAAAAAATCATGCTTGGTTGAATGACTCAATGTAGTCTTTATTTTCCAAATTTTCTCTGCGTTTCACGATAAAATAACTGTTCGTTTTCCCTGGTAATAAATATTGTTTTGCTTTTTTTGTGCTTGCATTTTGTAAATACGTTAACATCAACTGACAAACAAAGTGTCCGATTTCGCACGAGAGCTACGTCAACTACTGCATTCTGGACAAAATGTGGATGATAGAAGAATGGTAACGTTGACTGCTGTTGCAGACTGCGGTGATGCGTCATTCACTGCACTTGCTGCTTGGTTAAAATAAAAAAGTGGACGTTGAGCTTTTGTCTCTCAGACGAAACTCATTCATTTTTTTTTGTGTTTCAACAATTTTGTGTAGGGAAAATTACAACAATATTCAAAGAATATCTATTGTATGGAACTAGAAGGAAATGAATCATGCAAGTCTAGCGGGACATGGCGCCGCAACGAATAGCAGCTTTGGCTGTACCGCTCAAGGGAAGAAATTAATATGGGAGTAATTTCTTTATTTAATTTGCATAGTTCCTTTATACTAACACTTAAGGTCCCCGTTGAGTTTTTAAGAGCTTAAATGAATTGGAATATAAAATTTATGTTGAGATAATTATTACGTTCTGAGGTTAATGTTCTTATAAAGTAAATATAATGGGCTAGTTGAGAAAAGAGCAGTCACACTGAATTTGAAAATTGGTTAAATTGGTGAGAATTGTTAGATGAAGAAAATGGGTTCCATTGAAAGAAAGGACAAGGCGAAAAACCATTTCAGAAATTTTGTTTAATCGGCACAAAAGGAAGAGGTATTTTGCAACGCATTGTTGAATTGTCGATGAAATGTGGATCTATTTGGATAATTAAGAGTATCCACTAAAAAAGTCGTAATGCCCTCAATTATTGCTGGAAATATTCCTTAATCAGACTAGAGTTTTAAAAATGAAAAACTTCTACAATTCCATCTATCCATTTGGCTTAATTTTTGTTACTTACTCTACTATATTAAAACCATCAGCCGAAATTAATATACCTATTATGAGAAGTTTAGTTATTTATTGTTTATATAATTTTAATTTTCCTCTTGATGTTTACACTTTTTGTCGAGCTTTGTGCTTTGTTGTGCTATGTGCCTGTTGACGCGTCATTATTGTCATAACATTTGGAATAAATGTCTATTCACCAGCCACCCAAAAACTACTGACAATTGAAAGTGTGCGACGAGTGCGAGTGTGTGTCAACACAAGTGGGTGTGTATAGAGTAGAAAATATAATAAAAACAAATGCATAAGGGTATCGCATAAGAATTTGTTTAAATTAGCATAAAACTGCTGCCCGGCTGCTTTGCACCCAATGGACTGAGAAGTCGAAATACCACATTAATGGTGGCAGAAGGGTTGGCAGGTTGGTGGGTGGGTGGTTGGCTAAGTCGAGACATATATGGTGTCAGACAAGGCCAATGGCGCCATTGAAGCAGTTTGAAAAAAGCTTGAAATGCGAGAAGGACGAAGAAGTTGCCAAAGGACGAAAGCTGCTTGCTTATATGCAGCACATTTTTGACTGAACAAAAACAATATCAGTCTCAAGGTAGTGTGTGTGTTTGTGTTTGTGTGTGGGGATTGAAATCAGAAACTTGCACTTCAAAAACTTTACCAGCAGTAGTTGTAGTTTTTTTTTTTTTAAGTTGCTGCTGCTGTTGCTATCGGTGTTGTTGTTATTGCTGCTATTATTGCTTTTGCTGCACTGTTTGGTGCAAATGATATGCAAGTGCAATTCAAGCGTACAAAAAGAGTTTAGAACTTTTGTAAATTTAATTACAGGCATTAATGTTACAATGAGTTGGTTGCAAAGTCCCGCTGATGCACACCCCGTCCCCAAAGACACTCAACTGCACCTAGTTTTGAATGGACGCCTGAATTACTGCACTAAAAAAAGAAGTTGAGCTGGCATTAAACTTAAATGACTTAAATGACAAATGGAACTATTTTGCGTACGCAAAAACAGCAGCAACAACAAAAATATTTATAACAACAATCAACAAACATAAAAACAAAAACAAGCTACGTAAACAACTTTGCAGCAATTGAAATCAATTAAAAAGTTTTCACTTAGTATATAAATCCTATACTATGGCAAATAGAGTTGCCCAGAGTTTTAAGTGTTTGCGCCATTTTGTCATGATAAATGAAGAGTACAGAATATAATGGTACAAACAGCAAAACAGAATATAGTGTATGTCAATTGCGTAGTGAGGAGGGTGGAGGGGAGGGAAGGTAACCACCCAAGCATAACAAAAATTAAAACAATACAAATATTTTTAAAAGTTCTTAAATTCTTAAATAATATATAAAATGTTCATCGAAAACCCTGACTGTATGTGAAGTGACATTAATTAATTACCTATTTATTAGCTATCAATTTATACTTTACTTATTTATTATACTTTGTATGACTTTTTATTTAAATCGATTTTAATTAAAAATATGCATCGATCTAAAAATTTTTTATATCTATAAAAGTAAAGATATATCAAAAAATTAAAATCTTTATCGTTGCAAATAAAAATTTTTGCTATATAAAATGTAGTTATTATTAATAAAAGAATTATATCGAAATCTAAGCTATTTATAATTTAAATAAATAACCCCACCTAAATATGCTCAGGTCTTAAACTTCAAACTGAACTTTTTCCATTTAAAAAAACTTTTTACAATTGAAACTTCAAAGTTCTACAAACCAATTTATATTCCCTCCTAACTGATATCCTGGCTACGACCATGGTATGTTTAGAACTGAACAGAAGTTTTTGCTGAAAGCTCAGAGAAGAATTATTATTAAATTTAATGATGAACGAGAAAGTATTAAAGCTTTGATGATGATAATAAATAGTAGAGCGAAGTGCATAATAATGGCGTGCCTTGTTTGACAGTTCGATAGACAGGGTGAAAGGCAGGGCCATTTTTAAGCAGGGGCTCGCTGGACTTGCGCCCAGGGCTCCACATTGCAAGAGACTCCCATGCGGAACCCTTCTCTTAAAATATGCTAAAAAAAAAGAACGTCCAATATACACGTACCTATTATATTTCGTTAACCCTAGACAGCACTTTGGGGTTGTGAACGACCACACACTAATTTTGAAATGATTCTGTATAAGTAAAGTTTTTTCGAAGTGCAGCTCTTTCTGTTGAAATTCTGAATAGTAATAGTAATAGTAATAGTAATAGTAATAGTAATAGTAATAGTAATAGTAATAGTAATAGTAATAGTAATAGTAATAGTAATAGTAATAGTAATAGTAATAGTAATAGTAATAGTAATAGTAATAGTAATAGTAATAGTAATAGTAATAGTAATAGTAATAGTAATAGTAATAGTAATAGTAATAGTAATAGTAATAGTAATAGTAATAGTAATAGTAATAGTAATAGTAATAGTAATAGTAATAGTAATAGTAATAGTAATAGTAATAGTAATAGTAATAGTAATAGTAATAGTAATAGTAATAGTAATAGTAATAGTAATAGTAATAGTAATAGTAATAGTAATAGTAATAGTAATAGTAATAGTAATAGTAATAGTAATAGTAATAGTAATAGTAATAGTAATAGTAATAGTAATAGTAATAGTAATAGTAATAGTAATAGTAATAGTAATAGTAATAGTAATAGTAATAGTAATAGTAATAGTAATAGTAATAGTAATAGTAATAGTAATAGTAATAGTAATAGTAATAGTAATAGTAATAGTAATAGTAATAGTAATAGTAATAGTAATAGTAATAGTATGTATGTATGTATGCATGTAAGAAACCCAAAGTTTACTCCTCTTTAGCTTTAGTAAATTACTCTATCTACATTATCAAAAATAAAAAGGGCCCCTAAAGTCTGTGTGCTCAAGCCCACTTACTTTCTTAAAGACGACCCTGCCCATACCCAGAGAGGGAGGAGAAAAATTAAGAAACACAGACAAATAGTAATAAACAACGAGCGCATAACAATAACAACTTAATATTTCCTGAAAGTATGCAACGATATTAAGCTGTCTGCCAAGCACTTCATCATTATTATCATCAGCACCATCATCAACAACACCAAAAACATCAACAATATTCTCATCATCACCGTCTTCGTTATCACTGTCAAGTGGTTCTACTCTTCCTTTTCTCTCCAAATATATTTTGAATGTAACAACACGATGGCAAAACAAAGTATCTAGATAGTCTGCTTTTGCTCGGTTTTCTTTGGATTTTGTAAAAAATTGTCAAAATTGCATTCTTTGTGGAAACATGAAACAAGAAGAGCATAAAAGTAGTTTCTGGTCTACAATAACTACTTCTCTCTCTCCTCCCCACACCACCAACATTACAACGTCTGACAAAACAAATCGAAATTAAAATTTCATCACCACCACAAACTGACATAGAATGAAATTCTTTTGTACACATTTCTGCGACGGCCAACTTAGTTGACTCAACTTGGTTTTTTTTTTCGAATTGGTTTACTTTTTTTTTTTTGTTTTTGGGTTAGTAAATTCGCACACCATTTTCAAAGCTATTTTGCCATGTTTACAAAGCATTTTACAACTAACAAAAGGAAGATTAAAAAAGAACAAAAAAAGCAAAAACAATATACATAAAAAATAGAAAAAATAACACCAACATCACTAACTTAAAGACCAACACATACAACAACCAGCTACGGTCGAATAGTTTGTTAAAGATAAATTCCAGCATCTTAAGTGAAAATGGCAAAAATGAACAGAAACAAAAAGAAAAAGCAAACGACTAGTGAAAAGCCATTGACAGCTAAATACAATAACAGGATATTGAAAGGACACGCGCCAAGTCAGACAGGCAGACAGACTGACAGACTAAGTTTGGCAACAGTTTTGAGTATCAAGTACTTTCCCGGCTCAAATGTAGGGATTAAAAAAGAATCAAAACACTTTTAACATAAGACAAAAATTGAACTGTTAACGATGATGTCGTTTAGACCAGGCGGGCTTAAAGTGATATTCTGCACATTATAGCAGCAATTCTAAGTTGAAAAGCTTTGTAGTTAACATTGCTGGTCTTCGCTGACAGTCTCACTTCTGAACACAATTAAAAGTAAGTTTTAAAAAACCTTGAGTATAGAAATTTTAAATTTAGTGCCAACTCCCTAGTGATATAGCAAAGCCGATTAAGTGCTAGTGCTGTTCTATCGGTTTTTTTTAGATCTACACTCGAAAAAAATACTAGAGGAAATTCAACAGTAAATTTATGCTTACTTCGCTAAGCTGCGGTCAAAACCTACTCAAAACTAACTAGCCCGGCTAAGTTACCAACTTGACATCACCATAATATGGGCTCCTGGCTATAGGAACATTAATGGTAACGAAAAGGCGGTTGAACTCACAAGGCTGGGTTCTTTCCTTGACGTTTCTAGGGCGGAACCAGTCTTTTAATAATAATTAATTTAAAGCTTTTAAAGAGCCAATTAAACTAAAAGGAAATATAATAAATACCATTAAGTTTTTGTTTTTCAAATATCACATAAGCAACGAAAGAAACAACCAATCTAAAAACAATTTCCACAACGTCGTAAATTAAAAGTTTTGCGAAATCTTAATACTTATATAAGAATATTAGAAGCAGGCTCAGCACATAAACATAACTTAAACTGATACGAAGAAAAGGATATGTGCGAAGGAAAACATCATTGTGTGTGTTGTTTTCCAAGTAATTTTCCAAACGATTTGCTTAGCCAAACATTTCGCAATTATTATCAAAATTTTGTCATTATCAGCGAAGTTTAGAACTATACAAACAACAACTACAACAACAATAATACAAACAACAATTACAAACTAAAAACAAGGACTATTTTTGAACAAAAACAACTTGATTCAACTCAAATAAACGTCAAACTTTCATAACTGGAAACGGAAGTGGGCGGCGTACTGGTATTGTGAAAATAGTTAAGCAAATTTAGAAATACCAACGCGAACAAAATAGAACAGAGGCAAGCAAAGCAAGGCAAAGTAAAGCAGATAGAAATATGTATGTTTTAGCCAAAAGCAAGAAAATAAATCACAGCAGCTGGGGAACTCAGCTCAGCTTGATAGAAAAACTATTTTGTGTGCCGCAGCGTAAAAGTTACACGATTTACGCAAAAATCTTTCTAATTTAGTGTATCCGGTGAATCTAGAATGCAGGCCAACAAAATGGATGTTAAAGTGTTTATGTGTGTGTGCGTTTGGGTTGCTGTGGTCAACACGAATATGAACTACCCTGCCAGAATGAAAAAGTCAATTGCCTAGAAATAACTAGTTTTAAAGTAGTTGAAAAGAAACTAATTTAAAATTAGTTTAAAATACATGCAGCATGCGTCAGTTCGGTCACAATTTTGAATGCTATAGCGCGTTTTATTTCGTTTATGATCGTTTGCTGTTCTTTTTGTTTCTGTTTTGCCTTAGCTTCTTTTGTTTTTCTCGATACATATATGTAAGAAATATAAACAGTTAAATTTAAGATCAAACAAAAGACCTAGAATTTGCATTTTCTTTATTTTTACAAGAAAGCAAGTGCAGTGCAGTGCAGTGTTAAGAAAGTGATTAAGTTAAATTCAATTTAAAATAACTGTTTGTGCAATTCTTTAATATAATATAATAAGAGGAGAAATGATCAGTGGCAATAGTAAAAGAAATTTAAAAAGGAAATTTAAGGCACAGAAAGAACTAAACTTATCAATGCTTCAAAAAAATAACATTCAAAATGAAGTGGAAGCAAGTGCCGGTGCATCGCAGCCACCAGAGCTTCAAATTTGTGAAATAATTGAAGACCAAAATGAAGGGACTAGTTATTCGAAATCAGTGCGGGAAAAAATAAAAGAGTGGTTTTTAAACAATGAAATTTCTCATAAATGTTTAGAGGAACTTTTATTAATTTTAAGAGAAGAAAATTTAGATGTTCCATTGAGTGCGTCAGGGCTTATTGGAAAAACTCAGAGTAAGGCTATAGTGAGATGCAATCCTGGCTTTTACTGTCATATTGGTGTAGAATACCAGATAGTCAGAGTTGCAAACGAAATTTCACAATTAGAAGAAATTGTTGCTAATATCAACATTGATGGGCTACCGTTGTTTAAAAGCTCAAGAACTCAGCTATGGCCCATTTTAATGAAAATACTGAACGCAGACAACATTTCAGTTTTTTGTGTTGGCTTGTTCGTAGGAAAAAAAAAACCTGATGATATTAATGAGTTTCTGTACAGTTTAATAGAAGAGCTAAAGCATTTAATAGAAGATGGTATCTTTATTAAAAATCGAATAGTTCCGTTTAGAGTTAGAGCACTCATATGTGATGCTCCAGCAAAAGCGTTTGTATGTGGAATTGTTGGTCATACTTCAAGTCATGGATGCACTAAATGCAATCAAGTTGGAAAGAAAATTAATAATACCCTAACTTATTCTACTGAACTTGGAGAGTTATTATCTGACAGTGACTTTACCTCCAGGAAATTTTTAAATCACCACCAAAAGAAATTTATCAGCAACAAAACTCCTTTTGAGAATATAAGTTTTAATATGATAAGTCAAGTACCACTGGACCCAATGCATCTCATAGATCTTGGGGTCATGAGAAAATTTATTTTAAGAATCCATAACGACAAAAACCATTTCAAATTAAGTAAAGAAAACAAAAAGAATATATCTGATCACTTAGTATCACTTCGACCATATATTCCAAGAGAGTTTGTCCGTAAACCTAGAGGTTTCGATGAATTAGCCAATTGGAAAGCAACAGAGTTCCGTCAGTTTGCATTATACACGGGCTTGGTAGTTTTAAAAAATAATATTCATGACGATGTTTACTACGAATTTCTTCTTCTGCACTGCTCCTACCGTTTGCTATCATGCCCTAACAAATGCAAGCAAAATATTTCCACAGCTCAAATGATGTTGCAGTTGTTCGTCGAAAACTTTGTTGTAATTTTTGGAGAAAATAGCGTGTCGCATAATGTCCACGTACTCTTGCATTTAACGGAATCTGTTAAAGAGTTTGGTGATGTAGCAAAGTTTTCGGGATATGCTTTTGAGAATTATCTTCAAGTGCTAAAAAAATATGTAAGAAAACCTTCAAAAATATTACAGCAAGTCTCCAAGAGAATAGATAATGAGAAAATGATTAATGACGAAAAAGATGTGCACATAAAACACAAAAAACGTGAGATCATTAGTGTTTCGTTACGTGGATATTTCCTAAGTTCCAAATGTCCTGACAACAATTGTTCTGTAATATCTAATACTCCAATCAAAATCACGGGTTTTAAAAAAATTGACAATAATGTGTTCTTGACTGGAAAGAAATATCTTACGATTGAAAGCTTTTTTAATGAACCAACTGACTCTATTACATCTTTAGGCATTTGTCTTGTACATACTGAAAACTTGGGTCCAGAAGAGTACTTTGAATTGGATAAAATAGAATGGAAATTTGTCTCTTTGCCACGAGAAAATCATTTACTGTTGATACCACTGCTTCATTCCTCTTTTTGATTAACTTAATAAAAACATAATTTTCAATATAAGACGCAAAAATTCACAATCTCTTAATTTTTAGTATATAACAAACAAGAACTCATTGCAGAAATTTTTTAAAATCAATATGTCGAATCCATCTAAAATTCAACGGTTAAATCCAACTGCTGAAAACAATTGCTCAAATTGTAAGGATCTGAACTTTATTAAAAAAGAACTAAACGATGTCAAAGGTAAATACACTCGTACACTCGTCCAATAGCTAGCGTATTTCTTTGCGGTTGATTTTGACTAACTTGAAAATATTTTTCTGAAATCAACACCAAATTCTCCTTACGCTAAGTCTTGGACAAATTGTCGTGATTTTTTCTCTAATAATAAGATATCGTAACGTATTTTTTTTTACAGAAGAACTTAAACAACTAAAACAACACAACGAAGCTGTAATGGAGGTGTTGGCGAATCAAACCGTCCTAATAAAATCGTTGGTTCGGCAGCAAACGGATGTGAGTTCCATAAGATCGGATTTTCCGATAGCCAACGAAGACGTTTTCAAAGCCGTCGACAGAAAAATTAACGAAGACAACAGATCTCATTACGTAAGTGCATTTATTATTTATTAAATATTAAAGCGACAGATATACATACATACACTCTCCCAAAACTATTGTTAAAATTACTATTGTTAAAAAATCCGAAAATCTATTCCTGATTAACATGTTAAATTTCATAAATCGTACTTTTTTCCATAGATTGATGCAATGAAGTCCATTATGAGAGGAAACCCAAAAAAAAGACTCCTGTCACTTTTAAACGAGCAAATAATTGTTCAATTCAACATTGATGGTACCCACGGCAAAAAAAGGCTAAAGGACTTTCCAAACTTTTACTCGGCTTTGAAAGGTAAAGATTTTATTAGAAGATTTTATTATTGGCTTATTTATCATTATTTTTTGTTTGTTTCTTTTTTCTCTTTACTAGATGCCTTTGGTACCACAGACGATGCCGATCCGGAAGAAGTCATTCGGAAGGCTTTTCAGGCTGTCAAAAAGCAGCATTTCCACGCGGAGTGTATAAAAAGAAAAGTCACACAACCCAGCACCGAATTATAATAATTTGTTATTATTTTTTTTTATATATGAAAATAAATAAGTGAAAAATAAGTTCCTACTTAAATTACTTTTTATCTACTTGAAAATAAGTACTTTAAAATTAGTTGCTTTGTAAACTACTTTTAAAGTAGTTAAAAACAAAGTACTCTAAAATTAGTTGCTTTGTAAACTAATTTTAAAGTAGTTAAAAACAAAGTACTTTAAAGTTAGTTGCTTTTAAACTAATTTTAAATTAGTTGAAAACACATGCAGAGTACGACAATTGACTTCCTCCAATGACAACCCCATGTTAAATAAGTCAGTTGGTTACAAGAGAAAAAGTTAGAATTTCAACTAGTTGTACTTGAAAAAAAAGTACTTTAAAATTACTTTAAAATTAGTTTCTTTTCTTGCAGGGTATTAACAAAAGTTTTGTAACTTTACACAGACAGCCCAAGCGAATAGTAAGATTTATATTCAAAATTTCTAAAACATTTGAAATGCGCGAATTTTAAGTTTTTAATTCATTGCCTTGGAAACAAAACGTTTTGCAAAGTTTCGAATTAAATTTTTCTTTTTTTGAAATAAAATTATGTAGCTTTGTGCCTGTGTTGGTTAGCACCGCTGCTATTGTGTGTGTGTGTGTGTGTGTGTATCACTTTGTGGTTATGTGTGGTTTCTGTGTGTGTGGCCTCGGCTAATGTGCTGTCAAACGTTTATCTAACTTTTCATCAACTTTCAGCTAGCAGCCACAATGAACGCAGCGAAAATGTAACTTTAGCTGATTTCAATCTCTCGTCCTTTTCATTATTCTGTATGTGTGAATTTGTTTCTAGCTTCTGCTAAAATAAGGCCAATGTAAGCGGTTTAATAGAGCATAATTAATGTTTCAGTTTCACAAAAAACTAAAAAAAAATATGGCTCTGTGGCCTTGATTTATTTCGCTTTCCTGTATATATTGAAGCTTTTACGTTCGTCATGCGTGTCCGCCAAACTGTCTGCTATTCTTTAAAGTTGTAAGATTAGTTTCTTTTTTGTATTATGATTTATCTAAGCTCATGACCTAGTTCTAAATCATTTTGGCTTTTGTCAATTGTAATATATGTAGTATATGTTTAAAATTTTTGTTTCATTTGATATTGCAAATGGCTCGAATGAGTGGGGGGATTTGTCAAAAGTTAAGGTTTTTTCTGAACTTCTGATATTTTAAAATTTCTTTAAATGCATAATTTGTTGTTTTGAGCACAAGTGTGCTTAATTTTTCCTAATTTAAATATTATAACATAGCTTGTTTAGTTTTTACATTTTCCATGCTATACATTGTGTCAAAAAAATGCTGGGAATTTGATCAATAAAACAAAAAACAAAAGTTAATTATTTATTCGAACTTATTGTATCCTCTTCAAAGTAGGCCCTTCCGAAACAATACACTTATGTGAATTATACAAATAATCCAATCAACAATATATATTTCAAATCGGAATCGCCTTCAGTTCTCGCCGCGAATTTTATTTATGTCTTCAATCGACTAAAAACGTGTGCCTCAAAGTGGTAATTTGAGTTTTGGAAAGTGAAAAAATGATTATTCGATAATATTTGTGGAGCCTGAACTCGTTCACAATAATAGCCTTGTAAGATGGTGGGTTGTCGTGGTGCAAAATCCAAAAGTTTTCTTCCCACAAAACTGGCCTTTTTCGACGAATTTGCAAATATTACTTTTTATTTACCGTCTAACTTTGAGGCAAGAATTCCATGTGCACAACACTGCGATAATAAAAGAAAACAGCCAACATTATTTTGACTTTTGATCGTCTTTTAAGTGTTTTTTTCGGTTTCGGCTGAGTTGAAAGGCGCCATTTCGAAGCTTGTTGTCTGCCTTGTATGACAAACTTATAAACTCAAGTCTCACCATCAGTTATAATGCGTTTTGTCAACGACCTTTACGTGTGTTTTCAGCGACCTTTACGCGTTTGAGTTTTTAAAGAAAATTCAGGTTGTTCGGAAGGAGTCTAGTGGCAACGTATTTCATGCCTAAACAATAATGTACAATGGTACAAATTGATTTATGAGCCACTGAAAGTTCAGCAGCTATCTCTTTCAAACTTACATTACTTTTTTCCGTTACCATTTACGTCACTTTTTTGATGTTGACTTCAGTTGAAGACGTTGTTAGTCGACCAGAGCGAGGCATATCTTCTAGCTCATTTCGAAAGCTTTTGAATACTCTGTACCATTCATATAAAGCCTTCCACTTATGTGTTTAAATAAAACCTTCAGTAACATTTTCAACGACTTGCCACACGAAATTGCATTAGCATTACCAAATCTTAGACAAATTTTTTTTTATTGTTAAAATCCCAAAATACACTGGAGATAAGCTGACAAAAGCGAGCATTGTAAACAAACAAAATGACAGATTGCGCTCAAACTTTAAGTCCGGATAGCGAATAGTGCCAGCTTAGCGAAAAAAGAATTTATACAAGCTTTTCAAGCGAACTTTTAAATTATCCTTTCCCAGTACTTTTTTGACATAATGCACAAAGTTCGTCTGAGATTTTCATAAAAAAAAATTTTTGAAAAATTAATTCTCGCGATAAAAATTGTCAATGATTTTGAAGTCTGAAGTACTGAAGTATATCAAAAGGAGTTAGCAGTAAATGAAAAAAAAAACATGTTTTTATCATTTTTCCATATGTGAAGCAATTGTGTTTTTTTTAAACTCTCGAAAATATTAAATACACTCAAAATAAAAAAAAAACTTTGTATTATTTACAAAATATTTGTTACATTTCACAAATTGCTTGTTCTTTTCAACCTTCAAAGGGCTTTGTACATGCTACATATGACCGTTTGTACAATGCACGAAAGGTAAATTGTATATTTTACGAAAAAAAAAACATATTTATACAAATACTCTCCGTTCGTATTTATACAAAGATTTTATTTGTATTTTTATCCTAATTTTGTTTTCAGTGTATAGCATAATAATAAGATATGTATTTTTAATTATGGTTTTATGTCTAACAAATATTATGTGAAGAGAAATAGAGCTGTTGCGCATGCTGAAGGCACCAACAAATAGCCTGAACAGAATGAACGCGCGGCGTCAGCAGCCAGCGGCGCACGTTTAAAATAAACCACATTCTTTGTTGAAAAGTATGTATTGAAATTAACTGAAGTATTACAATAAACAACAATTATAAATGTCTTTGTTCTCTTTTTGTTGTCAGGCGGCCAGAGGTGAGCGGTTTTGGTTGATTCCATAAATTTTTAACAGTTTTTTTGACGCTGACGCAGTGGCAAGTTTATTCTATTAAGGCTACCAGTTAGGAGAGAGAAATTGAAAAAAAGCACAATAACAACAATGTCACACAGCACTCTACCTCGTATATGATACAGTAACGATGTTCAACAGAGCAATGTCGCTATGATGCATGTTTCACTTACCGACACCGACAAAATGCGATGTTATTTTTGCGGGTAAAATAAAAAATCTGTAATTTAAAAGAGCTTCATCTAAATATTTTAAGCAACTGAGAAATTATGTTCACGGTCCGAAGCTGAACACAATTTGGACAACTGGCAAAAAACATGTTTTGAGCAGAAAACAGAAGAAAGAATGTTACCTTCAGTCTTGCCAAAAAGAAAACTCTATGTAGCATATCGTGGACAATACAATGAAGCAGAAAAAAAAAATGGTGAAAATTTCAAAACTTGACGGACAAGTATTTGAAGTGCGAAAAGCAGCTATGTATTTTGTTGTTGTTTCTCAATGACATATTGCACAATCGGCTCGCTCACAACTTTTGCTGGCCAAAATTCTGAAAGGCTCTATAAGGGGGTTTTCGGGGTCGCCAATTTCGAATTTGATGTCAAAAATGAAAAATTAAAAATGGCGGATCCAATAAGGCGACCGAAATTTTAAAATGCCATTGAATCTGTATGAAACGCCGTGTAAGGTGAATTTGATGTCAAAATTTCAAAATTTTACATGACGACTTTAATGTGGCGCACAGTATTTCCACTCCACATTCGATAAACTGTTTTAAGATTTCGGAATTTGGTATTAAAATTGAAAGCAGCGGCGACTGCTTTACACCAACTTTTTTAGACTTTTCAAACTTTTTAGAAAGGCATTTTACTTTCAAATGAGACTATATTTGCTGAAATTTTTATCGAAACCTTAACCCATTCATCCCTTTTAATAAAATAAATATATTTAAAAAAAATGTTTATTTTTAATTTCTTTTAAATTTGAAATTTAAGTGTATTATTTATTGAAAATTATTATATAATATCCAATTTATTTACCAAAATTAAATTTTCTTCAAAAACGCCTTCTTCATCGTCGTCATCTGGACGTATGACGGGAATCGTTTGAAGTTATCGTTTTGACGATACTTTATCATCACGCAACCTAAAAATTTTACTATCGTCATAACAATATCGTTTTACTTGTTTCTTGTTTTGACGATTGAACTGACACGATAGGTAATTTGGTATCGTTTGTGCTTTTTATTTGTATTTAATTCATTAAATTTATAAAATTTAAATGTTTCAATGTCGGAATTTGATTATATTTTTGTATTATTGATGTCTTCCATTAAGATGGTATGTGTTGTGTTAACAATATTTCAGTGTAAGTTGTGTTAACAATTTGTTGTCAAATAAATTTAGCTTGCGAGCTTGCGATATAATTGTTGGTCAGCTGCTGGTGTTCATCAACGAAATTGATTAAAATTTTAATTTGCTTAGGAGCAAATAATTTTGCCTAAAATATAATTTTTAACACATTAATACGGAAATATTTGATTAAATAGTCAATAATACTAACATTTTTGCTGCAAATATCACGTCAAAGCACAACAATCATTAAAAGTTTTACGAAAATGTCACTTTTAGTACAGATCATATGTGTTCTAGTCACGTTCAAACCTTAGGAAATTTTTAAACCTTAGAACGATAGACGAGACGACAGTAATGCATTTACATGAAGCAAACACTTGACGATATAGTCGTAGAGTATCGTTTGAACGATGATCGTTTTGAAAGTTACGTGATGACAGCCCTATACTTTCATTTGGGTCTTCGCTCTGTTGAAGCACATAAGTTTTTGTGGGACCCTCACAACTTAATAAACCGATAACTTCTGGTGGAAGGTGGAAAGATGATATTAGTGGATCTGAATAATCCACAGCCTTATTAAAAACATCAAAAAAGTTATCAGTGCGGCTAGTTTTGCGGGCTTGATGTAATCTATCAGCTTTATAAAATTTATGCTGCGATTCAGCTGCGTCTTCACCAGAACAGCCAATGAAACGTTCAATTATCAATCATAGTTCCTGTAATGGAATTGACGATTTTTTTCCAAATTCCATTCCTGAGAAATTGAGTTGACCAATTAAAAAAAAAAAAAAAAAAAAAACGAAATGGCCATCTCAGCCCTTGAAAGGACTTTCCGAGCTTCTTATGATCAATTGTGTTGTGTGTGATGTGAAATGTTTGCACACAAATGATCGAGCACTGGACCTACAAGTTTTACACCGTCTCCGAACCGACCTCATCAGCTCTCGCCAGGCGCCTCTGCTTTGCGCGCGCTTTCTCCAATCGGATACACCAAGTGCGGTTAGGGCTTCCTCAGCCTGGTCCATCCATCGGAGGCATGGTCTCCCTCGTCGTCGTTGACCAGCGACCCCCGCCTCGAGCACCTTTTTCGCTGGAGCTTCGTCGTTCATACGATGGACATGACCCAGCCAGCGTAGTCGCTGCACAGTTATACGCCGAACTACGTCATTGTCATCGTAGAGCTCATACAGCTCGTGGTTCATTCGGATGCGATAGTCATCGCCGACTCGAACAGGACCGAAGATTTTGCGAAGAACTTTTCTCTCAAACACCCCCAGAGCGGCTGCGTCAGTTTGCGAAACTACCCATGCCTCAGCGCCATAAAGCAGCACAGGTAGAACGAGCGTCTTGTAGAGTGTTAGTTTTGTCGATCGAGAGAGGGCTCTGGAACTTAGTTGCTTACTGAGCCCGAAGTAGCACCTATTAGCAATTATTGTTCTTCGCTTTATCTCCAGGCTGATTTCGTTTTTGGTATTAATGGCGGTGCCAAGGTAAACGAACTCCTTGACTACTTCAAAGTTATAGCTGCCGGATGAAACGTGGGAGTCTAAACGCCGAGCTCCCTTGTTTGTAGACAGCATATATTTTGTTTTGCCCTCATTTATCGTCAAACCCACTTTGGCTGATTCCTTTTCGATAGCGGCGAAAGCAGCTGTAACATCTCTCTTGGTTCTGCCGACAATATCAATATCATCAGCGTACGCAAGGAGCTGGACGCCTTTGTAGAAAATGGTGCCATTACGATGCACACCGGTCTTTCGTACGATCCCCTCCATGATGATGTTAAAGAGATCGCAAGACAGTGGATCGCCTTGCCTGAAACCTCTTTCGGTATTGAAGGTTTCGGAGAGGTCATTTCCTACCTTGACGGAGCTGCGTGTGTTGCTCAACGTCATTCTGCAAAGTCTAATCAACTTTGCAGGTATACCGAACTCAGAAATTGTTGCGTATAGGCAATCCCTTCTCGGGCTATCGAACGCAGCTTTAAAATCGACAAAGAGATGGTGTGTGTCAATTTGATTTTCGTGGGTTTTCTCCAGGATTTGTCGTAGCGTGAAAATCTGATCTATGGTGGACTTACCAGGTCGAAAGCCACACTGATAAGGTCCAATCAGTGTTTTTGTAATCGGCTTTAATCTTTCACACAATACGCTTGAGAGAACCTTATATGCGATGGAAATAAGACTGATACCTCTATAACTGGTGCAGATTGTTGGGTCTCCTTTCTTAAGTATGGGACACAGTACGCTGAGGTTCCAATCGTCGGGCATGCTTTCTTCTAGCCATATTTTGCTGATGAGCTGATGCATGCGCCTTATCAATTCATCGCCGCCGGTTTAAACAATTCAGCTGACAGGCCGTCAGCACCCGCTGCTTTGTTGTTTTTGAGTCGTTGGATAGCAACTCGAACCTCATCATGGCTAGGTGGTGGTACTTCCAATCCGTCATTGTTGATTGGTAGCTCTGAACTGCGCTCTCCATGGGCGGCATTGGTGGAATCGTCGCCAGTAAGTAAGTTGGAGAAGTGCCTTCTCCACAATCTCAGCACATACTGCGTATCCGTATTCAGATCTCCATTTTCCTCTCTACAAGAGGATGCTCCGGGGTTGAAACCTTGAGTTAGACGCTTAACCTGTTGATAGAATTTTCGTGCATCCTTCTTGCCCTGGTATACCTCTAGTTCCTCACGCTCACGCTTTTCCTGCTCTCTTTTCTTGCGTCTGAAAAGGCGCCTCTCTTCCTTCCTCTTTTCGCGGTAGTTTTCTCGCACGGCTCGCGTTGCAGCTGACTGCAGCGTTTTTCTATAAGCGGCGTTTTTTACTGCAGTCGCAATGCCACACTCCTGATCATACCATTGGTTCCGAGGTTGCGGGCGCCGGAAACCAATGACTTCTTCAGCGGCAGCGCGCATGGAGTGGGATATATGTGCCCAAAGTCCGCCGGCGTCGTCGGGTCCAGAGGTTGGTTGGTTGAGCTTAACCGAGAGTTGAGCGGAGTAGGCTTCGGCAGTCCGTTGTAATTGCAGCTTAGCGACATCTAGCTTTCGTTGCATTCCTGTGCGTATGTTCTTCGCATTGCATAATCGCATGCGGATCTTGGCTGCAACAAGATAATGGTCGGAGTCAATGTTGACCCCCCGAAATGTACGCACATCTAGAACACTAGAGGCATGCCTTCCGTCGATTACAACATGATCAATTTGGTTTCGCTTTTTTTGATCCGGGGACAGCCAGGTGGCCTTGTGGATGTCGAGGTGCTTAAATCTGGTGCTACTAACTACCATGTTTCCCGCCGCGGCGAAGTCAATCAGTCTTAGACCGTTGTTCGTGGAGGTCTCATGAAGACTGAACTGACCGACAGTGGGGTCAAAGATGCCTTCCCTTCCGACTTTCGCATTAAAATCGCCGAGGACTATTTTCACGTCATGGACCGGAAGGTGGTCGTATACGTCCTCAAGGCTAGCGTAGAAAGCGTCTTTGACGGCTTCGTCCTTTTCCTCCGTCGGGGCGTGCGCGCAAATAAGGCTGATGGAGAAAAAGTTTGCCTTGATGCGGATCGTGGCCAATCTTTCGTTGACAGGTGTGAACCGGGAAACAAGGTGGCGTAGTTTCCGGCTAACAACGAATCCACATCCAAATTCGCGCCTCTCCGCATGGCAGCTGTAGTAGATATCACAGTGTGCTTGTTTAGATAGTTGACCAATTACCAATTCCTAATTTCAAGAAATTGGAATTGAGGTGGAATTAATTCCAAAAGGAATCATTACAACCCAGCTCTGGTTGCACTAACAGTTGTTTTTGACAGGAGCCAATATCCCTTCTCATGAGAAAATAAGCAAATGTCAATGCTACCTGGTTAATAATAACATGATCGGAATATATCTGCTTTAAAATGCATTAAAATATGCTCTTTTATTGAGATCTTTATTTTGTTTTGTCTCAGCAACGCTGATCAAGTGTGTCTCATGCAGTGTGTCTGAGAAGAAATGAAAGAAAAATCTAAAAACAACCGCACAGCTTTGTTGAAGCTTTTGGCCGTTTTTCCTCTCTCAGAGATGTGTGGGTTTTTTGTTGTTGTTATTTCTTTTAAATGGCGAAAAAAGGTGTATTTAATTTATATTTTTTACCTATCTTAATGACAAAACATTTAAATAAACATTATATCATGCATGTCGTCCTTAAAGTGGGGAAAATATAGAGATATAGTAGATATAATAGATAGAGAATAGATAATTCTCTAAAGATTAATAACAGTATCATTTTGAAAAGTAACTCTTTTTATCATTTTCCATTTTTAAATTTTTCTTAAGCTAATTTTTTTATAAACCTCTGAAAGCATGATGAAAGAATAAGTGATAAAAAGAAATGCAACCATTTTTAGTTGCATATAACACCCACGTGATTTTCGGGGGAAGCCCCTAGTTCAAAATTAATTAAATTGTTGCATTCTACAAGAAATAATTGTGTAGCTAAGTGGATTCATATAACTCTAGTTTTGTTTTATTTAACTTTCGAAAAATGCACTTTTAGAAAAAACCAAAAATAGAATAACTTCCGTTAAATGAAAAAGACCAACAACCAAGATATCTTGGTCATGAGTACGATTTCATTTCCTCAAAATGCAAATTTAAGCTCAAAAAAATGTAAACAAACAAAATTTTGAACAAAGTAAACTAAAATTAAACGAATTATTTGCACAGAAATGCGCATTCAAGTGAATTCGCTTTGAAATAAATCTACGTTATAGAAGTAGTGGCTTGCCTTTCTTTGATTTTGGCGAAAACGAGACCGAAAGGCCGTATTCTATCTATGAAGCATAATGTACATAGCAACAAAAACCATGCCAAAGCGTGGCAACAACCACTTATTCAAAGTTTCAACCATTGCTTCAAGTTGCATAGCATTGCAGTAATAATCTATGCAATGTGGCAATGCTATGCAAATACAACCGCGTAAAAATGTCTGGCAAAGGATAGTGAGTGTGACGTAGACGCTAACAAGCGTTGAAACAACTGAATACTATTCATGTTGTTGTTGATATGTCTGTATTTTGTGATTATAGCATACATAACAACTACAACAACAAAAACAAAAACAATTAAACCGCTATTTAAATTTCAAGCATACTTGAGTCCAAGTTGAGTTGCAACTGTGTACGTACCACGCTGTTGAACTTTTGCGCTGTTGAATGTTTGCCACTAATTGCAGGTTCACATGCAACAACAACAGCAACAACAACAACAGCGATAAGAAGAACAACAATTTTGCTACTTCAGCCAGCGGAAGTATTTGCCAGCCCTGCTGATAACGTCAGCAATGATGAGGCGCTGATGGCGACATAATGTGCCCTCTTTTGCTGATATTTCCATTGGTTAAACATGCACCGAGTTCCTTTTGTGGCGCATGCCAGCACCTCTCAAGAACTTCCGCTAAGAACTGCAGCTCAACAAGCTTAAATTTATTTGTTGTTTGCATTTGTAAATTGTAGCTCAGTGCTTTAAATGGATTTGTTTGACAAATTTTTGCTGTCATTAAAGTTGTTGTCGATTTGCTTGTTGTTGTTTCTGCTAAGTTATTACGTTTGTTCAAAAATTAGCAAACAAACCGTTAGGACCTTAGTGCTGAGCTGGCTTACCACGAGTGATAAATTTATGGCGTGAAATGGCAACTTTGCTGCATTGTATTGGAGTCGCCTTTTTTTACAAGGCGTACCTTTTTTATATTCATTGAACTTGTAAGTAGGGAGAAATAAAAAGAATGAGCTGATTTGATTAAATCCATTCTTTAGGGGGTTTAAAAAATTACACCTCCATATTGAGCGTATTTTAAGTCGACAATATAGTATATTTTTCAATGAAAACTTCTTTAGGCGCGTTGAGCAGTTTTTGGTGGGGATGTTAACGGCAGCATATGCCCAAAATGGGCAGAAATTTAATTTTCGTATATTTTAGGGATAAATGAATGAAATTTAGGCATTGAGGTTAAAAAATGAAAGCATTATTCGACTTTTGGGGACTTTTTCATTAAAACACCTAAAATCAACAAAAAAAAACCCAATGGAAAAAACGGCATGGCAACCATGGAATTCGAAAATTTTTTCGACTAAAAAATAAAAATTTTTTTATGAGGATTATTGAAGGTGCTCTAAGTGAGAAGTATATGTTTTTCCATTTTTTTATGATTTTTTTGCGTTCGAAATGCTAGAAATGGGCACTTTAAGTATTTTTTAAAAAAAAAGTCAAGTTTCAACAGGTATAACCTTTTTATCCGAATTTCGATTTTTTCAATTTCATGCAGAAAATTGCTCAAGATTATGCTTAAATCATTCGTGCTGTTTTTTTTCAAATTTTACATTTTTGGATTTCTGGGAATTTTTTTTGTTATAATGCTCAAACTCGAAATTTTCAAAAAGGTACACTTCTGGCAAGAAAATTCATAACGACCAGGTTATTCAATATAACTGTGTGTGTTTGGGTGTTTGGAACAAAATTTTTTTAATTATTTTTGTGACTAACAAAAAAGAAATATCTACAAATCATTTTAAACTCATAAAAAAATTTTGTCGACGTTCTAAAAAGCCTATTTATCGATAATTTGTCTGCTTAAAGCGACGTATACGTATCGTCGAAATTATTTAAACAAAAATTATTTTTTGATATGTGGATCCCCTATTTGCGTCTTTATCTAACTTTGCTGTCGACTATGAATATTTTGTTATAACTGGTGATTTTCATATAAATCTTTTAACCAAAAACAATCTAGCCAGTAGCTCTCTCGACAAAATATCAGAAGTTGGGCTCACTGTAGTGAACACTCTCATGCCGACTAGATTTGCAAACAACTCTCTTCCAAGCTTGCTTGACGTCTTCATTGTCTCGGACGTATCAACTGTTTTGCTTTTTGAGCAATTATCTTTTGTCTCTGATCACGATCTGATATTCTGTGCATTAAATATCGGAATATCAGACGCTGAACGTACGATTCCTTATACATATCGCGATTTTAAGGCTATTGATATCAATTCTTTGTATCAGAATTTGGCTATAATAAATTGGTAAGATTGCTGGTTCTTACAATCAGTTGATGAGAAGCTGAGTTCTTTCATGGAAAAGATAAATCAACTCTTTAATATTTATGTCCCCCTCCGTACGCGACACGTCATAAATAGTAGTTGTAGCAAAACTTATCGTAAATGGAAACGTAAACCCACTGCTTTAAATTGGAATGAGCATAAGAAAGCCAGGAATGACACCACAACCGCTGCAAGGCTGTCCAAGTCCAAATACTTTATGTCCAAACTGAATCCTTCGCTGCCCTCCAAGCAGTTGTGGAAAAATTTAAATGGAGTTGGTATATGCAATAAAGACTCCGAGGTTTGCGATCTAGATCAGTTGAACGATTACTTCGTCGCTAACTCTGCCTCGGATGAAATTCATTCCACCGATGATGATGATGATGCTGATAACGGTTGTGATTTAGAGTCTATGAATGGTTTTCGATTTAATGCTGTAAGTGAAATGAACGTAGCCCGAAGTGTAAAGAAAATAAAACCGAATGCATCTGGGGAAGATGGATTCTCCATCAGATTTATTTAGCTCATTTTGCCGCATGTTCTTAGTCCGATTGTCCATATAGTAAATCACTGCTTCACCACCTTGTGCTATCCCCAGATTTGCAAAATAACTGAAGGCCTGCAACCTTTGTGATTTCCGTCCAATAAGCTTATTGTCCTCGGTGTCTAAAATATGTGAGCCCCTCATGGCGGAGCAGATATCTTATCATTTAAGTCTTTTTAACCTAGTAACCGGAAACCTCCAGACTGGTTTCTCTACTGCCGTGGTCAAAATACTAGATGATAATGATAATCAACTGTTGATAATGGTGATTTGACATTACTCTGCTTGTTGGACTTTTCATAAGCATTCGACACGATCAGTCACTCACTTCTTTGCAAAAATCTGTCTCAAAATTTCCGATTCTCTAAATCAGCCGTCCGTTTCCTAAGAAACTACTTGGAGGGTAGATCCCAAAGAGTTCGTGTGGGATATAATTTTTCTATGCTAAAAAGCACTTCTAGTGGAGTTCCCCAAGGCTCCGTACTTGGACCGTTGTTATTTACAAGGTTCATGAATGATATTTTCAGCGAGTGTCACCACGTCTCTATGCATGCATATGCCAATGTCCTCCAATTGTACCTTTCCAGACCATTAGGTCTAATTGAAGATATATGTGCTAGAGTTAATGAGGACTTAGCTTCAGTACCTAAATGGGCGGATGAAAACTTGCTTACGCTGAATCCCTTGAAATCCTTTGTTTTACCTTTGCTGTACCAAGAATTCATATCATCTGATGACTTGCCTCCAATTCTACTAAATAGCTTTAAACTGAAACTTGTAAGCAAAGTCACTAATCTTGGTTTTCAAATTAACTCATCCCAAGCCTGGAATGATCACATCAACTCATGCGTACAAAAAGTGTACTTTATTCTTCGTAATCTCCGAATAACATCGGATTTTGTGGCCGTTGAAACGAAAAGAAAATTAGTATTGCAGCTGATTATGCCAATTATAGCATACTCTGAAGTCGTGCACTGCAAGCCTGATTCTGGGTCCTTGCATAAACTCCGGGTCGCTTTTAATAATCTAGCTCGCTATGTATACGGTCTCAATAGGCACGATCATATCTCTGCCTTTTGCAAAAAAATACTTGGTCGGGTTTCTTGGTTTCTACACCGGATCATATACACACGTAGTCCTACATATCTCTTCGAAAAGTTGATGTTTTGCAGATCAAGTAGAAGCATGAACCTCATGATTCCTACATTTAATTACCTCAACTCCAGTAGATTGTTTTTCGTCGCTGCTATTAGGTCATGGAATTCATTACTTAATAGTATAAAAAGCGTCTCTAATAAAAGTAATTTTAAGCATTTAACCTTCAAACATTTTTCATAGCTATTTTCTTTTTACTCTTTCTATTTCCTCTCTCTATCTTCCTTTATCGCACTCTCTCTCTAAACTATATTATATTTTTTAGGGAAATATATTTCATTTTCTAAATTTAAGTAATTTTAAGTACCATTTTTGATATCTATAATTTTTAATAATATTTAATTTAATTCAACCTTTTTAAAAAAAAACTTTTTAAAAAAAATTAGTTGCGGACCACCTCCCCCTTAAGGTTTTAATTTTTATTATAACTTTAATGTTTTCAATTTAAAAAAATTTGTTAGTTCTACGAACAATATTTCGCTGGGTGCGCCCCTGGTACATCAAAATCAAATGAAAAGAAACATAAGGAATTTGTTTTTTAAGTCAACGAATTGTTCATTGAAATCAATGAATTTCGTTCAATGAATGGAATTATGAAATTTTAAGAACAATTTTTGTTTCAGTGTACTGTCCATATCAGTGTTAGCATCGGATCTTGTTCGTGCTTAAATAAGATTTACCTTAACTGATTTTTACTGCCTCCAATCTTACACAAATACAACACTTTTTTGAAGATATTTCTCAGGTTCTCAAAATGCTGTGAAATGCTTACACGGAGAAAATTATTTTGCTGAAATTAATAAATCGTTTTGCATAAATGCAAATCAGTATATGTCGGCTTAATCAAGTTGCGATTTTAGCAAAAAGTTACCTAAATTGAAATCACTACACATATATTTAGGAAAAATTAAAATTTTACTAAATTTAAGCAATAATTATAAAAAGCTTAGTTATAAAAAAATTAAAATCGCAACATTTCGATTTTATTTCTTTTGAAAATAGGCAATATTTTGAGTAGCTGAGAAATATGCACGATTTTGCTTAATCTCCAAACAAGTTAAGCAATTTTTTATTTAGCTCTTTTCTTCGAGTACCTAATATTTTTAGTGTCTTGAGTTCAAATTCTTTATCTCAATATTTGGGTCACATAATGATGTTAAGTGGAGGAATCAACGATTTTAAATTTGGAAAAAATTTAGTTTTGCATATTATTTTTCATAAATTTTTACTTCTTTCATTCTAAACGTATTTTTTCATGCTCCAGCTACTTACTGAATTCAATTCCTAACTAGAACCATCAGTTAAAAATTCTTCTTTTGTTATAAAAAACATCTTAAGTGTTTGAAATTCCTGACTGTTTATTTATACGTTCTATGATAAAAGCTTTTATAACGATTTATATCTGCGTATTCAGAGTATTTTTTTTTTGTTTATGAACACTTTGTTGTTGTGCAGTTTTATTTGTCAATTTAATCTATGGTGATATTTTTTGTATCCAATAAATTGAACTAATTTTCGCAAAATAATTCAGGTGTAAAATTTATTTATTTGGAAAAAGCAAAACATTAAACAAACAAACAAATCGATTTAGTATTTTCGAAGCTTAATTAAAATTTCAACTAAACCATGAAATTGTTTCAACAAATAAATTGCCAACACATATATTTAAGACTAAATTAAAAAAAAAAAAAATAAGTTTCTATGTAATTTTGCAATAAATATTTTTTTCTTTATTGAACAACATAGAACATACATACAACACTGTTTGTCATGCTCTGGAGTTAATTTATCAAGCGCATCACCTAACATCGATATTTATTTAACACTGAACGTGAGCTATTAAATAAATAAACAGTGGTTCCCAACCTTGAGATGATACCGTTATTCAATAGAGTTTCATATTTCAGCTTTGCCGCTTTTTATCTTTAGCACTGTTTTGCACAGATTTTTAATATATCTGTGTATAACACCTAGAAGAGAAATGATATCCATCTTGATATCTTATGCTACTCTGAATGTCTAACATTTATTGGATTTTAAAATCATTCCCCAGAGGTTACAAATCACCATCACCGACATCAATTCATTTTAATTTCATTCTATTGAGTGACATTGGCAGAGTGCGCGCTACATGCAGATAAAACAAAAAAAAAAAAATCTCAAAGTAAAAATAAAATAAAAAAAAAAGAATCTAATAAAATAAAATAAAACAAACACTGACAAAGGTCTGACATGGCTACAGATAAGCTTGACTAGGTATCAAGGATGTGTGAAGGCTCCACATTATATGGTGGTTGGCTGGCTATAGGTGGCAGACTGGGCGTATTGAAGGTTAAACGTAGAGATGAATAGGCGAGAAGTGTTTTTGTTTCTGATGCTGTTAGATTTACCTATTTAGAGATAAAAAACTTATTCTTAAGTATTGTTGAGGAAGTATAACATTATATATAACCCAGCAGAAAAAAAAGGAAGTACTTTTGTGAATCCGGAGAGTACTATTTTTGCAGGCGATGTCTAAAGAGAAAAGTACTTCTACTCTCACTTCTGTTGAAATCAAACTAGAACAGCGTCTCATCCAGCTGAAATAGAAACGAGACAAGAACTATTCCCTATTCGCTTTTATTAGAGTCAATCCATTACAAGGTGAACTACATCGATCACACTCGTTGCATTGAAAAAGTGATTTTGTTATGCCCGTATGAAACTTAATTTTTTTTGTACAATTTAATTTTAACGAAACAAGTCGCGCATGGGCAAGACAGATATATTTTGTCCGAAAGGGACAAAAGCATGAATTGTGGCAAGTGCCAGTTTTTGACAGCTCAATCACGTTGTTATCTTATTATTTTAGTTTGTGCAGTTTTTATATTGTGTTGTGCTGAAGAAATTAAAAGATGAGAATTTTGTGGACTGACGAGTATACGCTGCATTTGATTGCAAAAATTCAAGCAGCTGAATATATGCGGAACTACAAATGTGTTAGCTACAAAAACAAATTGAAGAAACAAATTTTTTGGAACTCTCTTGTTGATGATTTCAATGCACGTTTTAAGGCAAATGTTCCCTTTGAATATGGTAAAATATTTTTCCATATGTGCATTTGAAAATACGATATACAATTTTTCTCAATTTAGGCGAACTTGTAAGAAAGTGGAACAACTTAAAATCATATTACATGACTGAAAAAAATAAGATTTTTAAAGCTCAAAAAAGTGGCGCCAGCACCGATGACATTGAAGCAATTAGTGGAACTTGGAAGTATTATATTGAAATGAATTTTCTATCTTCAACGATTAGTCCTACGCCCTCTGTTAATACTTTTAGCAAAAGAAGTTTGAATGTACGTTTATTCTAAGAACAATTTATATACTAATACCTATATCAAATAACCCGGGTATTTCTAGTACTTGCAAGGCTCAAGCTGTAATGAAATGGAAGCTGGCTCCTTGGATTCACCATCTGCTGCAAAACATAATTCTGCATTAGATGAAAGGCCATCCAACAACTATCTAATCCAACAACGATTTCAAACCAGTTTGAAGAATGTCAATATCATTTGCTATCGACTGATATTGCTCCATCTCTTTCATCATCACCAGCCATGTCATCTCCATATAAATTGCCTCCTCCTTCAATATCAGCAGCTATGCCATCACCATATGCATCGCCACGTCTTTTAATACCACCAGGCATGTCATCGCCAGATATGCTATCACCACCTATTTTAACATCAGCAGCCATGCCATCACCGGATATATGTTCATCAACATCTACTTTTTCATCACGATCGCAACTTAATACAAGTGATCATATACACCCAACAAAAAAAAGAAAAATTGGGAAAGAAAACCAATCTTTAGCAGTTACTTTAGTCAAAAAATCGAACGACTTAAGTGATGCACTTACTAAAAGGTTAAATGGTGCCACACAAGTTAACAATGAGGAAATGCTATTCGGAAATTGGATAGCTTTTGAGCTTAATAAACTCGACGAAGACCTAAAGGCAGAAAGTCAACGAGAAATTTGTAATATTATCTTCAATTCGAAGGTTGAGCAGCTAAAAAGAAGATCTAATTAAAGGACCCCAATTAAAAACGCGATAATTTCTTTGAATTCTTTTTTATTTTTTTATATTTTTTCTTATTCATTGTTTTCTTATTTAAATTAACAGTATTAAAATGAATTATAATTGAAGTGAAAAATAGTTCTCGAAAGTTTTTCTTAAGCTTTCTGCACTTTTATTTTGTCTTCTTCTATCACTTGCAGTGTCTAAGAAGTTCTGCTGCACTAAATTGTCTATTTCCGCAACAGGAATATTATCGAACGTGTTGTTTAAAGTGCTCATATTTGCAGTGCGTAAAAAGTTGTGGAGACAAACACAGGCCAAAACAACTTCGATTGCTTCAGCTGGTGCGCGATATATAGGGCTAAATAATACTTGGAATCTGTTAGCTAATATGCCAAAAGCGTTTTCCACAACTCGACGATTTCTTGAGAGCATGTAATTGAAATGCTCTTGGCTTAATGTTAACCTTATCATCGAATATGGTTTCATCATATACTCCGTTAGAGCAAATGCATCGTCGGCTACGAGAACGTACGGAGCAGCAGTTTCTGTTCCTGGTAAGTTATCTGGAGCAGGAATACATACTTCGTTATTTTCGATGGCATACTTTAAATCGCAACGTTGCCACACGCCTGCGTCGCCGACGCTACCATTCACACCAACATCGACGTACAGAAACCGATAGTTAGCATCAGCAATTGCCATCAAAATTATGGAATGAGTTCCCTTGTAGTTGAAATAACTCGATCCAGCTTTCTTCATCGGCCTTATTCTGCAATGCTTTCCTAAAAAGTAGAACGTTATTAAGTAAATATTGTTAATATTCGTTTTGTTGGCTTACCATCGATTGCACCGATGCAATTTGGAAATCCCCACATTTTATAAAAGCTGTTGGACATCTGCAACCAATCACTTTCCGAAGCTGGGAATTTAAGGAAATCTGCTTGCAAGACTGAATAAAGGGCTGGAATGGTTTCCTTCAGTATTCGCGAGATCGTTGATTGCTGTATTCTAAATGGCAATTGTAGCGATTTTTGAGTTTCACCTAGAATTAAGCAAAGAACATCATTTTTTTTAAACATACAATTTATTACACTTTTTAGTACCTGTTGCTAAATAACGTAATGTTAACTGTAGCCGTTCTGCTGGTCCAATACAATTGCGGAACCGTGTGTCCTGTTTGGAAATCAGGGGACTAACTCTATTTAGCATATCTTCAAACTGCGCCGGAGTCATTCTCAGAATGTTCCTATATAGTTTGGAGTCCTCGCAGTGAATTTCCTTGAGTAGCTTGTGTGTAAAACCTATAATATAAATGTGAGAATGTTCAATCTAGTGCTTTATGTACATAGATATTTAGGACATTTACCATCATCCTCTCGGCGCAGCAGCCACTTTGAAGAATACTTCTTTTTTATTTTGGTTTGTTCATTTTCTTCACAAATGAAAAGAGCAGCTGCATTTAATAAATTTATGTGCACTAGGCTAATTTCTTCCAAATCATCAAACATGTTTTGTGTATTTTTTTTTAATTTACTTGAAATTATTATTTACTTCGATACAAATGGCAGCAAAATAAATTATATTTGACAGCTAAATTTTTGACACTAAATATTTGATCGAAACTTAACGACGAACGAATCGAGAGAAATGTCAAAAACAATGCAAAGAAATTACAGTCCGTCCTACAAATTTTTCTCCAATTCGTACTATGTGCGTACTCACTCACACCAATTGAATCCATGCATTCGTACTATATTTGAACTGTCATTTTCAATGACAAAAGTTGTAAAAAAAAATTAAGTAACATACGGGCATTACTCGTGCTACTTTTGCATTTTTCCTTTGAATTTTTTTAATTGTTAAATTTCTGCTTTAATTCCAAGTTTACTCTGGGAGAAGCAAGAACGAAACTTATTCTGCTTTAACCTCGCTAAAAGCGAGAGTGTCACCTTTCCCACATTCCAGGAAAGATGTTGAGGAATAAGTTTAAATAAAACTACTACTCAATTTTCTATTGGGATGTTATGTCATGTAACGCATATGTTATGCCTTGTGTAAACAATATATATGGAGATGTGTGGGACAATAGAGTGAAACGTTTCCAATATTCGTCTGTTTAATTAATGATGTGCAGTAAAATTTATACAGATAAAAACAAAAATAAACATAAAATCAGACAATAGTCTGATAAAAGTAAATAAGTGTCCGTGCAGTGTGTGATACAAATTTTAAAGTTGAACGAAGATTAAATCGTGTTTCAACAAGTCAAGTTTTTCTTGGTTAAAAAGACGAGATGCAAGATAAGAGAATTGCAAGGAGTCAAATATCTTAAAGTATTGAAGAGAAGAAGTGTATAAATTGAAAAATATGTTAAAAGAAAAAGGTTCTTCCCTCAAGACTAATGCATATTTATATTCTTCACACAGGATTGTATTTAATTTTTGAATTTTACCAAGTGTTAAAGATTTTAAGTTAAGGTTGTGAAACAAGTATAAATCGCACTGAATCAAAAACGCACATAAAATCAAAGAAAAAATTCTTTGTTTCAATAAATATTTCATTGAAATTGGTCCAATGTTCGCGTTTATTGGTTCAACGAATCTCTGTCTTTAAGTTTAAGAAATAGTTCGTTCTAACTTCAATAAAATTATCATTATAAAATTGAGAAACTTTTCATTGAAACAATGAGAAAGATTCATTGATTTATAATAAATTTTTCTGGCAACCAACAGCGTTTCTTTTAATCAAGGAATTAATTCTTAGCTTCAAAGCATCGACTCATTGAATCAATGTAAAGCTTTCATTAGCTGAAGGAAGAGATACTTTGGCTTAAGGAATAAAGTTCATTGCCACAAAGAACTGGTACAATGAGTTAAAGAAAAAACTTCTTAAATTTAAATGACTTATTAATTAAATGAACTATATAATTATTTGAATTAATAGATCAATAGATTAATAGATTGAATTAATGTAGCAAACAATTGATACATTGAAATTATATTTAAAGGATCTTTCTGGTCAGAAATTTTCACTGAAATTTTTCTTGAAACAGATTTTTTTTTCTTTTTGTGGAAAGAGAAAAGATATCCTTTAAATTCATAATTTAAGGGGGTCCTCTGGTAATCCGAAAATTTTTTTTTCAATTTTTTTTTTTTCATATTTCTATTGCTCAGATACTCAAAAACATTTTCCCAAAAGGATTTTTCAAATAAATAGAAAATCGAAATAGTTTAGGAGATACAGGCATTTTTGTGTAGGTATGTTTTCGTCAAAATATCGCATCAGCAAAGTTGTTTATTTGCCTGCAGTCATTAGTCGAAAATTCTGTGGAATTCTTCCAAAATATGTATTGATATTACAAAATATACACACACAGTATGTATACATGCAGTATGTATACATGCATGTTTTGATTTAGGGGTTGAAATGATTTTGAGCCCAGGTGTTCACATGAAAGAAGCAAACGAACGAGATTCAGTTTATTTTCGAGTATTTTAAAAATAATGTCAACAATGGGTATTGTCATCGGCCCACAAGCCGAGATGTATGCTGAATCTCGCGACGGAAAACGACTTCAACGCTCAGAGCTAAAAACGTACGCATCATCGAAAGAGGGTCGCACAGCCCGCAGAGCCCAAAAAGCCATGGAAAACTCGTTTTATGAGATGGAGGAAGGCACACTTTGTATTATTAAGTATTGTATTAAAAAAATATGTGTTAATGTCATTTGTGTGCCTCAAAATTGAAGTCAAAACTTTAAACGCGTTTTTCTCGAAACCATGTTTTTCAAAACTTTGCGCACGATAACTCAAACAGTTTTTGACCGATTTTGATATATGAGGCATGAAACGACGCAGAATTTACGCCGCTATAGCCCCTACCTCAAACTTGCCGAAAAAATAATGTTTACTATTTTTTTTCTACACTAGACTACAAAAAAAAAGGTCGAAATTCGATTTTTCATTTTCAAAGTGGCGGCTCCCCCCCTAAAAAAATTTCGATTTTTGTTTCCGAGGTAGGGGCTATAGGGACATTCATTCTAAGTAACTGAATATTTTTTTTTTTTTTTTCAGACGATGTTTACACTTGGAATCGTGCGCAATTTGGACCCACCTTTTTTCCGGAGAACCTCGTTACCAGGCCGAGAACTTTCTGAACGGTCCATAAATTCACTTTTTCAAAATTTTGTATTTTTTTCAATAAATTAAGCTACCCCAATCAAAAAACGGAACTAAAATATCTTTACTCGTTCTCTTTCCACAATATTTTGAAAAAAGGCTAAAATTTGGCATAGATTACCAGAGGACCCCCTTAAGAATGTATTAGTCATTACACCAACCCAACAAACAAAATGATTCTCTAATGTTATCGTTTACGAATCGCATTCTTGTACATTTCATTCATTAGCAATTATTAGTAGCGATTCCTTTATAATATCGCGAGCGGAAGAAATTCCTCCTTCGTTAATGAATCGTCAAAATCGAAAAAAGCAATTCGTTAACGAGTCGCCAAAACTATAAAAAGCAATTTTTTAACGACTTTCCAAAACTAAAAAAAGCAATTTAATAACGAATCATACAAATTATTATATGTACGGAAAAATTCCAAGTGTTATAATTATAAACTTTACATTAATTTCAAACTTACCATGACAAGAATAGAAACAACGTCATCTAAATGCTAGTCCGGCACCTTGCCCATTCGGCTATTTCAGATGCTGAATATATCTTGCTTAATTTGCTTGATAATAAAAGCCAGCACTCGCGGACATGGGTTCGAACACCAACTTGGTCCAAAAGAAAATTGTTTTGTTGTTTTTTTTTGTTATTTAGGTTTTTTTTTGGCTTTTAAAAAAGTTCGAAATTAATTTTTTTTTATCATTTTTTGACCAACTTTTTTTCGGCTTCGCTATACAATCGTTAAAACCGAAAAAATCAATTCGTTAACTAGTCGCCAAAACTATGAAAAACAGTTCGTTAATGAGTCGCCAACACTAAAAAAAGCAATTCGTTAACGAGTCGCCAAAACAACAAAAAGCAATTTGTTTACGAGAACTTAATATTAAATGGAAATTATTTATATAAAGAATAGGCCAATGTTGATTTATAAGGTTGTCGCAGGGCAGATCGCACTCTCTTCTCAGTGCCCATAATTGTCAAAACCAGCCAATTTTGCGAATGACTACGAAAGAAAAACGGATGATAATAGAAAGCACTTTCAGATTTTCTATGAGCTCTCAACTTCGATTTGACAATTATGGGTATTCGCTCTCTCCCTTGCGACAACTCTTATAAATCAACCTTGGAATAGGCACAAAATAACGTAACAAAAGAGAAAATATTTCACAAAATTTTTTTCATATAGAAATTTATGAAAATTTATATTTAAGTTCACTTAAAAACAAAAAAAAAACACAAAATTTAAAAAAAATATATTCGTTTAAATGACGTTTTAACAACAGAAAGTTGATAAAAAATACTTTTCTTAAAAAAAGTTTTATATTGAACATTTGGAAAAAATTGTTTTTTTGTTTCAAAACATCTTAAATGGAGCTTAGCAAAGTCATGATTTCAATCGGTGCTTTCTTTAAGCATCAAGCCAACCTCTGATGCAGTCGGAATGAAACTATTCGAAAACTTTAAATAGACGATTCATCAGCGATTCGTTGACGAATCACCCCTCGCCCCAATGTTTATTGGGAATATATTAGCAACACAACATTCAGTATAACCAAAGGTCTTCTTCAAATCATTGTGGCGGCCATGGGGTAGTGGGTAGAGTGTGTGACTCTTACGCCAGAGAACCCAGGTTCGAATCCTCCATCCGACACAGAAAATTTTTTCAATTGAATAAATTTTTCTGTTCGGCCGTCACCTCTTTGCAGACAATGGCAAGCCTCAGAGAGTAAAAACTGCCATGAAAATCTTCTTGAGAACATAAAGCCGTTAGGAGTCGGCGTAAAACATGTAGGTCCAGTTCTCGATCATTTGTGTGCAAACATTTCACATCACACACTACACAATTGATCACAAGAAGCTCGGTCAAAGTCCTTTCAAGGGCTGAGATGGCCATTTCGTTCGTTCGTTCTTCAAATCAATTTTATTTCAAATGAATTTTATTTGATTTAAAAAATGTGTGCTGTGGTTGTAAGAACAAGTTCTTAACCGGTGGGGATTTTTCATTGAAATCAATCTATTGTACATTAATATAAAGAATGAGTTCTTTCTTAGTATGAACAAGACCTGATGTTTAAAAAAAATAAGTACCTCTCCATCTTGACTAATTAAGTCAAGACTAGCATAATATTGTATTTTCCCATTTATTGTATTCATTGTATCTAATCAAGTCTATTTTCTCATTCTATTCTGGAATATAAGTCTATAAGGCTATTACATGAAGTGGAACCAGATGAAGTGGAAAATTTTTTAGTAAGCAAATTGCTCAATCTGCAAAATCAATATTAATAAAACTATTTGCAAAGCTTTTCACTGCTCTTTCGAGAAAAGTTTTCAAGAAAAACGGCTTTTGTGCAAAGCCCCTCCAAGTTGAGCTGGAATAACTTTTGATATTTAAAAAAAAATAAAAACGAAATGGCCATTTCAGACCTAGAAAGGACTTCGATCGAGCTTCTTACGATCAATTGTGTCGTGTGTGTTGTGAAATATTGAATACAAATGATCGATAACTGGACCTACATGTTTTATGCCGACTCCAAACGGCTTGTGTTCTCAAGAAGCTTTTCATAGCAGTTTTTACTCTCTGAGGTTTGCCATTGTCTGCAGAGAGGTAACGGCCGAACAGAAAAATTAGTTCAATTGAAAAACTTTCTGTGTCAGGTGGGATTCGAACCAGGTTTCTCTAGCGTATGGGCCACACACTCTACCCACTGTGCCACGGCCGCCACTTTTGATATTTAAGTGAAATTAGTTATTATCTGGGCTGTGACTGTTCTTCCCTTTTGCAGGCAATCGATAGATTATGCCATGCTCAAAAAATGGTAGCCATAACCTTCTCGGCCGAGCGTGGGTGGTTTGGTCGGGTTTCGTAGCTTTCCAGCCACTTTGCAGACTACTTATTGGACTTAGTTGTTTGCAGAGGCTGTAAGGCTTTTTCATCTCCAAAAGATCGTGCAAAATATATCCCGCCCTTACTTTTGAGATTCCCATGACTACAACTAATCGTGCAACTTCACTTTACTATCATTCTTGCTTTGAAAGAACCGAAGCGTTTGGCGGATGACGGGCCTTTCTCGGCGAAATCCACTGAGAACCCGTCCAGAATAGGAGCAGTTGTCGAATGGCAGATCAGCATTGCTTTTCGCTGTGAATGCTTCATTTTTGAACTTGAATAAACATGAATGCAACACAGACACACAAAACGAAACGTCAGTTCATGAGAAAAACTAAGAAAATATCTCTAAGCACAGCTAATTCTTAGAAAAAATACGGCAATACTTGCGCCACTCAAAGAGAGACCCAACTGCCGTCGTGGAAAAAAATTATATACATTCTATACTGGCGTGTTTACGTGGCGGACTTCTACTGTAATTTTTTTTTTGGCTGCAGCATACATTTTCATGTGTTTTGTGGCACGGCGAATCTGATATCCGCCATCCGCTTTGGTTCTGTTCGGGCTTATTGCTTAGAAGTTTTTCCCATCAAAAAAACAATGTTTGGTATTCTCCATTTTGCTACATACTGTGATAGGGCAGTCGTGAGTTGAGAGCTAGACTAGAAACAAGGAGTTCTTATGAAGCAACACTCATACCTCAAGAAACAAGAAACATATTGTGCAATAAAAAGTCAAATTATATTCCCAGAAATCTCATTTCAATTTTAAATATAATTTCACTTTTTACCAATAAATTGGAAAGCATGAATTTATTTTGAAGCCTCTAGTCCGCATTTTCAGGTCCAGTTCTCAATCATTTGATCACAAGAAACTCGTTCAAAGTTCTGTCAAGGGTTGAAATGGCCATTTCGTTTTTCTTTTTAATCGATTTTTTTAACAAAACCCCATCCCATGGAATATCCAGTCTAAGAGCCTGTTTCGAGGAAATTACTTTTGGAACGATATAGCGCCATAAGTAGTGCATATTTCTAAATTTGAAAAACTCTAGTTTGTTGCTAAAGGAACATGCTTTCAAATAGTTTATCATACTTGGTCAAAAATATGACTGTATCCTTTTTTTAGCCAAAGATCCAAACTGTCCGGCCTAGTCCCAGTTTCCCTCATAAAAAATTCTACCCGAATTGCCATTTGCACTAAAGTTATGACTTTTAAAGTTTTCTTAGTAGAAGTAAATTTATAAAAAGAAAAACAAAACCTACCATTTAAGTGCTAAACACACTAAGAAGATATTTTTGGAATTAATATCTTGCACCAGTCTAACCAGCTGATATTTCACACCCACACACGATGCATGGTTTAAACATGAACGCCCAACAGCACTCTAAAAATACACTGCTAGACAGACACAAACACACACCCACACTAATACACACACACCTACACACACCCAGCCCACATGCAAGTAGACGCCTGTCTGCCCAAAGTATTTATTTGGAACATATTTTAATTACTCTCGGTCATGACCATGGTCATCAATCAGTCCGGCGACATGCAGAGTAGAATAGAGTCGAGTAGAGTAGAATAGATGTGAGTTGAAAGAAGTTGCCTGAAATTGTTTGAAGTAGTGCCGTGACAAGGAGTAGAGTGGCACGAAGTGGATTGGATTTGTTGTTAAATGCTGCTGACTGTGCAGCTTAAATTGGGTGTTTATATTTTATTGTTGTTGTAGTTATGTGGTGCTGTTTTTGTTGTTGCTCTATTGCTAGTCTTGCAAATAAAGACTGCTGACTACTTCCGTTGCCTGACAACGTTGCTGTTGTTGTTATATTTGTTGTTGTTTTTGTTGTTTTGTGCTTTGTGATTTTAACCTTAATATTTACTCAAGCAAAATGCAAAGACTTTGGCTACATGAATTTTACGTATTTTATACTTACATAATCTTATACATATACATATTTATTTGATTTTTATTTTATTTCCTTCTTCCAGTCTACAGGACATTCATTCAGCTATTTCTGTTGACTTATGCGTGTGTGTGTGCGTGTGTGTTAGTGCTTACTTTGTTGCTTTATTTCAATTTAAATTTAACAGATTTTTGCAACAAAGCAGAAAGCCACTTTTTGTTTTTTATAAATATGTTGTTGTTGTTGTTTTTGTTGTAGCCTTAGGCTAGTCAAATTTATTATTGGATTTATGTGAGTGTGTTAAGCTAGCGTTAAGTGAACACACATTAGTTTATGTAAATGCTTAGAAAAATACAACCCAAGAAGTTTTTCCTCTGCTTTTACACTTTAGAAAATTAAATTTTCTCTTTGTTGCTGTTGTTGCTTTTGATTAAAGCTCTTGGTTAAAGAAAATACCAAAGACCAAACCAAAAAAAAAAAAAAAAATAAACCAACGAACTACCGACCCTGCAGTGCATAAAATTATATTTATTATGCAAATGTTGTGTTAATTTGTTGAAATTTGCAACTTAAATTAAAATTAATGACAAAACGTTAACACAATAAAGATTGTCCGTAGCCGTCCGTAGTCGAGACTGCTGAAAGGAATAGAATAATTTTGAGTAAAAATAATGTAATTTGTTTTGCATATAAAATGAGTTGATGGTTACGCAAAGTAAAGTGAGAGAAAATTTTGGACGTAATACTCATTGCTTGAAATTACAGATAACAATTTTATCTAAATACTTTTTTTTAAATAAAAGTTATTCTAGTTCAACTTGAAAAGACCTTGTATAAAAGTAATTATTCAAGCAAAATTCCATTTTCTTGTTTAATTTCTTATATAAATCTTTACTCAAGGAAACATTTTTAAAAGGTACTCAAAAAGATTTTTACTTAGGTATTATTCTTTGTATAAAGATTTATTCAAGGAGACATTTTTAGGAGGTATTCAAGAAGATTTTTACTCAGGTATTATTCCTTGTATAAAGATTTATTCAAGGAGACATTTTATTTAAGGAAACATTTTTAGGAGGTATTTAAGAAGATTTTTACTCCTTGTATTAATCCTTGTATGAAGACTTTTTCAAGGAGACATTTTTAGGAGGTATTCAAGAAGATTTTTACTAAGGTATTATTCCTTGTATAAAGATTTATTCAAGGAGACGTCTATGAAAGTATTCAAGAATGCTTTTACTCGTGTAAGTCTTTATCATAAAAAACTTGTCATCACTCGTGCTTTATTTCATTGTAGGAAAATAAAGAATCTGTGTCTGGTGTCGAACCACGGAACTCTTGAGTGTTGATCTGTTGGCTTGGACCGCAGGGCTACCGAAGCAATTTATGCCCGGCATATTAATGCTTGCATGAAATGTTTCAGTTGAGGTTCTTATAAAGTTTTATTCAAGGAAATACTAAGAAAATAGTAATTAAGTTTTAACGCTATTTAAGCAAATTCCTGAATAGACGAGTGGATAGTGTGTCCGGCTGCCGATACAAAGGTTCCTTGTTCATTATACGCTACACTAAGGGAAAAATTGGCAAATAAATTGCCAGAAGCACAAAAATTTATAGCAATTTTTTAAAGTTTAATGAGTACAAAAATTAATTGTTAAGCATTTTGAAATTTTGGAAAGTGTACTTTTAATAATAGCCTTAAAACAATTTTAAAAAAATATAGTGTTAAATGTGTTACAATAAAATTTAAAAATTTGGTTTTTGTACATATAAGTAACTTTTTTTTAATATGTTTTTTTTTTACATATAATAAGGGTATGCACAGAGCTTTGCAAAAACATAATATTTTAATTTGTTCGTTCGTTCGTTCGCAGAATTTTTTCTACAAAATTTTAATTTCTATTCTCTTCGAACGGACGAACGCACAACTATTTTTTCACCAACGAACGAACGAATAACTATTTTCTAATAACGAACGAACGTATTTTTTCTACGAACGAATGAACGAACAAAATATTTATTTTAATCCGCTACAAAAGCGAAAAAGAGATAGTAATGCGCAAATTAACTGTTATAAATCGCATAGATTTAGAAGTTATTTGTGGGTCTACTTCTGGTACATCTATTTTTTACGAACTACGAACGAACGAATATGTATTTTCTGCAAACGAACGAACATCTATTTTCTACGAACGAATGAACGAACGTATATTTTTCACGAACGAACGGACAAAATATTTATTTTATTTCCCTACGAATGAACGAAAGAACAAAATATTTTTTTATTTTTTCACGAACGAACGATCGAATGTTCGTGCAAGGCTCTGGGTATACACACAACTTTATTAGAAATATGTACAACATGTTTCTTCATACATTTAGTGGTTGGATTAACAAATCAAATATGTAAATACTTTTTTTGACGTACAATTAAGTCATTCTCGGAGGTTAGTAGAGTGGTTGCTTGAGATTAGAAATTGTTTTTTTTTGTAGACTGCAGCTTTTGCAGAACAAACGCTAAAAAGTCAATTTTTTTTGATTCGCTTGCCACTTTATTAGTTTTTTTTGATGTTATGATTTTCTTGATCAGCATCTGCTCATAATATTCTAAATGTGATTAAGTTGAGTTCATACTTTTTATAAAAAATATTCAAACTCTGAACATTTAATATCTATATTTCAGGAACGCATAAGGCTGGTGATATATTCTTGCAATTCAAGCTATTGTAAATTTTTGAACAGAATTTTAAGAAAGAATCTTCAGTAGAACATTCTGTACTAAAACTAAATTGGCTTTTACTAAAAAAGGTAGGTGAGGTGGGGTGATGTGTACCATGGTGTGATATGTAACACGACGATTTTTCGTACAAAATGTAAACATATGAGTGAATGAACAACTGCGATATGTTTTTTTTTGACAGCATCTAGTTTTTCATAAGTGTTGGAAGTAGGCAGACTTACATTTCATTAGAGTTCTTAAGAAGCGTGAAAAGTTTTTGTTAAAAAGTTTTTTATAAATTTACAAGAAATAGCGTTTTGGATAAAATATTTTTTCACTATTTTTTCATTTTTTCACTTTGCGGTAAAATGCCATCAATGAGAAGAAAGTGACTTACATTGGGGTGATGTGTAACACTCACGGTGGGATGATGTTTAAAACATCTTTCACATTATAATTGCCATTAAAGAGGCCACAACATCAAACTCTGAAATGTATTTACATCAACGGTATCAAAAGAGATGGGCGCAGAATCTAATCGGGGTAGGAAGTCAATGAAAAACTGTGTTCTAACAACGCCACAAAAACGTTTAGAGTTGCGGGTGCAGGAGATTTCATTAAGTTCTTATCATAATACTTTTACTAAACATAAAAAGTAAAAAAAACATAAAAAATTAAAGTTGCTGGTCTTTAAACCAACATTTTGTTGGTGTTAATCATCACTCCACTGATTTGAAAAGACCAAAAAAAACGTATTTGAAATTATTGTCCCAGTTCATCCATTTCTCAAAATATTCAACAGCCATGAAAACACTCACCCACTTAAAACTATTATTGTAGCAAATAAAAACGTGTTACACATCACCCCACTGCAGTCTAAAAAAATTTAAAAATCACAAAAATTATTTTTTATTCATTCTTCTCCCACTTTCCTTAACAATTCAAGTTTTTCTCATATAAACGTTGAGTATGAAAACTTAAGACAAAAGAAAAGCAATTCATAACTTATGGCAACCAAATCTAAATTCAATTTTTATACGTGTTTGAAAACAAAGCTATCACTCGTAATCAATACATAATACTTGGCTTCATTATACCTTCACTTTTGAACAGCTTTTACTCAAAGGTTTCTTCCTTATCTTAACCCATTCGCTTCACACTATAAACTTCTTTCATGAACTCATTAATTTTATTTTTGAATCGGTCGTCAGTAGCTATTCATGTATACATCAACGTTGTGTCGTTATATTTTAGTAATACGAATAGCTAAAAGTCAGTTAACGTTAAATTGCTGAGGTAACTCATTAAAAGTGTGTGTAACAGACTCTACAAGGGTTTTAATATCCGAGCTCTATGACATCATTAAAAAACTGTTCTATGCTGCTTAAAAAGGTTGTCGAAGGAGAACCTGGTCTTTAATGATGTCATAAAAGTTCATAGTTTTTGATAATGAACCGTTCATGTTGTTGTAAACTTACTGCCTCATTTTGTATATCGAAAACGCAAACCAACGACAAGCCAGACACTAGCAGCAATAGAATTTTGTATGTAAAAAAGTATTGCTTCTCATCTCTTACTTGTCGTTGTTTATTTGTTTGTTATCGTTATAAGCGCTTAAAACTATGCAACAAAATTTATACCTTCCATTCATATTGGATGATATACTTTAAGTGGTAATTTATTGCTGTATAAAAGCTTTGCAGATAGGTATTCGCTTGTTTCTGGTATACAAATGAAGTTGTTTGGGCACACATTAAATGCTTTTGATGTTTCTAGGAAGGAATTTTTCATTAAACCATTTATTAACTTGTTTTTATTTTTTTTCCCCCCTTTTACCCTCAATTAATCACATTACAAAATTGTAATTTCTTTTTTCTATTTTCTTTTTTGTTCTTCTTACAGGTAAGTCAACCGGCAAAGGCTTCAAAGAAACTCTCAAACTCACTCACATCACAGAAGTAAACCCCTACAAAGACATTTACTTAAGCATAACTACATAAAACTGTATGTGACATGGTTCACCTTGTATCATCACAAATATTCTATACTGTTTGCCAGTGCTAGCAGGTATCGGCGAAAAAAATCCCCTTTTTTTGCATACAAAATAATTGTTTTCCCAGTTTTTAAATTACCAGGTTTCCTTCTCCGTTTTCAAATTTATAATAACTTGTGGGTTCTTTATAAACCCTTTATAAAAAATTTATAAAATTACTTACTACTTACTATACTATATACTATAGTATAGTATAGTATACTATACTACATACTTGCTACATATATAAAAAAACCATACATAGAGAGCAAATGCTTACATATCTTTACAAAAAATATCTTCAAATTCCTCGAAATTTCTTAAAGTTTACCTTTTAATTCCACCTTTCACACTTAAAAGTAAAATCTATTAAAATAGATTCAGAATTAGAGGTGATATACTTGTATTTGCATTAAAGAATTTGATTAACTCCAACAATTAGTATAAAGTTTATTATATTACTCTATTTTCCGGGGAAAAATCGAAAAAATCTCGTCACATGGCAGCTCTGCTGCCCACCCTATTGTAGTCAGTCGCTGTTACTGTTGTCGTTGGTGCTATAGCTGCTCCTGCTGTTGCTGTTGCTACTGCTGCTGTCAACCAATGAAGTGATGACAGAATTCAAGCACTTCATTGAGAAACTCGAGAGCTGCTCATGTGTTAAGCAAAATATTAACTTGTTTGTTACCTCATCATACGTTTATGAAGTTATAGCATTATGAGACCAAGTACCAAGAAGACTGTTGCCTTTGGTGTTGTAGTATTTGTCCTGTTGTTGTCGTCGTTGGCATTGCCAGGATGTGCAGGTTATGCTATCAGACTACGAATCCTTATGTAAGACATAAGAGATCGCAATAGGTACCAAGCAGCTTGAGTTGCTTCAAAGTTAGACGAAAAGGTTGAATAGTTAGATAGACGAGTGGTTGCGTCAACTTGATGGTTGCTTGCAGGTTTGTATAAGTAAAGTATTCTTTGAGTTGCTTAAATGGTTTCAGCAAAAAAGCCACAAGATAAAAAAAAAGAAACTCAGCAATTAACACTGAACTAAAGTGAATTTACACTGAGCGGCTGAGTTTAGTATTTCATGAATTTATTTAAAAGGCACCTTCTTAAATGCTTGCGGCAGAGGCAATATTCAAGTGAGTTAATAAAAAAGGTACCCAAAAAAACTTTTCTTCATGTGACAAAAGTTTTTTTCAGTAAACCAAAAGTATATTTTACACATCTATTTAAGAATCCTTTTGACTACAAACTTTCTCTAACAACATTCGCAAATGAATCATTTATAAAACATGAAAAAAAAGAAAACATTTCGGCATTTCCGCCGAAAAGTTCACCGTGACGCGAAAATAAAAGTTATTAAAAACTTATTATTTAATGATATTATCTTAGAGAAACATTTTTATTTTATTGATTTAAGCAGTTTAAATATAAATTCATTTACCATGATGATCAAATCGTTTGCACTGCTTCACAAATGTAATTTTTCTTTTTAGTTAATGTTTTGTAAATGTTTCGTAAGCGTTTTTGTTTTAGAAAAAATGGCAGGCATTGGCTAAAAGTAATGAAAAATGGTTGAGGCAGGAAGAGCCAGAATATATTAAATTTGTTTTTTAAAAACTAAAGCACATAATTACCTAATTACCTAATTACTTAATTACCCAAATGAATTACAATAGAAAAAATGTCACGTAACGCCGTGTCACGTCACGTTTCATACTAAGCCCAATAAAAAAAAAAACGAGAAGAGGTTTCTAAATTTGATTACTTTGAAAATAAACTTATACTATTTCAAATCCTTCTAAAAAAAGTTTTATACAAAAACTCTTGCCAATTTACAGAATTTTACTAATTTTGTGATTCAAGTCAAAAATCACTTCTATTTTTTGTCACGTAACGTATCATATTTGGTGGCTTCTAATTAAGAACCAAACTTTTGACAACTCTTCGGCTTTACACCTTGTATAGTATGCTTAGTAATCTATTGGAAAATCAAATTAAGGAACTTGTAAGTTAAATTTTTCATTCTTTTTTCACTCATTGAAGTCGTACGATCGTTACGTGCGCCACCACGGAAATGCCCATATCTGTTAGCGAATTGAAATTCAGAACAAATAAATCGAAGTTTAGAAATTTCATTTGAAATTCAGAGAAGATAAATTGCAATTCAAAACAGATTAATTGAAATTCAGAAAAAATAAATTGAGCATCAGAAATTTCATTTGAAATTCAGAAAGGATGAATTGAAATTCAGAACTCCATTTAAATTTCAGAAAATATCAACTGATATACAGAAATTCCATTTGAAACTCAGAAAATATTAATTGAAATTCAGAAACGATCAATTGAAATTCAAAATTCCATTTGAAATTTAGAAAAGATCAATTGAAATTTAAAATTTCTCTTTTGGCTTCCTCTGTTCATTCTTAACAAGGTTTTTTTTTTAATTTTTTTTTAATTTTTTTTTTTTTTTTTTGTGAGTGTACATATGAAAAATCATCCAAGCAAATAAGCCCACATCAAGAAACAGCTTCTTGAAATTATATATATATATAATTAAATCACAAAGCAATTTCCTGTTAATTGTTAGCAAGCTTCAATTAAAATGAATTACAAGACCAAAGAAAAAAGAGTAAAATTTGTGTGAGTGTGCGTGTGTTTGAGTTTTTTTATACAGAAGTATGTTCAACATTTTGTTGTGAAAACTTGTGGCATTATAATAAAATCAATGAAATTATACTGTGGCGGCCGTGGTGTAGTGTGTAGAGTGTGTGGCTCATACGCCAGAGAACCCAGGTTCGAGTCCCCATCTGACACAGAAAGTTTTTTCAATTGAATTCATTTTTCTCTTCGGCCGTCACCTCTCTGCAGACAATGGCAAACATCAGAGAGTAAAAACTGCTATTGAAACCTTTTTGAGAACATAAAACATGTAGGTCCAGTTCTCGATGATTTGTGTTCAAACATTTCGCAATACGCACAACACAATGGATCATAAGAAGCTCGGTCAAAGTTCTTTCAAGGGCTAAAATGGCCATTTTCATTTTCGGTAAATAAGAAAAGCCGCAAATGTTTTCTTTCAGGCACAAAACTCGACATGATCACTGAACGATACAACAAAGACACTAGTTTTTGACGGATTCAACTGGTCTGTGCTTGGAGTTAAATGTCAGACGAACAAAATGACATCTGGTATATGATCATCAAAACGCAGTTGGTAGCGATAGTAGCTCTAAACTAATTCACTTAATACAAATGAGTAGATTTCTATTTTATTAAGAATTTTGTTTGACTTTTAAACCAACAATTTGCTCAAAAACTAGAACTTTGCTTTATAGTCCCCAGAACAAATCCTTAAGCTTGAGTCAAAGCAGAGTTCGAGTCTTTTGCTCAGTAGTACAAAAAAGCGCTTCATTTGAGGCATTTTGAGTTTGGATCAAAGCAATGTTGTGGTTGCCTTTGATAATTTTACAATTTTTTTTCTTAAGGGGGGACATGACATTTACGGCAGAGAAAACAGACCTTTTTTTAAAAATTCATAACTCAGTCAAAAACAAACATTGTTCCAAAATTTTTTTTTTTATTATTTTAAAGAATTGAACAAATTACAAGAAAAAAAAATTAAAAAAAATATATTTTTCACTCCAACATGGTTTTATAGAGCTCCAAACTGGAGGCAGAGAAAAAACAGGGCCTCGTGGTTGCAGCGCTGGGAGTTGCAAAAATTGTCCAATCTGGGAAAAAATAACTTTTTTAAATCTTAACAAAATTGGTTATCGTATGACACGAGCTTTTTTTTATAAATTGTTTTTCAATTTTTGGTGATGTTCCAAATTTGAAAGTGTGTTTTTTCGAAAAAAATATTGACTTTAAAAATTCATAAAAAATCGAAAAAAAATTTAAAAATAAAGCTCGTGTTATACGATAGCGAATCAAGTTTAAAAAAATACAAAAAAAAAATTTCGTCAAAAAATGAACCCGCTAGTGCCGCAACCAGTACGAAAAACATGGTTTCGAGATAAACGCGTTCAAAGTTTGTGAACAAAGAAAAAAAGGTTACCTTCAATCTGCCATGCCTGCTTCGTACTGTATGCCTTTGTTATTTTGTGTTGTGCTGTTTCTTATACTTTTTTGCAATCGTTTAGCAATTCGGGCTTCTTTTGAAGCTACATATGCCTTCACTCTGGCGCATTTCAAACGATTTGCATCATTTCCTTTGGAAAAATTCAATGCTGTAGCTCCTGTGGTGATACCAAGTAGTTGAAACATTTGCAAGTAGGATTTGCAAGTAGGTACGAACTAACAACCACCAAAATTCAGGTAGCAAGTAAAACAAGAATATACCAGCTGCCGTACGTAGGTAGCGCAAAAATTAAAAATACGCTCTCACTAATCCGGCTGTAACTTTTGAACCCGTAGCAATTTTTCCATGAAATTTTTTAGAATTTTCAGAAAAAAAGAATATTCACTAAAATACAAAATTATAAAAAAATGTCGATTTCAAAAAACTGCCAATGTCATGTCCCCCCTTAACTGTACAAAAAGCTCTAATTAAATGTTTTAGGTTAAAAATAAATGAGCTTAAAAGTTAAAATCGAAAGATTATTTCAAGCAAATTAGAAATACAACTTTTTGTATTTTAATGTGTCAAAGAGTACGCAAGAGGAAGAAAGAAGAAGAGAAAGAAAGAGTAAAGCGAGATAGAGTTAAAAGCTTGAATGATGCCAGTTTTACAAATTTAATGCGAACATTAAAGAAAGTACCGAGTTAATGTGACTTTTTAAGTTTTTATTAGCTTTGTTGAAGCACAACAGAGGCGTTTAGGAAAATTTATGCAAATATAGGAAAAAACAAAAAAAAAAAAAAAGAAAAATGCATAAAAGGAGAAAGAAAACAAAATAATAGTGCTACATTTTTATAGCTGCTAGTTTAGAGATGGTTTAAACAAATTTTCCCGTTAGGATATATGTAGAAAGTTTCGCGAAATATTCTCAAATAAACGCTGTTACTATTTGTAAAATGGTTTTGTTATGTTAACCAGTGCTTATATTTTATTTGATTATAACTTTGGCTAACAGATAAAAAGAATTTATTTTAATCTTTTATGCTACTTGACCTATTTGACCCAGATTAAAAAATCCTTGAAAAAAATATATCAAAATTTTAATACGACAGAAACTCAAAGCTAAACACTCAACTAATAAAAAGAAAAACAATATAAATGTATTATGACATAGTACATGAATTATATCCAGTGATTCTTAAACTTTTATCAATTGGAATAGCTTACAGAAATCGAATTGAATTAAAATTTTTATGTAAATAAGTTATGCTTGACCAATTCTTTGTATTATTATGTGGTTTTTATTTAGGTTGAGCTTTTTTAGTCATCTGTGTTTAAATGAAAATGTATCTTAAACACAATTTTCATTATTGTTCCGAAGTTTCGGAAGAACTTCCTTCTTTCTTCAGTGGTTGATTTATTTATCTATAAAAATTATACACTACAATTATTTCTATACTTTAACACAAATCAATGAAATATTTACGGTTTTGATAATTTTTACGTTTTTGGACGCTTTTTTGTCAATTATACGCTTTAAGACTACAAAAATCTTTAGCTCAATTTTTTTTCTATTCCTATTTATATGTTTTTTGAATCCGCCGAAATTAAAAATTTAAGTTTTTAATCAATTTTTCACAAAATATTAACTTCATATGCAAAATTTGTTCCTTCTCAAAATTACAAACAATCGTTCTTTATATCGTAAATTGGTCTGGAAGTGAAATATTCAGTTTCAGTTTAAGAAAAAAATTGAAACTATATATATATATATATATATATAGATAATTATTGCTTATAATTCTGATGACTTGATTTTATGACAATAACTATATAGTTCGAAGTAATTTTTTCGAGAAAACATGTTATACCCTGCGGCGCAGAACTATTGCCGCACCTATATTTTAAGACATTCCCATCTTTCAGGAATCATAAGGAAAAAATACAGTTAAAAAAACAGAAGTAACAAATAAGTTTACAATTTTTTTTTTTAAATTAGTGCTGTTTTATTATAAGTTATAATGTAAAGTTTATTTTTTGGGTGTTGCACAAATATAATCACACTTAAATATTTAACATGAATTAAGGGGACTTATATCCATTTTTGTGAAAAATTAGATGCGTATTACGGGAGGATTACGAAATAACGGTTAAAGATATTGATTTAAAAATTTTTGTAAATTTTTAGTATCTTATATTAAAAAAATAACATTTTTTCTTTTTTTTTTTTAATGTCAATAAAATTTCTGAGGCACCAAAATTAAAAGGGTCTCTTTTTGCGGGATGTCTCGGATTTTGAAAATCTGAAAAAAATAAAAAAGTCCTGTTACAGTACATACTTAAGGCTAGAGATTGACATAGAGTTGTAAAGAAGCTTTACGCTGGGGTGAGGCTCGCCGGACCCAGGTGTTCTGTCTACAAATTATTTATTCATTTATGACCTCGAATTAAAAAGCAAGAGAGTATTATCCTTAAATGAACAATTTTATTTTAATTATAGTTCAAATTCAGTTCTTTGTAAATGTTCTGGTCGATGTACTGATGATGAAGCAGGTCTGCTTGATGAGGTACCAATGCGTGTGGAAAGGTATCGAAGTGCTTGACTTTGAAATGCGTGTGTGACGTTGTAGCGGTGGGCTATATGACCGCAGGTACGTGCTTGTTGATGACGATGAAGTGCCGTGCGTGACGATGTAGCGCACATGCTTGATAATATGGCGAACGTGTATGATGAGGTAGTAGACGTGCGTGGCGCTGTAGCGAGTGTGTATGATGATGAAGTGACGTACGTGACGATGTAGCGCACGTGCTTGATAATATGGCGAACGTGTATGATGAGGTAGTGGACGTGTGTGGCGATGTATCGCATGTGCTTGACGAAATGTGTGCCTGAATGACGAGGTATTGGATGTGCTGGTCAATGCAGCGCACGTACTGGATAGTATGGTGAATATCTATCATGAGATCGTGGAGATGCGTGACGAGGTAGCACACATGCTTGACGATTTAATGAATATGTGTGACGATATAGCGTGCATGAATGATGATGTAGTGAACATGTTGACCAATGAATCGCACGTTCTTGATAGTATGGCGAATGTGTATGATGAGGTCGTGGACATGCGTGACGATTTAGGAAACGTGCTGACCAATAGAGCGCATTTGTTTGACGGTGTAATGAAGTCGCTTTTAATATGGTGAACTTTCTGACTAAGGATTATACTCGGCAAAGACACAGTGCATCCGCAGCCATTTAAAAACTTCAACACGACTTTGACTGTAAGGCCTTTTCCACACTTGGTCAACGCAATTCCAACACAACTTCAACGCGACAGCGAAAAAGTTGAAAAGCAATGCAACTATAAACCGAGTATATTCAGACTATATAATAATTCATGTTTTCCGACTTCTTACACTAACTTAATATTAACACTAGCTAATTTTTACTGCAAACTATTTCATATTCTTCTAAATTCTATTAATGAAAAATGGAACTAATTAATTAACTTATTCACCTTGATTAATTTATGTTGTACTGCACTACAAATAATTGAATTCTCAAAACAAACAAACTGATGCAACAAGCCGTCGATGAAAATTGCGGAAAGCGTTGAACAAACGTTGCGTTGAACAAGTTGAGAACGTCTCGAGAACTTGTTGCGTGCAAGTTAAAAAGCTTAGTTGCTTAAGAAGATTCTGGTACAAATACACAGGCTAGCAACTTGAGAAAAGGCCTAATTGGCGACGTCTCTTAATTGCGTATAATTATCGATCAACTGGTTTACCAAGGAACTACTACCACAATGACAGCACTCTTAGCGTTTTTTCTTACCAATTTTTTCTTATTTTTGCACAGGAACTCGGTTGAGCGGTCCACTGCAACTGGTATTCGTATAAGGGGTCAGAAAGCATAAATTTGTCAATGGGCAGACAGGGAGCTAAACTTGACAACAAGGATTGCTAAATATACTTGGTGAGGAAACAGAGCATCCGCACACCAAATATAATATCGCCAGACAAGGAGACCACTTACAAGTTACAATGACGGCTGTTCAGCAAAAGAGGAAGTTTTCAATAGGTCTGTCTCCGTACACATTTTCGAGTAGAAGTCGAGTAAAGTTGAAAGTGAGAGAGTAAAATGAAATTTGAGAATAGCGTCAAAAGTACGGAAACGACTTCTAGCTAGTTTCAAGCACGAAAACAGCTGACTGCCTATCAAACGTAAACAGCGCCAATTTAAACTTGTTACAAAAGTAAACGGCGCCAATTTTAAAATGATATTTTATATTTATTTATATGTATGTATGTATTGATATTTAACAGTTTGTAAATTTATTTTTTGTTGCACAACATAAGCAAACAACGAACGACAAATTGACATTTGCTTGTTTTTCTTGATGTTTGTTCTTATGTAGCTGGAACAAATTTCTTCTAGCACACTTCGAGCAACTTTCAATCTCGAGAGAGCGATTTGATGCTTTTTCTTCTAGCTACAAAAAGTAAAGAAACACGTTCTAGCACATTGCAAGTTACTACAATCGAGTACGGAAACAGACCTAATGTAACACGAGCTTTTATTGCTTCGTTTTCTTTTCCCAGACTTGTTGTGCAGTTTGCTTGCGTATGCTGTTGTCTCGCTCTGCCCTGTGTTCTTTGGTTGTTGGTAACTTGTAGTATTGCTAATGTGCTGTAGCGTGTTGTACTACAATGCGACATTATTCTGGCGGGTATGTTCTACCAGGGACTTGGGCTACATGGTATTGTGGCGTCTACAAGTGCATATGCATTGGTTGTTTGCTCTTGATAATTAGTGTTTCTGTGGTTATAATCTTTTTATTTTCTTATATTCTATTCATTGTTATATATTTGTAACGTCCATAATTTCCAAAAATTATGGTCGTTACAGAGTTTTTCAAAATTTTTGTTTTTTACAAAATTGGTGACCCGCGGAAGTCTAAATTTAAAAAAGAGCTTATAATGCGGTTGATGCGATAGAAAAGTATACGATTTTGTAGATCTTAAAAAAAAATCCATGTCAATCCCTGAAAAGTAAATTACTTATGTTTGAAATCAATCGGCCGACTAGTTTTTGAGTAATCTTGCCTGCCGATTTTTTTCTTGGTTCTCAGAAATTTTATTATTACGATGAAATGACGTCACAAGCATAAACATTTTTTTTTTTTTTTTAATCAAATACTTCTAGTCAAATATACAAATTGACTCCAAAGCGTCAATCGCGTCCATTTTAAGGTCCAAAATGCTGTTAGATTGCTTATTTTCTTCGTAAGCTTTGCGTTCAACTATTCGTCAGACGTTTTCAATGGGATTTAGGTGAGGAAAACAGGCTGGCTATTTCAAAATCTCATCATTATTTGTTTCCATCCAAGAGCGAGTCACATAACTTTTATCCACTGAGGCATTATTCTGTTCAAAATCTTAATTTTTCATGAGGCGTTGCTGTACATATGGAAACAGATTTGTTCTCAGTAATGTTGTGTGTTGTGTTTTTCCGAGATGATGCGGGTGGTTAAAAAAGCAATTTCTAGAAATTCATTTACGCAAAATGCTTCAAATCAAAAACCACCATCAAAATTCCTCTTTGAAAAGTAACATGGTTCTTTATGCAAATACCTCTAGCATGACTTGAAACTGCATGACAAAGTTTTAAGCATTTTTAAAAGGTTTGTTATGGCCATAAAACCATACTTTGTTCCAGTCTGTGTTCATGTTTGATCTGCTGACTTTACAAGAAAACACATAATCTCCACCAAACAAATCCAAGTTCCCTATAAACCCAGATCAAAACGACATTAAAATGATGGCAGGAATCATAACTGGACACTGCAAGTTCAAAAACCAAATATTAAGAATGAACCTGTCAACAGATTCATTATGTAGACTCTGCCTTGAGGATGAATAATCCTCCAGACATATTTTTACTGAACGCCCAGCCCTGCTGCAAGTAAGGAGTGGTAACCCATACCGTTAAATGGCCTAGAAGTTAAATACTCGCATACGAAATACTAGAATCAAAGGTCATTGGTTCTTCAAGAACTTCAAGGCGATTTTACGGCATGAAGAACGATTGATAGCGATTTAAGGAATAAGGAACAACATCTTCTTTTTGCCATCAGCTTTCCAAATCCAGATTGAAAACTTTTTTTTTAAGTTTGTTTTGAATTTTTTCAAGGCTCAAAAAAACTGTTTGGGGCAAATTTTTGTGCGTTGAATTCAGACTTTCATGCAAAATCACGATTTTCGCACTTTGGCCCAAATTTCGGCATCAAAGACGATAGACCGAAACTTGAGCATGGTGTCAATTGATTTTCCACATTAAAATACGATTTGGAGCAAAATTTCTGGATTAGAACTTTTTATCGTCTATGCTCTGTGTTTTTTTAAAATTCTTAAAAATTTATATGATAATGGTTTTTTACCGGATGTTTGAAGCATTTGGTGAAGAATGACAAAATCGTTTGTTTATAAGTTGTTTATAATTGCTTATAAATCCTCATATAAATCTAGGAATTCTTAATTCTTTTTTAATTTTCTATTAGAAATATGTAAAGCTGTTTTTGCCGTTGTAAATAATTTTCTCCTGCTTAAAATTTTTTGGGTTAAGCTTAACGGCAAATTTAAAAGTTGGGCTGAGCTAAAAATTTGGGTTAAAGATTTTGGATTAATTTTACACAGGTTATTTTTCGTATACGATGTCAAATTCAACATATTTGTTGCAATGCTTGTGTGCCACTGCTAGTGGAGTTGCTCTGTGCCCAGCCGCGTATTGTCACGACTACCACACAACGTGCTACATACTACCGTCGACATATTAGACAGGCAGCATTGTATGTGGTGCAAAAAGCGCTTGCTTGCTGCGGTTGAAAACGGAAACGGAAACGGCGTCTGATTTCAAATAACGTTGTGTGGGTGGTCGGTTGACTTTGACAGGATGTGGGTTGCTGAGTAAGACCGACCGACCGACCGACCGACCGACCGGCAGCCAGAATGAGTGAGCAAGCAGTGACGATCCTGATAAAAATTATAATACTGATGGTGTTGATTGTGATGATGTTGATTGTGATGATGATGATGGTGATATAGATAATGATGGATTGTGTAGATTCTCACGTACTGCTGTTGTCCATGCTACTCACATCTCTCTCACTCTCCGCACTCTCTTGCACTGCTGCAACAACCGAACAAGTTAAATAAAAGTTGAAACAGCTCTTCAGTATGAATAGCTCAGTGCTTGTTGCTGCTACTGTTGTTGGTGCCGCTTCTAGCGGTGATACTTCTGTACTCTGCGGTGCAAAGTGCATTCGCTGTCTAAATGGTTGAATGGCGCGCATAAAATTATTTGGAAACGAAACGGAAGTGGTTACAAATCCACCAATACAACGACCTCACGCCATACTACCCAACTGAAAACTTAGTCAGTGTTTACGTTTAGCCTAAAAGCAATTGGAGTAGATTAGTTTTTAATATGTAGTAGATTTTGAAGATAATAACATATAGAAAACATTATGTTTAACAAGGAATTGAAAAAAAGTATATAAAATCAACAACTATTCTTTGTGTTTTTGAGAGTAAGCTTCATTGTTTCAAAGACAAAGTCTGTTACTTTAAAGAATGTTTTTTTTTTCAAAATCATATTTGTATACGAAGAATAAGAAAATCGTGTGCGAGTGCGAGTACAATGAATTGTAATTGTAAAAAAACACACGTTGATATTCACATAACAAATTTTAATACATTTCATCATCAAAAAGAAAAGGAAAAATGGAAAAAAAGTTCTTTGCCCGCCGTGCGGAATTGAACTTGGAAATTTTGGTACCCACTGATCCAAATAGCCTTGTTACTGTTTGCTGACATAACTGCAGCTATGTTAACAGATGTTGTATTAACAGATGCAGTATGTCACAGTATTCTGTTGATAGCTATATAACAAAAATATATTAATAGATTATTGTGTTATGCTGCAGCATAGCTTCAGTTGCAATTAATATTGAATCAATCACTCTGCGTAACGAAGGAGTTTAGCTCGATGCGTAGTGTAGTGACTTCTCAATCGGTGGTATCGGTGGGTGTGGGTTCAAATCTCCACGGCAGGCGAAGGTAAGATTTTTAATTTGATATTTAATTTAATTTAAAGTTTTTGTTATAATAAACGCAAGCAGCAAAGAGAAGCCGAGAGAAGCTATTCATTTCATGAAACCATGTACTTAAAATCAAGGATCTAGCATTCTGCGTCTTTGCCGTAACGATTAAAAGTCTTTGTGCCAAAGTCAATTTTCTTTACTTTAACGAGTTTTCCATGTTTTTTTAAAGACATACTTCTTGGCCACAAGAATTTAAGTTTTTAATTCAAAGTATATTGTTCTTGGAAATCTAAAAATCTTTGTGTCTTTGCCGTAACGATGTTTTGTCTTTGGGCACAATCTAACCAATAAAAGTCTGTGTGGCAAAGTGCATTTTCTTTGGTTTTACGATTTTTTCCCTGGGTGAAGGCATCGTAAAATTATAGCTGTATCATGAGTACAAGGTAGCATTTTTTTCGTAGATTAGAATGGTGTTGAAAAAAAGACCACTACCCCCCTTGTGGCCCAAGCGGGAGTAGACTTAAGCCCCAAAAAATTTCATTTAAATTTTTTCGAAGTTGAATTTTTTTGATTTTTTTTTCAAATACAACAATAACAAAGAATCACAACTCTGGTAGTTTTCATTAAATTTTTATGTTTTATAGTGTATTTTATAGAAAAATTAAATAGAAAACGAGCTGCGAGCCAGCTCTTTGAAAATTTGTACTAATATATAAAAATTATTTTACACGGATTTCCGTGGTCATAGGTACACGAAATTTTATTTATATATATTATAACATTATGAAGGGGGTAACATTAAAAAAATGAAGGGGGTAGCCAAAAAAAAAAAAAAAAAAAAAAAAAATTCAACATTTTTGGGACAGCCTAAACTGCATTATTTAATTTATTTTCGCATTATTTATATAACTCCTACGATTGTACGAAATCTACTCCTAATGCAGTTGAGAATATTTCTCGTGTTGCTTACATTTTCTGCTACGCAGAATAGCATTGCGTTGTGTTGATTTTTTTCGTGATTTTTTCTTTTAAGCCGGTTTTTTTTGACAAAAATTTTTTTTATCAAATCCCGCAAAGTAGTTGTGTATACGAAATTAACGTAATGCAGGAGAGAGAAGAAAAAAAAATGTTGAATTCCGCTTCGTTGACAAAAATGCAGTATTTTTTTTTATTTTATTCTTATGTGGTGCATATTAACTGAAGGTATCTTTTTTGTTCCATTCATTTTTCTTTGTGGATATTTGAAGCCAACTAAGAGTATTCCTAAATTTAGCATTTAAATTTTTAATGACTCTTCAGCGCGATAACATCTCATCTTCTGTTGAGTGGCTGGATATGAGTCTGTGTGTTTTGATGTGTAAGTGTGTTTGTTTTGTTGCTTGCTTATGTGTGAGTAGAACTGAATATGCACACGTTGCTAACTAGTTATAATGAGCGTGTATTTGAGTTTGAATGGGCTCAAGCAAGTGTGTGAGTGTGATGTGTGTGAGTGAGTGAATGCTTAAGTTGGCATTTACGGTCTGTTAACGGTTGCCAAATTACAGTGCATTGAAGTGAAAAGGATTTAGCCAATTTTTTCTTGCCACTTTATAATATTTTTTTTTTATTACATTTTAAGCAGACCTTGTGCAGAAATTTTTGTGGAGAAAAAAGTGCGGAACCAAAAAAAGAAAAGCTTTTTGTGATTCCTTAGCTAAAGTGCGGAAATATTTTTTAAAATTTTTAATCAGTTCTTCTAGAAATATACCCAAATTGTTCTTTAAATAACGCTCAAAGCATGTTGGCTGTTATTATAGCTGCACACAACGGCGCTAACACATCAAATCAATAACTTTGACAAACAAATAGAAAAATTTTTCCATACGTTGTCAACATTTTGACAACTAATGCAGCAGGCAGCACGTGATGCGTACACTTCAGTAATACTAGAGCAACTAAAAAAAAACAGTCGTTATAAAAATAGAAAAAAGCAAACATATGCATAGCATGCTTATCGCAGAAATCAACAAACAAGAAAAGCTAGCAGCGACTGACAAAATCAACATGTTGACAACTCAATCAGTGATGATGACAATTGAAAAACTCAATAAATTCAAATTGCATGCTGCATAATAATATCCAGCGTATTCATGCTTATGGGGCCTAAAAGCATTCGTTTGAATGAAGTTTTTTTAAAAATTGTGAAAAGCTGTAGAATGCAAAAAATACATGAACCAAAAATTCATCTTGAAGTAGGTGCAATCTGATTGATGCTGTTTGGCACAATTTTGGTAAGCAATCCTGTCGTGGCAAATTAGAAGCAATCATTAAAAATTCGATTACAAAAGATGTTGGTTTGATTTTAATTAAATTTAGTGTTACTCATACGCCCCGTTGTGCAATTGAGGAGTTATGTATTTGAATATCTTAGAAGCTGTGCAAGCGGCTACTTTCTTAATTTCAAATACAAAATACTGAAAATTAAAAGTGCACCCCTACAGTGGTGCATACATAACTTTTATTTATTTTGAGAAATCTATTCAATTTCTACCCACCCAGTACTCCATCAGTTTTGTACACTCATTGAATAAAAGTAGTTTCAGGCAACTTGTGGAATAAATTTTAGCAATGCCTATATTCCCTCAAAACTTAAGCAAACTGCAATTTTAGCATATAAAAAAGTTGTTCGGTACGAGTTTTGTTTTTGCAAAATTTAATAATTATACTTTAACATAACTTTAGAACTTTATTTTAGTCAAAAAACTTGGAATATTCACGAACCGATATATTCACAAAAAATTGTCATTGCATTTTGTGAAAGTTTATTGAAATAAAATATAAGCAAATATTGAACCTTTGCATCTATAATGAATACAAAAGTACACTAAAGCACAAAATTAACAATGCCAATTCAGAAGACATTTGCAACGCTTCTTTGGGTAAATTGTGTGCGTCTAAAAGACACTCAGCATGTCTAACAAATAAAAATGTAAAAAAAAATTATCATAAAAACCCAATTGTCACTACGGCAGGTGGCAACACTTACAATACGCTGTCATTTTTATAAGTATGGCACACTTTGACAGTTATTCTTATTGCTGCTGGTGTATGGGGGAGCATGTGTGTGTGTGGATTCTCCCGACTATGTGTGCTCTTGTAAATGCATTTATTGTTATTACATTATTTTGTTGATTTACCGATTCATGGAATCTCGCACAAAGAAATCATATATTGTAGGAAAACATGCCAACATGATTTTTAATATTCGCACACATCCGCAACAACAACAACAACACACAAAGACGCATGAGTTGTAAATGTATGAGGAACGTGAGCAGCAGTTATGAGGCACTAGATGTTTGTGAAAACGGAAAGCGACTGAGCACCATGTTTGCGATTTCAATGAATATTTGCTGTTAAGTGTGCTAGTTTGAGTCATGGTATGTATGTGTATGTGAGTACACGACGCAGTCCCAGTGTGCCAATTTGCATATGTGATAAAGTGCTGTGTGTGTGCGCGCGATTGTGTCACCCTGCACTGGTGACACACGCGTCAAAATACATTGACGCAGAAGGAATACGTGGCGTAGTGAGCCATCAACTAGCACACGCACACACCCACACACACATTATTATGCCTGAAATTGCTTTGCATTATTGGCATATTTTCTTGCGTGTTGGTGGCAACCCTTTTCACTCATTTTCAGCTACATGTTAGAAATAATGTTCCTGTTCCTGTTCCTGAAACTTGAGTGAGCGAGGCGCGGAAGTGCCACGAGGCTAAAGTTGTGCGCGCTGCTTATTTGTAACCGGAAATTGTTGTTCACGCTAAGTGTTGTTGTGCCAATTGTTGTTGTTATTGTTGCTGCTTATGTTGTAGTTGTTGTCGTTATTGTCGCAGTTATTATTGCTGTTGTTGTTGTTTCATATTGTCACTGTTGCCATTGCGAAAGCACTCAATGAGACAGAAAATTTTCATGAAAACGCTCTGGTGTAGCGACATTTTTGTAAGCCTCAGAATTTGAAGCACGCATTCATTGACGCATATTTTGCTTAAATTCAAATATTTGCTAAGAACATGTTAATGTCTCGAAAATATTTGTCTTGTAAAAACAAACTTTGAATCAATGTAAGCACTCTACAAAGCGGTCGGATATATATTGTCTTTTATATAAAACTTGTCAACTAGAAAATGTTGTATAAAAAAAAAAAAAATTAAAAAATAAACACAGGTACATCGTTAAACACAAGTGACAAGCGAATCTTTCGACAGTTTCATAGATTTGATAATTTTTTTTTTTTTTAATAAAATAAATTAAAATGAAGTAATTTAAAATAACACATTAAATTAAAAACACACGTAAATATTTGAGCCAGTAAATTTTAATATATTTCATTATTATTTTATTTTTTTATTAAATGTTACATTCATTGCTATTTTAACGCACTTGTGGGTAATTGTTGATTTTTCCTTCGCGCTATGCAAAAACAATATAATCTATGTTCGGCGCTAATATAATCAGACTGTGAAGCGCCAACTTCAAAGCATTTGTATTCATAAAAAAATAATATATTTATGATAATAAAACAAATAAGAAAAAAAAAATGAAGATAACAAGACTTTATATATAATAATATGCTTAAATAAATTATCAAATATGACCAAGAATTTAAAAGGAAAAGTATTTTTAAAATTATTTTTTACTTTGTAGTGATTTTGTAGTCGGTTGTTTTTTTTTAAAATTTTTATTCTCTTCCTTTTTAGAGAATATGCTAAATTTTCGAAAAAAGTGTATAAACAACATAAATACAATTGTTCCGAAAAAATTTGTTCTATTAAATTCTGAAAGTTTGTTGGTTATTTCAAATATCTGCCTCTTATATTTAAATTAGATTAGATCACATGTTTTGAAATTATTATACCCATTCTTGTAACGAGTGTCAATATTATTCGAGAAATAGTGTTTTTCTAATATGTCCACGCCCCTTTGTTATATAAGCGCCCACTTTTTTGAGCATTATTTCCAATAATTGTGCCTTCCCCTGTACTTTATTTCAGTACCCCAGAGTCAATATTAACTGCGATAGTGTTTATCTAGTATTGCCACGCCCTTTTATCCAATAACGCATATTTTATTCACCATCATTTTTAATAATTCTGCCTACCCCTGTACTACAATAAATTTCAGTGCCCTAGTGTCAATATTATTCAAGATACACTGTTTTTCTAGTATTGCCACGCCCAGTAGTAGAAATCCGCCCACTTTCTTCACCGTAATTTTTACTAATACGCCTACTCCTATACCAAATTGCAGTACCATAGTATCAATATTATTCGAGATATATTCTTTTTCTAATATTGCCACGCCCATCTCTCAAATAACGCACATTTTCTTGACGGAAATTTGTAATAATTGTGTCTACCCCTACACTAAATTTCAGTACCCTAGTGTCCATATTATTCGAGATACAGTGTTTTTATAATATTGACACGCCTATTTGTCGAATAACGCCCACTTTATTGACCATAATTTGTAATAATAATGCCTACCCCTATACTAAATTGCAGTACTCTAGTCTCAAATTTATTCAAGATACACTGTTTTTCTAATATTGCCACGCCCATTTGTCGACTTACGCCCATTTTCTTGCCCGTAATTTGTAATAATTGTGCCTACCCCTACACTAAATTGCAGTACCTTAGTTTAATATTATTCGAGATACACTAGTATTTATTATTGCGAGATCTATTATTGCCACGCCCAGTTCTCGAATACCGCCCACTTTTGTACGGGCACCTCCATGCTTATGATATCTATCTGTTCCCCAAAAATTATGGCAATCAGGCATATGGATTAGGAGTTATCGATGTACATACATTTAAAAAAAAAAAAAAAAAAAAAACAGAGAAACAGAGAAACCGACGAACTTTAGAACCTCCTCCTTTTTGAAGTCGGTTAAAAATATCAATAAAATGACTTCAATTAGATTTGGGACTAAATCTGAGTTAAAGTTAGGTGCTATTGAAGCTTATATGCACTATAAACTTACCACTGAATTAGTATTGGTGTAAATTTTTGCATTATTTTTATTAGTGTCAACTTTTTATTTCGATGGCAAGCAAAAGAACTCGAAATAAATTATCAGCACTTTAAGAGAGCATGCCTTTAAGATGAACAATGGGCGTAGCCACGATATCTCCCCTGGGGGGCAGGGGGATGGAAAATAGAGGGCGCTAGGAATTGTTTTTCAATGTAGGTAGGTACGCAGAGCATTGCACGAACATAATGTTTTCATTTGTTCTACAGAACGAGCAGAATTTTTTCTACGAACGAACAACTATTGTCTACAAACGAACGAAGGAACGAAATATTTATTTTGTTTCTCTCATACCATATTGTATAAAAAAAATGTTAATCTTTCTCAATGATTTAAAACAGAAAAATTTTAATATCTTTTTTCTACGAACGAACGATCGAACATTTATGTTCTACGAACAAATTAACAAACATCTATTTTCTACGAACGAACAATATATTTATTTTGTTTCTCTACGAATGAACGAACGAACAAAATATGTTTAAGTTTTTCTACGAATGAGCGAACGAACGCTCGTGCCGGGCTCTGGGTACAGGGTTAGAAATTTTAGAATAAGTTTTAATACATTTGGGCTTACATGTATGACCACACCAAAGTTGTATTAATTATTCGTTAAATAAAAATTTGTCTTAAAATTTTAATGCTCAGTCCATATATAATTTTAGCCCCGAATTTGTAAAAATAAAAAAAGTCTAGGTGGCAATCCTATCCATAATCATGAATTTTAAAATTCTGACATCAGAATCGAAGTCAATGACCTCTAACATTGTTAAATGATATTTAAAACTCTTAAAAATACATTTTATTACGTGGCAGTCCTGCTTTAAAAAAACTACATAATTTTAAAATTCTGACAACAGATTCGGATTCAGCGATCCATTTTTACATAGTGTTCGCCCGAGTCCCGAATTCGGAAATATAAAAAAATGTAGATGGCAACTCTATGCATAATTTTGAATTTTAAAATTCTTACTTCAGATTCGAAGTCAGCAAACATTGTAAGATGCGGATTAAAACTCTTTAAAATACATTTTATTAGGTGGCAATCCTATTTTAAAAAAATGACATAATTTTCAAATTCTGACAACAGATTCGGCTTTAGCGAGCCATTTTGACCTTGTGTTAATATAAAAAAATGTTGCTGGCAACCCTATCCATAATCTTGAATTTTAAAATTCTGACATCAGATTCGAAGTCAGCGTCACCCTAACACTGTTCAATGATGTTTAAGCTCTTAGAAATACATTTTGGCAACACTATGTGGCAATACTGTGGTAAAAATTTAGGTGGCAATCCTATTCTCCTTCTTATATTTTAAAACTGTGGCATTAGATGCGAACACCTGCCATTTCGAATTTAGAATTCTGACATCAGATCCGAAATCAACTACCCCCTGAAACTTCTAACCACGGAGGCCAGAGAACCCTAAAAGGTTCTAATACGCATAAGCTTTTCCTACACAAGCTCAATGCATTTTTGAGATACTTGCTTTAATTGGATACTTGTCTTCAATTTCAAGCTTTTCAAGCTTTTCAAGCTTTTTGCCGAAGGCATTAAGTTTTCCTTTACATGTGACTTCGTGCCGTTCGCTTGTTAGCTAGCATACAAGTCGCAAGCCGTCGTGAGAATTATCAAGTTGTATTTTTAGCAAGTAAAGGGTGGTTAAATTTTAAGGGCCGATGTTGATGTTGAATAAAACACAAATTATTTAGGAAATAATTATCATTTATTTTTATTATAATAATATTGGTATGATTCAATTATGTATGGAACAAAATATCGGCCAAATGGCCGCCACGACCTCGGCGGCACACCTCCATCCGATGGTTCAAATTTTCGATGACGCTGAGGCATAAGTGAGTTTCTATGCCGTTAATGTGCCGAATTATCTCATCCTTTAGCTCTTGAATTGTTGCTGGCTTATCGACGTACACCTTTTTTTTTCAAATAACCCCAATGATAGAAGTCCAACGGTGTCAAATTACATGATCTTGGCGGCCAATTGACATCGCCACCACGTGAGATAACAAAGCCATTGAATTTGTGGCGAAAAAGAGCCATTGTTTCGTTAGCTGTGTGGCAAGTGGCACCGTCCTGTTGAAACCACATATCGTCCACATCCATATCTTCCAATTCGGGCCATAAAAGGTTCGTTATTATCTCACGTTAGCGAACACCATTCACAGTAACTGCCTGACCGGCCTCATGCGGCAACAACTGAGGTGAAAATGTGCCTCATCACTGAAGATGATTTTCTTCGAAAATTGATCATCCACTGTTGCCATTTCTTGCCACCATTCTGACCATTGACGACGCTTGAAATGGTCAAGAGGTTTTAGTTCTTGAGTCATTTGCACCTTCTAAGCGTGTAAATGCAAGTCTTTATGCATAATGTTCATCAACGACGAGCGTGAGAGGTGCAATTGTTGGGCACGACGACGAGTTGAGGTGGACGGCTCTTCAGCCACACTATCGCGAACATCAGCAATATTTTCTGCAGTACGAGCTGTACAAGCATGCACTGGTGTTTTCACATCTCCTACAGACCCGGTTTGCTCAAATTTTTGCACGATTTTTCCGATTGTACGCACATTTGGACAATTAAATTGACCGAAAAAATCACGGAGTGCATAATATGCATTTTGACTTGAACGCCCATTTTCATAATAAGCCTGAATAACTTTAACGCGTTGCTCGATTGTGTATCTTCCCATGGTTCAAATTAAGCTAGTCTGAAATTGAGAAATGTCAAATGAAATGCAGAAAAAAACTTGACGTTTAGGTGTGGTTCACATTGAACATCGGCCCTTACAATCTAACCACCCTTTACTTAAAATAGATTTCAAGTAGGCTTGTGCAGAGCTCTGTTGAGTATTTTGTTGTTGTTTCTCATTGTCCCATTGAGGAAAAAGGTTAAACATACGTTTAGTTTTACTTATATTAATGCAGGGTATCCCAATAAGAGTGCACGATTAAAATTTTGCCAAATTCGAAATTTGACAGCTTTGAAATTTGGTTAAAACTTAATCGAAAGATATTTTCTTTACAATGCATTTTTAGTGAGACAACCTCTTATATGTTTTGTCTCATCAGCTCTGATCAATTGTGTGTATACAAACTGGATAGATTATTAACGATTTTGACAGTTATGGCTGTCAAATAGGGAGCACAAGCTGCCCTGAGCTATGTTAAAGCTTTTGGCTTTTTTTTCAACTCTAGCACTCTACTCTCCCACTGCAACACTGTTCAACAGAGCTTTGAGGTTTTGTATTTTGTTGTTGTTTCTTTTATATGGGGATACAATGCGTACCAATAAACCATCACTTTATTGGGACATACATACTTTTGTTGACCGAATCATATAAAGAAATGGGTCGGTCAATTGGTCACCTACGTCATGTGATTTGACTCTGTTAGACTACTTTTGGAACAATGGTATAACATGGCACCACACACATAAAAAGGGATTCGCAATGGACCTATGGGCCCCCGTGGAAGCGCCAGTAACGGTGCACTACTTCCCTACTACTACTTATCTAACCTAACATAAAATACTTTTTTTGGGGGTATGTAATTAACTACGACTGACCACTTGGAAACCAACATTCGGCTCATTTTTGGCGAGATAAGGTTGGCTATGCTCGAAAAAGTGTTGCAAAATTGGGACGACAGGATGTTCTTCACAAGGCACAGTTGCGACGGCCATATGCCCAAAATTGTTTTCAAACACTAAATGCAATTAAATTTGCGAACTAATAAAACCAAAATATTTATTTTTTAATTTAAGTTTTATTTGAAAAAACTTCTATACCACCAAAAAAAACACCCTCCCGAAAAGTTGTTAGGGAAAACTATCGCCAGTTCACCGTTATTAAAATTAATATCTGCTTCAATTACAAACACTAGGCAACCCGTAACCACACGTGTATTTTATCAAAAATTCTCGCTCTTATTAATTGTAGTGGAGAGAAAGAAGACGCACTCAGAAGCTAATTAAATTTTATACACTTTGGTACAAAATTAATTTCTCTGAAGCGGTTATTAAAATGAAAATTTAGTTAGCAACTCAGGAGGAGAGCATGAAAAAGAAATGTAATAAAACAATTAAATTGAAAAATTTTACAAAAACGCACACACACATACTCATGCATATACTGCATATGCTTCTAGTTAAGCTTTGTGTTCATTAAAAAACTTCTCAAATTTGAACAGAGATTTTAACACCTACTTCAAATGAAAAGAATGCAATAAACTTGAGCAATAGTGTATCAAAAAAAAAAAAACTGACAAAAAGATAAGCGTTAGCAAAGGACAAGCTTTACGCAAGCCACACTTAAATTGTTGTCAACTTTGCTCACTTGTTGTAGTACTCAATGCTTTCAGTTGTTATTCAAGTTGTTGCTACAGTTGTTGTTATTGTTTTTATGTTTATCCATCCTTCTCCTAACGCATTTTATGAATAATTCCAAAGAGTACTGAAAAAATGCATCATCAATGTGAGTAATAAAAAAGTAACAACAATACAACAACAGTTCCACTTGTCAAAAACTCCAAAATAAGGACTACAATAGAGCCAAGAGTGACAGTTGTTTAGAATGCCGTTCTAAATGTGGATAAAAACAATTAAATGCGGAAAAGACGACACAATCCTGACAGCTGCTTGAGTGTCATTGAACTGACCTCCCACTCCCCTTCCTTCCTATAACGTTGCATCTATCCATCCTTCACACATTTCTCGCCGCCTTTTGTAGTGAAGAAAATTGAAAACTCGCAATTTTCAAATAATCACTTTTTGATTTGAATTTGTGCGCGTCTTTTGTTCAGCATTTTGTAGTTTTACACTTTTATTGGAAGAGATCGATATGAGGTACAGTGTAACAAAGTGCATTAAATAGAAGATAATGTATTTTTAATAACTTTAATTAGAGTTTCACGGGTTTTCTTTAATAATATTGCATATATACCACATATGAAACATATGACATATGAAAATGGTAAAAAAATATTGGAAAAAATGTTGGGTTAAAAAAAAAAAATCAATTAGCCTGGAATTTAAAAAAAAAAAGTATTTGTGTGGCCGCCATGTATGGTAAAAGTGAAACTTTTACTCAAAAATAGAGTTTCTGGGAGGATTGCTTATTTTTTTTTTATTAACATTCCCTCTTGCAGTGCAACCAAATGGTCAAAAAGCAGTCTGCCTACATACCAGTACTAGTTTAAGATCGGTCTTTTTTATACAGGGTGTCCCGCAATTGAGTGCTAAGTTGGTAAGTGCTAATCGTGAACTATTAATTAACCCTGTAGCTCCTAAGAATGTGAAAATAGATCCCCCCTCCCCGTCCCATACAATTTTTTGCTCAGCTCGACATAACCTTTCAGCTCCGTAAATAGTTGCACTCAATTGCGGGACACCCTGTATTGTAATGTCTATTCAATATTAATAATCACTTTGTTTCGTTGGACCGACCGGCTCTTAGTCCAGTCATATATTTTTGATTCACTTAATTTACTTATTTGTTGAAATGAATCAAACTATACACCTCTCATTTTGATAAGAATGACTGCATAGTTTTATTATTATTATGGAGTTATTCCTTATTTTATAGTTTTTTTCTAAATATTTTTTTTTTTTTGTTTTACAACAATATCAATAATTGTAAAATAATTTTAATTTATTCATAACTCATACATACATAAGCTTAAATTTATATGAAAAACCAAAATTAATTGCTTGTATTGCTTATTTGTCCCACTGTGCACTTGTGACACGCCCGCAGCTTGTCATTTGCTGCCTCCATTAAGAATGTCGCTCTAATAGTCACACTCCTACTCGCACTGACTCACACACACACACACACACACAAACACACATACACTCCGAGAGATTTTGTTTAGTCATCACGGACGGACGAGGCATGCGAGAAACGATGGCGTTTAGGCCACGGCCGCGCATTTTGAAAACAATGTGAAGGGGTACGCTTTGTGATTAGGGCGCACAAGGCATGAGCTGAGCTCATGCTATCGGTGCAGTTTATTTGTTTATTTTTTGCCAATGCTGCAGCACCAGTTAACATTTACAATGCAGCATATATTTGTGGCAGGTTGCAGCAGCAGCAACTTCTGGCTGTCTATCTAAATGTCTGTCTGTCTGGCTGATGGTTTGGACTGAATTTGTGCTGGGCACAAATATTGAGCAACATTTTCAATGCTTTTATTTTTATGAGAACTTTTTTATTTCTTCTTCCCATTTTATTTGTTTTTGGAAGTTTTTTCTTTTAATCCTGCTGGTACTTCGCACCATTACCAAAACAATATAAACCAAAATAGGACAAAATGTGTTGCAATTCCGGTGACAGGAAGTTGATATTGTTGCAATTTTCAGCATGATGTGCAGCAACGTGTGCTGCAACTGCTGCTAGCTGCTCTGACTGCTGCTATTGATGTTGTTCGTGTTGCTGATGTTGTTGTTGTTGCACGGTGTTTGACACTCATTCAGCAGATATCGCAATGGTGAGTGAGATGAGTGAGAATTTCAGGCCGGATATTAAAATTTTCCAACGCTGAAACTGAAGCAAATGAAAATATCCGGTGTGCGCGCAAGGTATAAGAACAAAAAAAAAAAAAAAAAACAAAACCAACAACAATAACAACAAAATTGAGTGTAAAAACGTATGTTATGTTTAAGGCGGTCTTCTCATTCAAAACCCGTTTTTTGGACCCTTTTTAAAAAAATTCTTATTTGAAAACGCAAAGAATAATTGAAAACTTTTTTTATTTATTGTATTACAAAAGGTTTACAGTAAATAAAAAAATTTTTTTTGCCTCGATACGTGGGCTGTTCAAAAAGTAATGAGACTTCAAAGTTGGTGGTGAAAAAAAAAGGTGTCGTCACGGCGGCCAGGATTCCGGGTCTCCGGAGCGTCTGAAATGAAAAAAAAAAACGGGGTTATAATCAGTATAGATGTAATTCTCGGGTGAACCGCAAGCTTAATTTTGTAATTTTTTTCGACAAAATGGCGGCCATTAAAAAAAAAATTTCACTTTCGGGTTTTTTTTTGTAGTTTAGTGCAAAAAAAAATAGTAAAAAATTTTTAAAATTATGGTCGAGGTTCACCCGAGAATAGTGACAATTCTGCGTCGATTCCACTTTGTTTCATGAAAATCGGTTCAGTTGAACTGGAGATATCATGGCCGCCAGTTCGAAAAACGTGGGTTCGAGATAAACGCGTTTAAAGTTTGAAGTAATTTTTTTATAGCTCATTTTGACGAAGACCTTGCTTCACAAAAAAGGCTGTATCTTCTAAAGTATTTCGAATTTCTAAAAATCCTTTTAGGGGCATATTCACAACTACCCAAGCTATAAATAAATGCAAAAAAAAGTAAAAAAAAAAGTTGCTCAATGAGAAGACCGCCTTAAAAGTTAATTTAAAACTTTTAAAAGAGAAAAAAAATTAATTTATTTAACAGTTAAAAGAGATGTAAATTTTCATTATTCATAATCAACAATTTACAGCGATTATTCGATATTAATATGTAAATGAGTACTACAGGGTTGTGGGCGGGATATCAGCTGAGGGGGGTTGACACTTGAAGCAGCGATTGTTGCATTCAGAACGTATCTTTTAAAGCTACCTCAGTCGGAGTCAAAACAGTGCTTCGAAAATTGGTTCAAACGCATGCAAAAGTGTATTGGTCTTTATGGAGAATATTTTTTAAAAACAATCGTACATATAAAAACGCAAGAATTATTTAGAAGATTAATTTTTGATTGTTCTAATTTTTACGATGTCTTGAGGGGACAGCTGACCCCTACTCTTCCTCCTTTGCTACGACCAAGGGGCAGCTCATTAAAAAATTATAAGCTTTGCCGAGTAATTTTATGCAAATTATTGGTGAACAAAAGTGTTGAATCCCTTTAATTAAACAACACTGAGTTCTAGTCGTGCAACAAGGTTGGTTAATTTTCTTTTTTTTTGTTGTGTTGCTTTAACCAAAAATTAATCCAATCAATGATTCAATGAAAATTCATTGAAAACTGACAAAGGCAAAATAGTATTCAAGCGTTGCCATAGTGAGTACCGGTTACGGCTTACACCATCATAATGAACAGGGCAAATAAGAGCAGAAACAATGCCTCTATTTACTGGAGAAACAAGCAAATTATTTGTATAGCTTCAACGGAATAAGCTTAGGAAATTCTTGCGTAAAGTATAAGAGCATTATATGTGATGATAATGATGACAAAGATAAAGTTTATGATTAGGCAAAATTTTGCTTTATGCCCAATGGTAACAAATCGAATTAAATATGCTTTAAGATTTTCTCTTGCGTTCTAATATTGATAATATATTCTAAAAAAAAAAAAAATAAACGCAGGTACTTTTAAAAGGAGGTTGTAGGTCGGGTCGAGTACAATACGAAACCATATTTGGAATTGTCAATAAACCCCAAAAATTTCATTTTACTCTTAAAAAAATCGATTTTTAGTTACTTTACGTATTAAACAAGCAACAACTCGGCAATTTTTTAACCAATTTTCGATTTTAAAATGGTTTAAAAAAAGAAAAATTGAGATAAAGCCTTCAAAATATGTTTATATCTGTAGTACAACAATACGACATTTTTGAGTTATAATCAACCAAACCTAAAATTTTTACCTTTTATTCAATTTTTTCAACTTAGACGATTATTTACTGCCAAAGTTTTGTTAAAAACTACTATAAACGTCATAATTTTCTAAAAGTTACAGTTTATTTATGTCAATCGTATAGAAATTGACTGAGTTATCTAATTTTTTTTATAAATTAGAAATTTCGAAAAAATTTGGTCCTAGGCAGAAAATTTATTTCAATTTGAAATCATACAGAAAGAACCACATTTTCGGTTACTTATGTATGTTTATATTTTAAATATAGTTCTTGTAGATTTATTTCATTACTCTCAGAAATATTTACTGGACCTTTACCGTTTGAAGTGACCAGCAGTAATCAGTTAACATTCTTATTTGGTTTTTTCCTTGAAAACGCTTTTCAATTGATAGCATTTCTTGATGAAATCGTTCACCCTGTTCGCTGCTCAATTGACTTAGATCGTTTGGAAAAAAAATTCTAATGAAAATGCAGAAAATAAATTTTGATAGACATTTTGCATCGCATTTCTCCGTACGTATTCAAAAACTCGTTGGCAATGTCGACGTAATTGGCACTTTTTTGTTACCCAAAAAATATTCAATTAAATTAATTTTAATGCTCCATGCTCTTCTTTCAACTCCTAATAATTTGCCAAGAGTTACTTAGGATACCACGTACGCGCTAGAAGATATTCGGGTTCAAAGTTCAGCGAAACCGGTCATTCGTTCATATCTCCGCTCCTCTTTGTCGTACAGAAAATATTCTTAATATCATATAGTAGACCAGATAGTTCTCATTATAAAATGTCCTTAACAGTTTAAACGTAAAACCAACAGTTTCCACTCTATGATACTAGATATGTCTGAATAGCGTAACCTAGAAATCTTATACTTCGAGCAAATTTTTTTTATTTTTAATTTTATATTACAGAAACAGACGAGTTTAGGATTAACAAGCTGCACCTGCCGTAAGGCTTAAGCAACTTGGGTCATCTAAAACCTAGGGTAATAGTTCATGAAACAGACAAGCAGAACTTTGTGTTGTACCACAACACGGACTCGTTAATGTTTTAAACAAGTAAAATATACGGGGCATCCGGTGTGGCAACACGAACATGGAAGCTGTTTCACAAACACAAAGCATCACCCAGTGCCCTGCTGATTAGAAGCATTATGTCATAAATTACATACTGCCCGTAATAGCAGTACCAGTTTAGACTTCAGTAGTGACGTACTTACCATCCATCTACTGGTGGAGACGAGACCTACCCAATCTCTTGCATATTAAGACAGATATGCCAGCCAGGTCGTACCATTGCGCGACCCCGCCGGTCAATCTAGACCTGTGTAGCATTCACACAACCACAACCAGTACGAGACTTCCCGAAGGGCCAGCCCACGACAGTCATCTGGGCAACTCGATCCCGTCAAATGAGGAACCACAACATCCCCGCAAAAAAACCAAGAAAACACAAATGCAATTACGAAAAAGTGCATTCTTACTCATGCTCAATGCTCCTAACCGTACTCAATGAGCACTTAAGGGGCTAGTCTAACAATTTGCAGTTGTTTACTCAGCGGGAAACTATTGCACATGACTGGTACCTACTCTGGAGGACCTTTGCAATTGCCACTCTTACTCTGGTCGTTCGGATTTCAACATCCAGACATAGAGTATTGGCCATTGTTCTCAGGGACTGCCGTGCTCAGTATGAGAACCCTTAGTTATCACAACCATTTTCAACACTTCCCTAAGTGACTGCCGTGCCAGTTTGAAGGTTCGAGTCAAACAAGTCGACAAGCAATCCACTTCGGAAAGCCGAAGAGCCGACACTTTAATGCACGCATGCCGACACTTCACATCTGTTTTAATACGCCCAATTAATGTCTCAGTGCGGTGGATAGATAGGGTCTACCCCATCTACCGTACTAACAAGTTTTAAGGTCAATTGCTATACCTTCGCAGGCTTGTTTCCTATCGATATGCCGAATATGACCTGCTACCAAGATGGGCGCCACCCCGAGCTCTTGGTTGGCCCTATCAGTTTTTACGTTTGCAGGACGTATCCTACAAACAACCCTCCTCCTTTATCCTGGCTTGGGACAGGCAGGCGCAAGCTAGACCTGGCGGATTTATAACAGAAACTCACATATTTAGTATTTTTTGTCTTTTCAACTATAGGACTTTATTAATTTTTATCAGAATTCGTTTTTCGTATCGAATGGCCCCCTCGAAATTTGTACTCCCTGATTAATTCCCTCCCTGGGAACAGGGGGCGAACCTTCACATGGCAACGTGTCTGACCGCCTCAACCTGGCGAGGCCAGCATTATCCATGTCGAAATCGTCTCAAGTCGACTCAAACCTCCAAGTGGTGTTCCCTGGGCAACGGTAAACTGGCATCCGTCAGTTTGACGGCTAATTTGAGCGGCGGGTCGATCCATAGACCTTAAACATGGAATGTGCGCAGGGTTTGGGTCCCGCCACATTACTACTGCCCAATGAAAACTAAACCAGCCTCGGATAAGAACCCCAATTACGTTGACGACCACCGCAAACGAAAAACGGACAATGATTTACGGATATGCACCTGGAATGTCCGGACCCTTTATAGGGAAGGTGCCATTATCCAACTGGCGGAAGCCCTCAAAACAATACAATCTGACATCACCGCCATCCAGGAAATGCGATGGAAAGGGCAAGGCTGCTCTAAACAAGCACACTGCGATATCTACTACAGCTGCCATGCGGAGAAGCGCGAATTTGGATGTGGATTCGTCGTTAGCCGGAAACTACGCCACCTTGTTTCCCGGTTCACACCTGTGAACGAAAGATTGGCCACGATCCGCATCAAGGCAAAATTTTTCTACATAAGCCTTATTTGCGCGCACGCCCCGACGGAGGAAAAGGACGAAGCCGTCAAGGACGCTTTCTACGCTAGTCTTGAGGACGTATATGACCACCTTCCGGTCCATGACGTGAAAATAGTCCTCGGCGATTTTAATGCGAAAGTCGGAAGGGAAGGCATCTTTGGCCCCACTGTCGGTCAGTTCAGTCTTCACGAGACCTCCACAAACAACGGTCTAAGACTGATCGACTTCGCCGCGGCACGAAACATGGTAGTTAGTAGCACCAGATTTAAGCACCTCGACATCCACAAGGCCACCTGGCTGTCCCCGGATCAAAAAACGCGAAACCAAATTGATCATGTTGTAATCGACGGAAGGCATGCCTCTAGTGTTCTAGATGTGCGTACATTTCGGGGGGTCAACATTGACTCCGACCATTATCTTGTTGCAGCCAAGATCCGCATGCGATTATGCAATGCGAAGAACATACGCACAGGAATGCAACGAAAGCTAGATGTCGCTAAGCTGCAATTACAACGGACTGCCGAAGCCTACTCCGCTCAACTCTCGGTTAAGCTCAACCGACCAACCTCTGGACTCGACGACGCCGGCGGACTTTGGGCGCATATATCCCACTCCATGCGCGCTGCCGCTGAAGAAGTCATTGGTTTCCGGCGCCCGCAACCTCGGAACCAATGGTATGATCAGGAGTGTCGCATTGCGACTGCAGTAAAAAACGCCGCTTATAGAAAAACGCTGCAGTCAGCTGCAACGCGAGCCGTGCGAGAAAACTACCGCGAAAAGAGGAAGGAAGAGAGGCGCCTTTTCAGACGCAAGAAAAGAGAGCAGGAAAAGCGTGAGCGTGAGGAACTAGAGGTATACCAGGGCAAGAAGGATGCACGAAAATTCTATCAACAGGTTAAGCGTCTAACCCAAGGTTTCAAGCCCGGAGCATCCACTTGTAGAGACGAAAATGGAGATCTGAATACGGATACACAGTGTGTGCTTAGATTGTGGAGACAGCACTTCTCCAATTTACTTACTGGCGACGATTCCACCAATGCCGCCCATCGAGAGCAGAGTGCAGTGCCACCAATCGACGATGACGGAGTGGAAGTATCACCACCTAGCCATGAAGAGGTTCGAGTTGCTATCCAACGACTCAAAAACAATAAAGCAGCGGGTGCTGACGGCCTGTCAGCTGAATTGTTTAAAACCGGCGGCGATGAATTGATAAGGCGCATGCATCAGCTCATCAGCAAAATATGGCTAGCAGAAAGCATGCCCGACGATTGGAACCTCAGTGTACTGTGCCCTATACTTAAGAAAGGAGACCCTACAATCTGCGCAAGTTATAGAGGTATCAGTCTTATTTCCATCGCATATAAGGTTCTCTCAAGCGTACTGTGTGAAAGATTAAAGCCAATTACAAAAACACTGATTGGACCTTATCAGTGTGGCTTTCGACCTGGTAAGTCCACCATAGACCAGATTTTCACGCTACGACAAATCCTGGAGAAAACCCACGAAAATCAAATTGACACACACCATCTCTTTGTCGACTTTAAAGCTGCGTTCGATAGCCCGAGAAGGGATTGCCTATACGCAACAATGTCTGAGTTCGGTATACCTGCAAAGTTGATTAGACTTTGCAGAATGACGTTGAGCAACACACGCAGCTCCGTCAAGGTAGGAAATGACCTCTCCGAAACCTTCAATACCGAAAGAGGTTTCAGGCAAGGCGATCCACTGTCTTGCGATCTCTTCAACATCATCATGGAGGGGATCGTACGAAAGGCCGGTGTGCATCGTAATGGCACCATTTTTTATAAAGGTGTCCAGCTCCTTGCTTACGCTGATGATATTGATATTGTTGGCAGAACCAAGAGAGATGTTACCGCTGCTTTCGCCGCTATCGAAAAGGAATCAGCCAAAGTGGGTTTGACGATAAATGAGGGTAAAACAAAGTATATGCTGTCTACAAACAAGGGAGCTCGGCGTTTAGACTCCCACGTTTCATCCGACAGCTATAACTTTGAAGTAGTCAAGGAGTTTGTATACCTTGGCACCGCCATTAATACTAACAACGAAATCAGCCTGGAGATAAAGCGAAGAACAATAATTGCTAATAGGTGCTACTACGGGCTCAGTAAGCAACTAAGTTCCAGAGCCCTCTCTCGATCGACAAAACTAACACTCTACAAGACGCTCGTTCTACCTGTGCTGCTTTATGGCGCTGAGGCATGGGTAGTTTCGCAAACTGACGCAGCCGCTCTGGGGGTGTTCGAGAGAAAAGTTCTTCGCAAAATCTTCGGTCCTGTTCGAGTCGGCGATGACTATCGCATCCGAATGAACCACGAGCTGTATGAGCTCTACGGAGACATTGACGTAGTTCGGCGTATAACTGTGCAGCGACTACGCTGGCTGGGTCATGTCCATCGTATGGACGACGAAGCTCCAGCGAAAAAGGTGCTCGAAGCGAGGGTCGCTGGTCAACGACGACGAGGGAGACCATGCCTCCGATGGATGGACCAGGCTGAGGAAGCCCTAACCGCACTTGGTGTATCCGATTGGAGAAGGCGCGCGCAAAGCAGAGGCGCCTGGCGAGAGCTGATGAGGTCGGTCGAAATCCGGACACGGGTTGTCACGGCCACCTAAGTAAGTAAGTAAGATTAATTTGACTTGCTGTGGCCCTAAATGCTTTAGTGACAACTATTATGTAACGTTCAGTCGCTTGATTGAAGCAAGAAATTTCCTTCACATTGTCTTCATCAGTTTCTGCAAACCTTTTTATTTCCTCATACGGCCACATTCGCGTGAATGGAGGTATATACCGTGTATACCGTGTCTACCGAATTTCATTCAATTAACTCGTATTAATGTTCTTTGTGGAACAAAATACGAGAATTAATGTATTCGCTAACTATTTCATAGTCTACGTCCATGTTATTGGGATGTTGTTTTTCCGGTTTCAGAGTTTAAATAAAAAAGAAATATGTCACAGAAAAAAAAAACAAAAGATGCAGACAATTTTTTTTTTATGACAACTTTTCAAAAATGCATGCATCCCTTGAGGTTAAAAACTTGTTCCACTCTAATTCACAGCAATTTAATTGCATACAATATTAATTTACACTTGTATCAAATACAAGATTCACGAACTATATAAACGCCTCAATATTGAATTCAATAGTACCAGTTAATATCCAGTAGTTGAGGACCTTATGTCACTTGTATGTATATTAAGACCCTGCTCTCTAACTAAAGCCGGCCATTGTAGATCTATGCAAGTGTTGTACGCAAGACCACAGTCAGAATGAGAATCTCTGCACAGCCGCCCATGATAGTCACTTAGGCAAGGGCTCCACCAGATAAGGCTCATCAACATCACCGATAAAAATGACCAAAAGTTTCAATGAACTTTTGCAAGTAGCAGTGTCCAGTTAGGTTAGGATACTCGATCCATCACTGAAAGCTCAAAAGTGTATAACGTCTAACTTTGTTTCTTGGGAGTATGGACTATGTCTCGTTTGTTTAACATAGAACCCATTTTCTAAAGGCTCTTAATGTTGGCTATAGATCAGGTTTCTTCATCATTTTAGTGTAAAAGGCTAACAGAGGCTGGTGCTAACAAATTCAACTGAAAAATTGCTACCGAATTCGATGTCTCGAATTTTGAGCACCTTGGTAAAAGCTATTATTTGGAAGGAATACAAAAATTAGTAAAAAGTTTGACAAAATGTATCGATCTAAAAGAAGACTATGTTGAGAAATAAAGCGCTTTTTTGCCGAAAAAAATATACATAATTTAAAAAGTCACTGACTTCTAAAATTGCCCTCATACGTATACTATGGTGGGCAATTAAATTCACTTAAAGACATAAAGAAAAAACGTAATCTAAGAAAACTTCTAAGTAAATTTTCCCAAGAAACCATAAGTCTAAAACAGTCTGTGCTGCCGAAAGTACTACCTTTGTAGTATTTTACGCCTATTGTGTTGTGCGTACTTCTATACTCCTGATATTGTATTCAGGAGTAGTACTCATATTGTACTACTAATAGTAGAACTCATATTGTACTACTATCTTTTGATAGGGGGGGAGGATTTAAGAAAACTTTTTTTGGCAAATTATCTTCCCCTAATTTTATTTCCATTTTCTATTTCTCCTTTTGTCCCACTTTTGTTTTTTAGTTTTGTACCATTTTTACGAAATTCTATTATATCAATAAGCAAAATGCATAAAATATAGAGAATTAATTTTGCTTAAACCTTTAAATGCCCTAAACAAAGATCTGTACTTTTTGTGGACTTGCAAGTGTCAGAAAAATGCTAGTCTTCATCATCACCACAGTCTGGACCGGCTATAAAACTTAAATTAAAATCAAAACATTTTCTTTACTTTTCTTAATTAGTATTAGGGTACATAAAGGTGCGCTCCCATACCTTTGTGAGCGTACCTCTCAAAAAGGTACACAAGAAATCTTACGTGCTTGTGAACGTGTACCCTAGCAAATATTTTATTGCTCTCCACGAGCGCTTACGTTTTGGTGAGACTTTGAAATGAGGTCTCATAACGGGTGCCTGCCAAAACGTACGCTCTTGTGGCTGAGAACGTAAATGGGGCTTTTAATGCTCATGAGGCAGCTCATGAGGCAGCTCACGAGTCACTGACGAAAATGAAAGGCAGGAATGAAATCTGAGCAGTTTAGAGAAAAATTTAGCTCCCAGTAGAATCCATTGCAACTTTTATGATTTCTGTAGACTTTGGGCAAAGATCTAGATTCCACATGGATTATGTATGGCATTAGTTGTGTCATTATTTAGGAATTTTTTTAGGTTCTGTGGACTCCTTGTACATATATCTGGGATTTTTTTGGGATTTTTTTGTCAAATACGTACCACTTGACATATAGGTTCCAATTGCAATATTTTTGGTACTAGTTGGGTCATTAGAACTTTTTGGGCTTAGTGCACTCTTTGAATGAAATTTAACAAAATTTTCTTGATAAATAGGTTCCACATGATCAAATGTATTCCAATTTTAATACTTTTTTATATAGCTGGGTCATTTAAACTTTTTTGTGCTTAGTGGATTCCTTGGACAATAATTTTTTGTTAAATTGGATCCACTAGGACAAATAGCTTCCATTTTTGGAACTAGTTGGGTAATTGGATTTTTTTTTGGGTTAAGTGAACTCCTAGAACACATATATTGAATTTTTTGACAAATAGGTTCCACTTGTAATATTTTTGGAAATAATTGGGACATTCTAACTTTATTGGGATACGCGTACTTCTTGCACAAAAATTATGAATTTTTGACCTATTTGACAACTAGTTCAAAAAGTGCAAGTGAATGCTATTTGCCCAAGTGGAACCTTAAAAACTAAAAGATTTTTGTTCAAGAAGTCCACAAAACCTTAAAAAGTTTCAGTGATCTCACTGGTACCATAACAACTCCAAGTGGAACTTGTTGGTCCATATATTTTTGTCCAAGGAATCCACCAAGCCCTAAAAACTTCAAATGACCCAAGTATTTCCAAAAATATTGAAAGTGGAACCTATTTATGCAAAAATGTTTGTATAAGGAGTCTACAAAACTCAAAACAGTTCTAATGACCCAAGAAGTTGAAAAATTAGTCCAAGTGGAACGCATATGAGGCAAATCCCAGCGTGTCGGACGTTTCATTGGGACGCTTCTTTTAAAAATTTTTCATACGATCCAGAGATATATTTAGGATAGGTGAATCTTATCGAAAAGCTATCTATTGGTGTTGCTTAAAAAAAAAAAAATAAAACAATTTTTATTCATCTCAATTTTATAGTAAAATTTTTATTTTAATTATGCGTTCTGACGTTTCACGAAACGGAAGTCATTTTGAGACTAAGTTCATACTAAGCGTAGATCTGCGAATTTATCAGCCGTAAAAAAAAAGTCAAAAGACATTATCTATTATAAACTTAACAAGCTATCAGAAAAGCCATACAACGTCTTTATTAAGGGCATAGTGAGGTCACAGTAAATTATTTCATTTGTTCGGTCGTTTCGTGTCGGACGTTTCAGGTTTTTTCCATTTCGATATATTGGGTAATTATGTAATTAAGTAACTAAGCACTTAAGTAATTCAGAAACAAATTTAATGTGTTGTTCTTTTCTTGCCTCAATCATTTCATTATTATCTTTAGCCAATACCTTCCCTTTTTAACAAAACAAAAACCTTTACAAAACACTTAATAAACGTTTACTAAAAAAAAAACTACATTTGTGGAACACTGCGGGGAATTCGATCCCTATGGTAAATGAATTAATGTATAAATTATTTAAATTAATAACATTTTAATGTTTCTCCAATATAATATGCTAAAATTATAACTTTTTGTTTTTCACTTGTGGTTTACCATTTTTGGGATTTGCCCATATGAGGAAGTCGAAAATCAAGGATTTTTGCATGCTTATTTGAGTATGCTTAACCCAAAAAGTTCCAATGGCCAAAGAAATTCCAAGAATATCTAAAGTGGAACATATATGTCAAAAAGTCAAGATCTTTGTTCGAAGAGTTGTCCACAAAGTTTCACCGACAGTTCCAAAAATATTTAAAATGGAAACTATTTGTCAGAAAATGTTTGTCCAAAGAGTCTAAAAAACCCAAAAAAAGTTCCAATGGAACTCAATTGCCGACTCTTGTTTAAGGAGTCCATAGAAAAAATAAAAATTACTTTTACCTGCCTGGGAGCTCCACTATGCCCTTTTTCAATAATTGCCATGTGCGGCTCATGAACCGTCCCATGAGCATAAATCGTCTCAGTTTGCGTCTCAGCTCGCGGACGGGTACGTCAAATATTTTTTGTTGTTCAAGAACATGAGCTACTTATATTGCTTAAATCCGCGGTCGTGAGACCAAAATGAGCTGTGTACTAGCTCGTGTGCGTACGCGAGCGGACCTTTACGTTTCCTGGTTAGTATAATATAATTTTGGCGTCATTTACCCGACATTTTTCTCTCTGCAAAGATAATATTATTAAAAAAAAAAATCATTATTTTTAAGAGTTTTGTGTAATTTTCAAAATCCAGCTCTTTAACTTTTTCATATGATTTCAAAATTGTTGAAATCTCAAAAGCAAGAATATTTAAATTCCCTGAAATTTTAAATGCTTTAGTAACACTTTTGGCTTAATATTTGTGTCTTAAAAGCTGTCTGCTGCAATAAGTTATGTTTTTCCAAATATGCCATTTTGCCAAAATTTCATGCCAGAACTCAAAGCTTTAATCGTACAAAATATTAAAACTCAAAAAATTCCTCAAATCTCTCCTGTGGTTTTCTTTACAATGAGATTCCTTAAAAGTTTGCCAAAAAATTAAATATCTCGACATGCATGCATGTGAGCAGTAGTGTGTTTCGCCCTCGGAATATTTGTTCCTATTATCATATTTCTAACATACATATTTCATGAAGAGTTCGAGAACAATTGTGATCAAAGTTTTTGATGATAATTTGAAAGGGCTTGTTTTTTTATACGCTCTTCACTCCAGTAGACAAAAATAACAAATGCAAAAATTTCACTATAATTAGCCAAATAATGAAAATATTCACTCCAAAGGATAACGTCAAAATGAATGGCATAACGAAAGCCAATAAGCCGAGCCCCTAGTGGCTGCTGCTGCTGCTGATGAAGATGATGATGATGATGTTGATGATGATGTTGCTGATGTTGATGTTATTTCTGCTGATAGGAATACTGCATTTATAGCTCTACCAACTAATTGCTGATGTTGCTAGCGTTTGTCCAGCAAAATGTGTACGCCTTGCCGCTTATTCAATGAAAAGTTTTACTTGCTGCTACGTTGTATTGCTTGCTTTTTCGTATTTTTTTTTTTTTGGTTTTTGTTTTTGATTATTATTTTTTTTTTTTTCCCCGAACAAGAGTAAATTCTTCTTGAACCTTGCTTCATTTTCTGCATCTGCAAATTTGTTTTCATTTTCAATTGCTATTCATTAATTTTCTCTCTACACTTGCCAAGCACTCGTGTTGATGGTTTTAAGCCAATAATGCGGCGAACGGAAGCGGAAATGACTGCTGTGCTGAACTTAACTGTACCAAACTGTACTGTTCTATACTCTGTGCAATGCTGATTGTAATGCAATTGTTCAAGCATAGAATTAATATTATTTTTATTGAGTGTCTAATTGGCACAAGTTTTGGGACACAGTCATTGTAAGAAGGGGCTATGGACGTAGGTTGGGAAGCCGCTGATTTGCCAAATGTTGCCATTTTCAATTTGTCGTGTTGATTTTGTTTATGGAAAATTTTCAATTAATCGTTGCTTTAAAAGGAAGATGGTGGCTCAGTAAAACTGATTATTAAGTTAGCCACTGACAAAGCATAATTGTTATTATCAAAAGAAACAGTCTTTTTGGCAATAGAATAAATTATCTTAAGTTGAATCAAATATTGAAATTATGACAAAGTTTTCTATTAAGCTTGTTTTTTTTGTGCTGCTATACAGTCGTGTTTAAAGTAAAGGGAAAAACAAAGTGTAAATTGATATATAGAAAGTTAAGAAAGAATTTAAAATCAATTTTAAAAATCAAAATTTTAAGCATTAACACTTTTTTAAATTTTAGAAAATTTGCAATAACAACTATAAAGTGATGTATTTATATGTTGTCTTTTTTTTAGAGTGGAGCGTGCAAAGTTTCCATGGTATGCCGTGGGCAATCCATTTGAGCAATTTTCTCAATTTGAGCTCAGCAATAGTTTGGCCGATTTAAACTTTTTGAAGCGCAGCTTTTTACTCCTCGTTCTGTGATTTGTTTGGAGTGACATCTGAAAAATTTTCGACAGATTTTTTCTTGGAAATTTGATGGTTTCTTTGTTGCTAGTGCTTATTATAACAAGAAAATTTAATTACTTTAATATTAAATACTAAAAATATTTTTTGGCCTGCCCGGGGGGATCGAACCCACGTCCTCTTAAACGAGAGAATTATTACAGAAGCTATGCTGCAGTAGATCGTCACCATCTATCAATAGATAGAGGATTGTGTCTTTGCTATGCTACAACTATCAAAAATTTGCTTTTATTTGCCACAAGGTGTCTCCAGCATCGGTTTGTTTGTATTGTGAATGCGTTTGTGGTGCTGTTGGCATAGAGTATAAATTATTATCTAGAGATTGCATCAACTCTGCTAAATCTCTGGCATGTGTTAACAGAGGTTAACAGAGTTTTTATTCTTCATGTTTTTAAGTGAAATAACTCTGTTAACACACGCCAGAGATTTAGCAGAGTTGATGTAATCTCTAGATAATAATATACACTCTATGCTGTTGGTACGAAGAAAATTAGCAATGCCCACAAGTGCGTTGAAAAGTGCGTTTTTAAGTGTCAAAAAAATAGATGATATCAATAAATATGGAATTAACAAACGCATGCATGAGTCAGTGCAGTCAAGTTCACAACCATGTGTGAAGAGTTAAAATGGAGAGTCGCTGGCATTATATGCCCGTATATGTAATTGGCGTGAAAATTTGACATTCAACAATAAAAAAAGAAGCAGTAATTTTGTTTTCTGTATATATGTAATTTATTTTATGTTATTTAAAATTTTTAAATTTAAAAGTTAATTTATTAAAAATAAAAAATTATTAGCTTATCAAATCTATGTAACTGCGAAAAAGCTTCGCTTCTCTCGTGTGTCCAACGACGCACCTGTGTTTTTTTTTACTGAACAGTTCTGCGCTTCTAAAATTAGGTCGTAACGATGCACAATTTTAATTTATTCAATAAATTTTACAAAAATAACATGTCTATAGCTTTCAATGGAAATAATTATTTTATTGTATTTTAGTACAGTAATTTTTATAACCAGTTTTGCCCAACGATACGATATATTGGATTTGTTATGATCTTCTGACTTGTATCCGTTGTTCCGATATTTTGGAAATATTCATCAAATCCGACTTCGGATTTAGTCAAAATTTATTGAAAGTAGTACCGCAACTATTATGAGTTTTATTAAAAAATTTTTTTAATAGTTATTTTTCGAGTTATATCTTTTTGCATAGGAATAATAGAATATCAATGGAACTATCGCACCAAATCTATATTTAAGACGATAGCACTTGACAGCTGTTTGCCATACATGAAGAAAGAAAAACGAAAGCGACACTTAAAGACAAATATTACGTGAAGTTAAAGTATCGTCAAACGATTTTCTGCATACGTGATCGAATTTTATATTTTTTTTTTGTTAACTTCAATTACCTCGTCGGTCAGGCCCGTAGACAAGGGGGGATTTTAGGTGTTAACCTCCCTCCTCCCCCCCTTATGGTCCAGAAAGTATAAATAAATATCACAAATGAGACTTTATATTCAAAATGTGATTTTTTTTTTAGATAAATTGTGATAATGCTGTTAATTTCCTTAAAAACTTCACTTAATTATTGAAAAATTTTTTTGGCCAAGTGAAAGATTAACTTTGCTTATAAAAGTCACAATCATTATATTGGAATTCATTTTCAAGAAGTTTGTATATTAAATAATCAGTTTCAATGCTCAAACAGTCCCTGATATCCATTTAAATATATACATGAAATTACACATAGAACGAATATAATTTTGTAAATTGAAGAAAATTAGCTTGACATTTTTTATGCCATATCTCTCCAGCAAACCATAGTTGACAACTACGTCGTAGTCCCGACTAATTCATAACTATGTCGAGCTGTCTTAAAGAAATCGTTACAATTTCGTTACGCAAATATCGGAACAGTTTCACTTTTTATACGAATTTATATAAAATTTCGTTATGCGACTGTTTTTACGACAAATTAAAATGCTAACAGAGTAAAATTTCCTTTTGAATTTTTGAACTGTCTGAATGAAATCGTAACTTTTTCGTAACATTGTCATTAGGACTCGTTGCGAAATCGTTACGATATTTCGTTGCAAAGTCGTATCAACTTCTTCATATGATTTTCGTTACGATTTCGCAACTAAATCGGATTTCGAAATTAGAAAGAATACGAAATATTCATTTCAAACATTTAGTAATCTTTCCAATTTCGGAATTCGATTTCGTTACGAAATCGTCGAGACACATCGTAAAACAGCTTCACCAAGTGAACTTATTAAGAAATGTTTGCATTTTTCATAGCTGTTTTTGATTTTGATTTTAATAAACTACAAGAAATCTAACCTATTTTTACCGTTCACACTAATATTGTTGAATTAGTAAAATTTTGTCACACACATTTTTACTTTTTCGGCTAATTTTCGGAATAATACTTATTAACAGAAATTAAAAATTCTCAATTTAAACCATTTTTCAACAAACCATAGGCAAAAATCAAAAAACTTAGTACTCAAAATTTATTTGTAAAAAAAATAAGAAATAAACTCTTTTCATCTCTCTTATGGTCATTTAAAAACAGGCGTATTCGGTCTTAAAAGAAAACGGATTTGCTTAAAAAATTTTCATAAATTTTCTTTCAGTTATTACTGGTGTCTACTTATAGATTTTTTATCAAAACCCCCCCTAAGGTAAATGCTGGCTACGGGCCTGTTGCGGGTCTTATTTTTATGAACGCAACTGTAGATTTTGTTGAAAAATATTTTCCTGGATTTTTATTATGCTGCGCTATCTTTGCTAAACAATAAAAGTATATCACGTTGAGTTAATTATAGCAGGAAAAGAATAAAAAGGCTTTCTTTTTTCAAATATGACTAAAGTTAGGCGGCAGTCTGCTTCGTCAAGTTTTGGGGACTTCATAAAGTTGGTTAAATATGAGCAATTTTATAGACTCTGCGCGAATACATTTTCAATGGCTAAGCAATGCTTTTGCTTGTTTCACTATTTATATTGTTAACAAGTTTTTAGCTGGCTCAAATTGTCATTTATTTACACCAGCTCTAGCATTGTTGCCATAGCAGCATATCGCATTTAGTAGCATTAAAAGGTGTATCAGACGATGAGGAAGAAAGGGAAGAGGGAAGAGGGAAGAGGAAAATAAGCACAGTCGACGGGATACTTTGTTTCATAGCAGTAGTTTTATACAAAATGGCAGGCACACCGTAAACAGCATCTTATCAAAGTTGTTGTTGTTGTTGTCGGATTACTTGAACTACGGTGTTATAAGTTGTATTTGTTGGTTGGTTGACTGCAAAACGCACAGCGCTCAAGAAAATCCTTGTTACAAGCACTTGATAAAAATGATTTTATGGTTTTTATAAAGCCATTCCTTGCATTTTTCTCGCCTGATTTTTCTGATTGCTACGTTGACGTAAATTTTTATAAATATTGTCATTTAGCTGTGCACATTTTACCTCTCGTTGGAGCGTAGCCTTTAAACTGATTTCTTTATTTTACTGCTTATTTATGACCAGCATGATTTTAAACACTTCCGCACACACATAATCACACACTCTCCCACACACACTAACACAAGAGCATACCCAGTGCACCAAAACTACCGTTTTTAAATTCATTTATGAACCTTTTCGGGTAGAAACGTTCATTTTCGGCACTCATAAATTAACCCTTTTTGTATCATTCGTCGGACTAAAATGCCTCTCAAAAACGAATCTTATTTTGTTCGCAAATTAGTTAAAAAAAGAACCATAAAAAGTTATTTTTCGGCACTCGAAAATGAGCCCTTTTTGTATCAATCTTTGGACTGAATTGCCTCTCAAAAACAAACCTTTTTTTGTTCAGTAATGAGTTGAAAAAAGAACCTTTTTGAATGATAAATTTTATTATTGCATAATACTATTTGTTATTACATATCGATATTTTGTTAAAGAAGAAAGGATTATTGCTAAAATTAGAGATCATATTAATCATTGGGTTAATAGAATTAATATACCTGGGCTGGAATTCACGCATTGTGTTTTTCATGATACGTATATTGATGTTTCAAAGGAGAAAGGCGTGATTGTTTTCCAATTTAACAAACTTACAAATTATATATAAAATATCAAAATAGTTAAGCTATTAATTGGGGAATTTATTTGATTATTTTTTTGCATGGAGTTTTTTTCGTGGTTTTCATTCTATTTGGGCCTGATTTTAATTTTTGATAGAAATGTTGAAATGTTGAAAATTTTCATACGTGTAAAAACAATCGTATCGTAAAAACAAAAATACGTGCACTGGTAAAAAAGTTCATATGACGTTTGTACGAAGGTTAACATTTTCATTTTAAGTTCCTTTATTTACCCGATTTTAGAATATAAAGAGTAACATTTATGATTCAATTGTTAACTCATTTATGAACAAAAAATGGTTCGTTTATGAGAAATTGTTTCCTACTGATATGATAAAAAAATTATTCTTTTCTGAACTCATTTCAGAATGCAAAAAAAAAAACATAAATGATTCATTTCCGAACTCATTTATGAACAAAAAATGGTTCATTTACAAGGAAGTCTTACCTACTGAAATGATACAAAAATGATTCATTTTCGACTCAAAATAAGTTTTCAATGAATTTCGCAAAATATGTACAATTTTTCTTTATGGGAAAAGCTTTCACGAATTTAATCTTTTATAGCAAGCACTTTAAAGCGAAAAAATAAAAAAGAAAAAATTAAAAACAAAAAAAAAATTCTAACCAAAAACGTTCGCAAAACTCTCACCTTACTCAAAACCTTCGCTTATGGTTCAGTGGGTATATATATATAAAAAAAAGAAATATTATTTGCAGCATTCCTTGAAATGTCATCCGCTTGATGTGTTCACTAGGCTGTTAGTGTGAGTGCAATAGTGTATACATGCATGATTTTCTTCTGTGTATGTGTTTATTTTATTTTATTTTCTTTGCCGCCTCTTTCAATGCAACAGTGCTGTAAAGCAATTCAACCTTAACTTTATGACTTTATTGCGCCATTGTTGTCATCATAATTTTTTTCCTTATATGTACATATATATATTTTTTTTCAACAATACCTCTGCGCTGGGGGGATTACTTTGCTGCCTCTGGCCATTTTTAGTAGGATGGAAAAGAAAAAGTTACTACTTGCCTTCATGTAGGATGAATTGAAGTGAGTGGTATTTATTTTTTTTTAATGACATTTATTAAAACAAAAAAAATCATTTTAATCACTCTGTTACCATAAGGAGACAATCTACTGTAGCTAATCAAAAAATGGAGTTACCACTAATAGAAGAATTGGACGGGCATTGGACAAGGGAGTGTGGCTCCGCCCATACCAGCCAAATTTTTGATATCGAATAGTTATGGAAGAAAAAGTCACAGAACAGTGAAACTCAGAATGGAGTTACTACTTGGTGATGTCTTCCTAACAGAAGATAAGCCAAATTATTAATATCGAATAGCTTTGAAAGTACAAATTACAGAACATTGAAACTCAAGAGTAGAGTTACCGCTTGGTGATGTCATTCTAATAGAAAACTTGGATGGGCATTGGACAAGGGGGTGTAGTTCTGCCCATACAAGCCAAATTTTTGATATCGAATAGCTTTGGAAATGAAAGTCACAGAACATTGAAACTCAGAATGGAGTTTCTCACAATTTACAAACACAATTCACAAGTCACACTTTAAGATTGTAGGTATATCCTTTCGGTGCTACTATAGAGAGAAACATGTCAAAATTTTTAACAACTTTATGAGTTACAGTACGAACATTTTTTTAAAAAGTACGAATAGTTTCGAGATAGTCACGCTTAAAGTTTCACGCCCACGAAAAGCTGAATATCTTGAAGCTGCTGCTGTATTCGAGCTATACGAGCTGCTTTTGTCTCGGAGAGACTCTTTCGGTTCTGCTTCGCTACTCGTGCCTAATCGGCGTTTTCGGCGACCAATAATTATACCCAGCTCGTAGCGAAACTGATTCAACTGCTAAGCTGCTAGAACAACGTTCGCATCGTATACTTGCTGTTACACACTATACAGATATATTAATATATTTACAAATCGCACCCTATCTACAAAAGAAGCACAACTCAAAATTTTAAAAATTACAGGAGAAGCCAAAAACCATTTTTTTTTATATCAAAGGCCTCCATACAAAACAAAGACAAAATAACTTTTTTTTTTATTTAAAGAGTTAGAATATGAGTGAACGATTTTGATAGTTAATGAATGTAATCTCTACGAATGGTTAAACATTAATAATTAAAAATTTATAAATTTTGAGTTGAGTCTGTTTTGTAGATAGAGTACGATATGTATAATAAGCCTTTCCACAATTACGAAACAAAAGAATTTACAATCTATTGTGAAAGAAGCATTGCTCTGCCACAAGAGCTCCGACTACCTGAAAAGTGACGGTTACGGACTAACTCCGGACATAACTCCGTAAATATTCAATATTTCGCTTTTTCCTTTTAACGGAATATATTTAACATGTTTTACATTTAAATTATAAAAAAATAATTTTGCATTTTTCCGAAATTAGGAAGGTATCTCCCCCCTTAAGGCTTAAACTGAACAATCTTAAAATTGAAAAATTTTATTACTTTGGTGAATTTTTTTAGGTATACAAACTGTTAACTTTTTTCTTAATCTAAACGGATTGTTAATTTTTGAACATTTCTCTGACGAATGGCTTTCACGTTGAAAAACAGACTTTTTTCCGAAAATAAACCTTAATGCGTCGGTTTACCGAAAGAACTTTGACTCATATAATATTATTACTTTATATATTATATGATATACAACGCTATTTGTGTCCAATAAAAACTAAAGTCAAGACCCAAGCATGAGATAGAGCTCAAAAAGGATGTGAAGAGAGAACAATTTGTTCATTGCTTGTCCGTATGTTATTCCATCACTTCTGAACCATTTTAATGGTGTTTTTCAAATTTTAGAGTGTGTTTAGCCAGTCTTGGCATGTGCTTTAAATTTTATTTCAATAACATTGGATGGGCGTTTCTCGAGATATTGCAAAAATAGCGGATCCCCTTTCGCCTATACGATTTCTCATATAAAATCGCTAAAAATCAGTTCTTCGTGGAAGTAAAAATCACAAAACATTGAAACTCCGAATGGAGTTACCACTTGGTGATGTCTTTCTAATAGAAGATTTGGACGGGCTTTGGACAAGGGGGTGTGGCTCCGCCTATATAAGCCAAAATTTCGATATCGAATAGCTTTGGAAGTAAGAATCACAGAACATTGAAGAATCAGAATGGAGTTTCTCACTATTTGGTGATATCCTGCTATAGGGAAACTGGGACGGGCATTAGGGAATGAGTGTGATGCCAAATAAAGGGTCAAATAAAAAATGTTTGTTTTAGGCGTAGTAAAGTGCACTGGGTAAAGTAATAAATAAATAAAAAAAATAATTAAAAAACTTCTATATACATATCTGATGATTTTAATCATCTTAGACTAAAATTTGATAATTTTGTTTAAATGGAAAGTTTACAAAAAATTCCAGTATTCACACTATGGTTACACGCATTTTTTAGAAATCATCAAAATTGTACATGCTTTGATAGTGAAATACCACGCTTGGTATGTAGAGTCTATTGGTCCAAGCGGCAGTCACTGTATGTGCAAACAGTCACTGTATATGCAAATGTGTATATGCAAAACAAACAGACACACAACAATAGTTGGAAATAATTGGATAGAGGCGTGGCCTCACTATGCGCACACTTTTTAGGGTACTGTCACGGAGCGCAGTTCCTCCACTAGCATGGACAGAAATTAAATGTAACAATGTTATTGTGGTCTCAAAGACCATCTCAAAGAAGATTGAACATTTTATTATTGTAATTCTATGCATCGTGGAAAGATAATCTCACTATAAAACCTTATGCAAACCTTTGCCAATGCAAAGAAAAAAAATTCTATTGATTTTCTAATGTCAATACAACTGTTGCAACAACAATAACAATTTAATAATGTACACAAAAGAACTCAATTGTAAAGAAATAGAATTTCTTTTGATTTTGACACTTAAAACGTTTGACATCAACGGCTAAACAAGATCCAAGAAGAAGAAGAAGAATAAGAAAAAGCAAAAAATAAGAAAATCCAAACAAAGCCCAGTTGAGCCAAGCTCAGTCAAGCGTGTTTAAGGGGCGAGATAGATAAGCGGACTTGAAAAAAGTTGCACTATTGAAAAACTATCCAGACTGCTCGAATGCACAACAACAACAATAACAACATCAATATCAGCAACAACTACTACAAAAATTGTAAAAAAAAAAAAAACAATCACAACGAGAAAAAATAGCATTTCAACTTAGACAACAACAGCAACTAACGCAAAGGAGGACGAAAAGCAGCAAGTCACGTGAGACCCATAAATTGTGAAAATGCAAATATGTGAAAGCTAGAAGACGTCAACGAAAGAACATCCCGCTGGAGAAGCTGATGATGATGTTGATGTTGCAGCAAGAAGCTTCAATTGTTGCAACAAAAAAAAAAAAAAAAAATCCAAAAAAAAAGACATTCCATGAAAACAAAAATAAAACATATGCATGACTGTTGCACTTAGATGCTCACTGCTGCTTTGTTAACTGAAACTGAAGACTTGCTTGTTATTGTTGTGGGATTCAGCCGTTAAGAGCATCTTTTTTTTTAACATATTTTTTGAATGCTGCGTTATCGACAACAGGATGTATGTTGACAGTATTCACTATTGGTGAATGGTGAAAAATAAACTGAAATATTCATAAAACACTCAAAAGTGCTCATTTAGCAGACATATGGCATGTAAGGGTAGCTTTGCAGAAAAAGCATTATTGTATATCTATAATAGTAATCAATAAAGAGCGCATAACTTTTAACAGGCATTGAAAAAAGAAGAATTTCATTCACAGATGATTTTATATTAAGTTTTTATATGATTTCATTGTCTATTTTTTTCTACTTATTTTCTCAACCAATTTCAAATATAATCTTATTCTATAGGTTTTTACTAGCAATACCAGGTGTGTTTACATATTGAAAACTTTTTTAGACCCTTTGCTTGGCACCACGCTCATTGTCCAATGTCCGTTGAAGTTCCCCAGTACAAGCATCTTTCCATTCTGAGTTTAAATTTTTTGTTACTTTTACTTCCATATCTATACTTTATCGGAAATTTGGCTTGTATGGGCGGAGCCACATCCTGTTTTTCAATGCCTGTGCCAGTTTTCTAGTAGAAAGAACATCATCAAGTGCTAATTTCACTCTGAGTTTTAATGTTCTGTGACTTACACTTCCACAGCAGTTCTGTATCAAAAATTTGGCTTGTATGGGCATATCACAATGCCTGTGCCAGTTTTCCGATAGTAAGAAAAAAATAACTTACTTAAATTTAATTAGTAACTTCATACTGAGTTTCATTGTTATGTAATATTTAGTTCAAAAGCTATTCGATATTAAAAATTTTAATTATATGGGTGGTGCCACGACCCCTTGTTTCATGCTCGCTCAATTTTTCCAGTCGAAGGGCACGACTAAATAGCAAGTTCGTACCGAGTTTCATTGATGTGTGGCTTATACGAGTAGTTTGAAAGTTAAACTGAAAGTTTGGGTTGCTGACAAAAGTGCCACGCCTATCGTCCAACGCCTATAAAACGTAACCAATGGAATAAAACTTGTAAGTTGGAGTCAAATACCGAATTCCGAGGTTGGGCTATCTGCAACTTCAAAGCTATGCAATATCGCAACTTTCGTTTATATGGAAGGTGACACGCCCCCTTGTCCAATGTCTGCCCCCGTTTGTTTGATCGGCACCAAAGTTGACAGGAACACTCTCAGTACTTTGCTACAGTTTGCTGAAAATTTCATAAAAATTAGTTAAGCGGTTTCGGAGTCTATATCTGACATACACATCCATATACATACATGGATGAATTTCAAAATGCATATCACACACTAAATACAAAACAGTCACAACTCAAAATTTACAAATTTATACTTTTTTATGTAAAACTATTCGTAGTTTTAAAAGGGAGATGATTACTTTGACGGCCAAAATTTTGTACACATCTTCTTTGTGTCTCATTGTTTTGTATGGAGTTCTTTAAAAAATAAAATAGTTTTTTGCTTCTCCTAGAAATGTAAAAATTTTGAATTTAGTGTGTATATGACACACTCATAAAACAATATATGGATATGACAGAGAAATTCCTTAATTTTTTCAACTCTAATGGCACTCAACTTTAAGCATGGACGCTGTTGTGCAAATTAATATAGTATCCAAAATTATTGTTACACCTTTTAAAAAATTCTGTTAAATTTATTTTTCAAGTTTTTGTAGAAGTGAATACGATTTTTGTCTTGAGTGTTATACCTCTACCTCTTTTTGTCATGACTTCGGCTAAGATTACGATAGAAGCTGCAGATTTTGTGTGTATATTAAGATATACTTGTAGAACACAACTGTATAATTAACTCAATTCTGCATTAAGTCGATTTAAGAGGTTATTTCTTATGGCCACATATATATATATATATAGATTATACTCCACAAAAGTCTTCGTTCGGCTGATAGCAACAATCATTCCGATCATTGAATGTCTCAAAGAAAACTTTCTTTGAAAAAATATTGGAAGCACTTCTGGAACAGATCAAGGAAGACATTCCAGCCAACGACATGCATTTGTTAAAAGAATGCCTTCTGGGTATGAAAGTGGAAGGGGTGGAATTCAATGTTTTCCCTTCCACTTCGCCTTCCTTTGGAAGTACTTTTTTAATGAGATGTAGACCTCAATGAAACACAGATTTAATTAATTTTGTTTTTGCTAAAATCGTCTCAGTCATGATATAATTATACCAGGTAGCATTGATAAGGGCCGATTTGCTCATCTACAAGTAAAGCAACTTCTATCAAAACCAAGTGTTCGTGCAAAAAAAGCTAAAAGTGAAGCAAATATAATGGCAAAAACATAAACAATAATTGAACTTTTTCTTTCTTGCCGTTTTTTTGACAGATAATAGTTTCCAACTGTCACTTTTACCTTATCATTTTAAACCATGGGGTCAGCTGTTCTCGTTTTATTGTTTTTTTTTTTTAATAACATGAGCGGGGCAGGCAGACCTGGCAAAGTGCATGTAATTATTATTAATTTAACTGCAAAACAAAAATAGTTGATAACGTTTTTCGTTCAAATCGTCATTATCCGTTCTCGTTTTGTTATATTTTGCAGTATTGTGAGTACTGCAGGTAGGCGTGACCTACTTCTTACAGTTTATAGTCACGTAAGTGCAATCAGAATTGTTTGATTCGTAGTTTGTTCAAATCGATTTAGTTGTTCACTTCTCAATTTGTTTTTTAATAAAATAGGCGTGGCAAGTAGGAGTGGACAATTTTGTTCTTGCTCATGTTAATCTAATACAAAAAAAAAATGTTGCACCTTTTTTGTTCAAGTCATGTTTTGTATATTCTTAATATAGGGGCGTAGCAGGTAGGTGTACTCGACTTCATATAACTTTAACTAATAAAATAACATTGATGGGTGCTTTTCCGTCTAAATTTCTTGGGTATTTTTGGCTATTTTATATTTCTCGCATTTTTTGGCATTGAAAGTGGGCGTAGACAATTTAATATAGCCTATTTCCCAACTGGTTACTATAGCTATTCAATAAAGAAATAATTATTGTAATTGCGCCTGCCGTTCTCAAGCTTTTCGGTCCCGAACATATGTGATTACCCTATTATATAATAGTATAGACACTTGCCCGTTCGAAATGCGCCGACCTCCAAGTGACGGCACCACCACTCTTCAAATGCATGACATTTTTTACGAGTGGCAATCCTAACACGAACACACCATAAATATCAGATCGTTCTGTCAATGAACAGTGACGTTACAGTGTTCTAAATTAAACAACTTTCGGTATTTTTATAAAAAGAGATAAAGAAGAATTTTGTGCCTTGACTAAGCATTACTTTTTGCGTAACAAAATTGCAAAAAGTGCGAAAGAAATAAAAGAAAAGCTCGATAAATAATATGGTGAATCTGCTCCGTCTTATTCAGTCATAAAAATAGTATTACAGAGTTCAAAAGAGGTCGAATCAGCACAATAGATGAACACGCCGGGGGAGCACCAAAAACAGTGACCACTCCAGATTGTTTTGGAAAAATCTATGATTTCGTTTTGAACAATCCGAAAGTGAAAGTGCGTGAGATTGCAATTGCCGCAGGCATATCAAGTGGGTTGGTGGTTTCAATTTTATATGAACATTTGGGTATGAGAAAGCTGACTGCAAGATGGGTGCCGAGTTCGTTAACAATCAATCAACAACTGCTTCCTCATCCCCCATATTCATCAGATTTGACCCCCAGTGACTATTATCTGTTTCCAAACATTAAAAGGTGGCTTCAGGGAAGAAGATTTCTGACGACTTAACAGGTCGAATTTCGAAGATCTTGAGAAATCCTACTATTCAAAGGGCATCGCAATGTAAGAAAATCGTTGAAATAAGTGTATCGAGCTGAAAGGGGACGACTTTGTGGAAGAATAAACAATCATTTTGGCAAAAACCGTGTGTTTTCTTTGTTAGGCCGGCAGCATCGTGAACGGCCTAGTATAGGTAATGATGAGAAATCGTTTCAACAAACAGTGTTGCTTGCGAATTTCTTTTTTACCCATTTTCCTATCACTCTCAGTGGGAAATTGAATAAATACAACAAAAATATAGTTAGTCATGTTGATGGGCTGTTGGCAGAATATATTATGTTGTAAAACAAGAACAACAACAACAATAATACTACTACAAAGAAGGGACATTGATTTACTTAATATGAACTTCAGTTCTTTCAAGACCGACTCTTGTTGGGCTTGGACTAGCATAAGCACATTATATGCCTCGCAGCGTCTTTTTTTTTTCCATACAAATTGTTATTCATTTTTTTGCAATGGATTTATGACTGTTAAGGATTTGAAGACTTTGAGGGTTAATGTTGCAAAGTCATTTAATGGACATCTTTTACTTTGCATACAAATCTATACTTATCAGTAGAGGACGATGAAAAAAAATACCTCTTAAAATGTTTATCCCTTTCTTTGGTTCTTTTCTTTTCTTTTTTTTTTTTGCTTGCCTATGAAAGGCTATAGAATAAACCTTTAGGTTTGACATAAGACAAAGTTTTGCACATATAATACTTATGTAATTTAATTATAGAATTTGAAAAGTACGTTAAGCATTTCTGAGAAAAAGGGCAACATTCAAAGACTTTCAACTATAGCGCTTTTTTTTCTAGGATTTCCAAGGAGTTTTTTTTTGTGTACATCTTTTGTAAATTATTGAAGCTTTGTCAAAGGTGTGTGTGTCTTTGTTGGCATTGCTTTTAATGTTTCACAAATTTCATTATGACCAATGATGAAATGCTTTAAGTTATTTTCAATTTCTTTTATTCATACCAAATAGATTAAAAAACCTATTTGCTGACAGTCAGTTTTGGTTGATAAATGCCATTATAATTAAGAATTAGATTTATTTATTTTGCTGCCAGATTTTTATTTCAGCAAAACGGGACAAAATCAAAATTTTTTCTCATCGTTACAGCATAAAATTTAGTATATTTAAGAGGATTTTTAGCTTTGCTGATTTAAAATTTGATTTAAAAATTCAAATTTTAAAGTGTTCCTTTCTTTAGTCTGAGCAACTGCTTACCGATTACCGGAGCGCTCAGCAATCGAATCCCGAGGTAGCTACTGATTACCGAAGTGCTAACCAACCGATTACCGCGGCAATCACTCATTACCGAAGTGCTTACCAACCCATTACCGAGGCACTTACTAATTACCGAAGCGATTACCACGTGATTACCAGTTTCTAAAGCGATTACCGACTACCGCAGTGCTTATCAACCGATTACCGAGGCAACTACTGATTACGGAAGTGATTACCAACCAATTACCGAGGCAATCACTGATTGCCGAAGTGCCTACCAACCGATTACCGAGGCACTTACTAATTACCGAAGCGATTATCAAGTGATTACCATTTTCTAAAGCGATTACCGACTACCGCTTACCAACCGATTACCGAGGCAACTACTGATTACCGAAGTGCTTACCAACCGATAAACAAGACAATTACTGCTTACTGAAGCGATTACCAGTTACTAAAGCTTTTACCGAATTAGCTACCGCAGTGCTTACCAACCGATTACCGAGGCAACTACTGATTACCGAAGTGCTTACCAACCGATAAACAAGACAATTACTGCTTACTGAAGCGATTACCAGTTACTAAAGCTATTACCGAATTAGCTACCGACTACCGCAGTGCTTACCTACCGATTACCGTGGCAACTACTGGTTGCCGAAGTGCTTACCAACCGATTACCAAGGCAATTACTGCTTACTGAAGCAATTACCAGTTACTAAAGAGATAACCAAAGTAACCACCGACCACCGCAGTGCTTACGAACCGATTACCGATTACCAAGCGACTACCAAAACCGACCATACAACCTATTTCCAGACTGGTTACCAAATCCAAAAGACTACGACCGTAACACACTAATACCCACGCCAAAAACCTATCTGAGGGTGCTAATTTAAGATACTAAGTTAGTAAGTCGTTCAATAAAAGCAGTATTTGAATTATTGAAAAACCTGCGTGTTTTTATTTCAAAATAATTTATGAAAGTTTGTGGATCTTTCACAGAATCCTGGGGCGGCTGAGTTTTACCTCAGCCTTCGAGAAAAACCATGTCACAAATGCCGTATGAAACTTTGTGCAAGCAGTTTTTTAGGTCGCTGATTGTAAATTTGATGCAAACATTTTTACTAATAATGCGCCTTATTAAATCGTACATAGCTGTAAAAGTGATATTAAAATAATATTTGACTTTTTCACATACTTTTGATTCTAACAAGGAGTGGGTGAGAATAGACCTCCATAACCCCCCCATGCGATGTGCTTCTTGTCTCGAGCCAAGAAATCAAAAGGCTTCGAATTTATCGCTCTTTCCGATACACCCTGTATATTATATACAATTCCTATAAGTAGCAATATTTGTTTGTGTTAGATAAGCTTCAAAACGCGTGGATGGACTTCCACTCGGTTTTCATGATCCGGTAGAGCTTTCCCAGTCGGCAATGGCAGTAGTTGGAAGCGCTACTAGCAGGCCTTCATATTGATTTCGAAGTGCTTCCGCATTCATATCCAAGTATACTTTCTTTTTTATATGAAACGAAAAAATTGTTCAGGCCTTCCGCTCTCCCTGCTTTAAAGAGGCCTGCAATAAGTACTCCTTTAGAATGGCTTAAAGAAGAGGTTAAATAAAACAATTAAAAAACTATTTTTTTTAATTTCCTTTTATGTTAATGTTTGTTTTATGTTCCTAAGTCATGACGTTGATTATTATTCAGTATTTTTGAATTAATATATATTTTAACTTTTAACGAAAAAGTAACCCTGAAATATAAGCAGAACCAGTTTTTGTTGGAAAAATATAATTGTTGTACTGCCCTGGGTAGCGAAAAATTAGGCCTTATAGAAGCGCTCGCAGGAGCAGCAAGGAAGTCATGTGTCTTACCACCAAAAGTAGCAGTAAATGCACACCTTCGTTAGAAGAGGCCTAGCTTCATTGCCTATTGGGTTCTATTCATGACTGAACATCCATGTATATGAAGTGACCCTAATCCCTATGTAATATTTTATACATAAAAAAATGTTTATTTATATTAAGCTCTGATTATTTCTTTAAGTTTTCGATCTAAACGCTATTATAGATAAAGTTATAATAAAAGTTACGAGTCACTAAAAACAAACTTAAAATTCACATTCCGATGTCATGCCTATTAAAAATTGTCCTTCTATTCTAAATTGTTTGATACTTTCCTGTCTTAGGAGCAGGAAAATACGAATACTTTAAAAGTCTTTCACTGCCATCATGAAACGTTTACTTATCACTTCCGCTGTTGTTGTTGTTGTTGTCGCCATGAAATTGCGGATATTTCAAGCCTGATTGATGACTTGCCAAGACGGTGTACTCGTAGCATTTGCTTCTACGCTGCGGCTACGGATCAAAACCATGACTCTGGCGAGTAGTGAATCAAATGCGAGAAAGTAAGAGCAAAAAACAGTCAGCCACCACAAAACGCTGTCTAGTAGTATTTTATGACACATGCAAGAATTTGCTGTGCTGTTAGCTACATTTAACCTTTTATTTTTTTGCTCACATGTTTACCCGAAAAAGTTTGACAGCTACCTATCCTTAGTTGCCTAACCTATTTTCTGGACCGTCTGAATGTGGTGAGTCTCATTTTTTTTTTTGTACTTTTATTTGTCGCAGCAAAAATGGATTTACGCACTTCCGCTAAATTAAGCCAGCATATATTTTGTGGCTTTGTTGCAATATAAGATGTTGGGCATGACGGCGACTTTTGGGCTTAGAAATAATTGCTGGTCATATTAAGTGGATGCGTGTTTTAGTTATAACTTTGACTCGAAGTTGCTTGATATTGTTTTGGTATGTTAGTGGAGGGGGTTAAATCTTAACTAATACTAAGCAGTTGGAGTTTCAAATTCAATTATAAGTTTTTGTTTTCCTTTGTTTTGCTATTTATTAGCATTAAGACAGCATTAAGACAGAAGTTTGAAAATAAGTTAATTGAAAGTACAACTTGAATAACATCAAAAACAAAAATAACTTTGCCATGGCATCCATTGCCATAACCTATGCTCCATTATTGTAGGTTTTATGTTGGTACATGTTATGTTTAAATGGAAAAGGCCAGCTATTTTAGCCACATGTTGACCCATTAATAAACGTTACCAATTTTGTTCAATATTCCAATCGAGGCAGTTTAAGCCACCGGAACCACAACAACAACACCAACAACACCAACAACAACAACACATTTGAACAATAGATACCACAACAACAAAGCGTCGTATAACTACAACTACAACAACTACCTACCCAATATTATTTGACCCAATTATGCTGCTTTTATAGCTTTATTTACAGCACTTGCCGCAACAACAAAAACAACAACTCGATTTAACCACAATTTTAATTTTCTCACTTACGTCAGTTATCTAAAACGTCACCCCACCTCACTTTAACCCCCTCCTCGCACTATAACTTACTTATGCTTTCTGTGTTTTTTCTTTTTTCTTTTTGCCTATCTCACTTACAGCAGCAACAACAGCATCCGGTGCACAAGGCCAACAACAACTGAAGGGCAATCAAGAGGATCCTTGCAAAGTGAAGGGACGTGTTGTCGGCGATGAGACCTACTGCGACCGTTACTGGGAGTGTGTCAATAATCAACCGGAATTGTACGATTGTCCGAATGGACTGGTCTTTGCTGGCAAGCAGCGTGGCGTTACGGAAGGCTGTGACTATCCATGGCGTGCAAACTATTGCGAGGCCAAGCAATTGGCAAGTAAGTATTATGTGTGTAAACTTGTGAGCAGTGACACCGTTAGAAAATAATTTTATGCTAGTCATTGCAATTTATGCAATTTTAATAACTTTGTCAGAGTCCTTAACCGCTTCAACCCCCAACTGCCTACACCACTGCAACTTTCGATGAGAGCAGCTGTGTTACATTTACCTGCCATTAAAAACTGTTCACTTTAACAATATTTCGAACAGCATCATGACTTGCTTAGAATTGAATAAAATTGAATGCATAGCTTTTGTGTACATTGCCACAAAGTTAACTAAAATAGTATGTAAAAAAATAATTGAAAAAGTCGAACAAGCTTAATAACAAAGAGCCTGTTGTCTGGCTTAGTTTTTGCTCTGAGCATGACATTAGCTGAGTGTGACTGCCTAGTTTTGGATTTTAAGAGCACAAATAGCGAAGAATAATGAACTGTATAGCAGAGTTCTGGAAGATGTAACATTGCACATGCCTATTGCAAAACTTATCATTACCTTTCTAGATTTAGTTTAATATTTTACCAGAGGTGAGTGAAATATACTATTGTTTGGGTATTCGCCGTGAAGGTATGAAAAAAATGACTGTACCATTTCAGCCCTAGAAAGGAAGCTCGGTCAAAAGCTTCTTATGACCAATTGCGTTGTGCGTGAAATTCGATCATGCGTGCAATATTTTGACAGAAACGTTATATCAATTCAAAAAAAATTTTGTATCACAATAATAACAGATGGACTTTGAACCCGGGTCTATCGCGGTTCTTTTGCATAGGGGGCAGGCACTTTGATCATTACAGTCATATTAATTACACAACCACACAAAAGAAACCGACTTTCGAGCTCAGAGGTCAGACCGTGTTGACATAGAATTACGTCTTACAGCGCGGTTTGTATGGGGGTATTTTCACAAATTTTTTCAAGGCCATACAACGTTTTTTGGGGGACACTTTAGGGCCTTATACAGCCTTTAACATTCATTGTACAAAGATAAAATGTATGCCAAAATATCAGTTATTTTGTGCATAAAGGGAATAGTTAACTTTGGATTTTGTCACTTCTTTAATAAAGTCACAAAAGATAGCAAAATAAAAGAAGAAAAATTCACATTTTTGTATGAGAAAAAAAGGCATAGATAATGCTTGTTGCTTTAGTTCGTGCCGAAATTACTTAAGAGGTAAGGCTTTAAGACTTCTTTCACATTTTACAGTTTTTATTACACTTTTTTCATAATATTTTCACCGCACTGTTTGCAACTTGGAAACATAAAATATTTTCTTCATTTGCAATTTCTACGAAATTCCTCGTTTTGACATATATCTTCCTTCTCATTATCCACTCTTCGTTGACGCGTGAGAGCACTCAGCGAAGCGGCCCTACCTTATCATTGTATCATGAACGCAACATCATGTTGTTTCTTGAATATAATCGACTCCAATCAGTTAGAGTGGCGTCGCTTTGTCCGCCTAATGCCTGAGAAAATAAGACGTTGCAATATGAAGAAGCTATGCATAGGTTATTATATTAGTTTATTATTAGTTGCTTATTTAAAAAAGCAGCGCTACTACTATAAACCATTATATAAATCAAGAATTGTAACTGCTTGTGTTGTTTATATCAATATATATATAAAATTGTAAAAAAAAAATCTGTACATGAAATATTTTTTAGAAATTTTTTTTTGCGATGGACGTTTTGATTGACGCTGAGTCCAAAAATCGCATTTTTAAAATTTTTCTCTGTCTGTCTGTTAAAGCATCACGCGAAAATCACTGGATGGATTTTAATTAAACTTGACATCTAGGTTTCTTATATACCTAGTCATCATATAGGCTACTTTTTATCCAGTAAAAAAGGTTGGACCCGGTAGGGGATGCTGCGATTGGGTTCCAGGCACTCTTTTTTTTATCTTATATCCGAAACCTTTCATTCGATTTGCTTGAAAATTTGTATGTAGAAGTTTTCGGATACGCTGAGTTCTTATGACTTATCTACTCTGTTCTATCTTGAACACCAGAGGGCACTGTAGTACAAATATTTTGAAAAACCTACAAAAACTCCTTAGCCGCTTATCCGATTTGCATAAAAATTGATATATAACGGTTTTCTGATACGGTGAGTGTTTTGGACTTATCTTTTTTGTACTATCTTGAACACCAGAGAGCGCAGTAGTACAAATATTTAAAAATAGTCGGAAAACTCCCAAGTCGTTTATCCGATCTACGTGAAAATTGGCATATAGAGGTTTTCGGATACTGTGAGTTAAAATGACTTATCTATTATGTTCTATCTTGAACACCAGAGGGCGCTGTAGTAGAAATATTTTAAAAAACGTCAAACAATTCCTAAGCCGTTTACCCGATTTGCATGAAAGTTGGTATATAGAGGTTTTCGGAAACGGTGAGTTTTTATGACTTATATACTCTGTTCTCTCTTGAACACCAGAGGGCGCTGTAGTAGAAATATTTTAAAAAACGTCGAAAAAGTCCAAAACCGTTCATCTTATTTGCATGAAAACTTGTATGTAGATGTTTTCGGATACGCTAATTTTTAATGACTTATCTACTCTGTTCTAGCTTGAACACCAGAGGTCGCTGTGGTGGAAATATTTTAAAAAAGTCGAAAAAGTCCAAACCCGTTCATTCTATTTGCATAAAAACTTGTAAAATTTATCACCAAATATATCAAACAAAAAATTCTACGTCAACACTTACGATACTATTGAAACTGTGTCTTTTTAATTTATATGTTTTTTGGGTAGCTAAATAAGAGTCCGAAATTCATTTAGCCCTATCACTTCACCATATTTCATAACCACAAAAAAAAAAAAATCGGTATTCTCACACAAAAAAAAAAATCAACTTGCGGGCCAGTTTTTTATGAAAAAATGGTGAGGTGATAGGGTTCAATGGACTTCGGGTTCTTATTCAGCGACCCAAGAAACATATAAAAAACATGGTCTGACCTATGGGCCCGAAAGCTGATTTTTGTTTGTGTGGCTGTTTTATTGTTTAATAATAATAATGTTGTAACCGTTATATTGTAATAATATTGAATTAAGGAAGAAACAAAGTGAGTTCAAAAACGATCAAAATTTTAAAATTGAGAGTTTGAAATAAAATTTAAAAATATTCATAATATCTAAGAAAAATTTTTCTTGGCATTTTGTGCATGAAACATAAAATTTATTTTAAAAATAAAAAGGACTTATTAATAAAAAAATCTGGTACAGTCGTCAGGACTGCCGACGGAAGCGTTAGCTTCTTACGAGTGCCGTTTGAGAACTCAGTGAATTTTTTAATTTCACGCTTATTCACTTTAAATGCAACACTGATTCTGCCAAATACCATCTGTTAACAGACTACTGTCAAAATTTCAGCTCGCTGCGACGCTTAGTTTGTGTTTTGCAGTCATTGACAGCAGACGATCTTGTGAATTTTGGGGAAAATGGAAAAAAGTGAATTCCGTGTGTTCATCAAGCATGCTTTGTTTTCAGTAGTTTACTGAATTCCGATGCTGTTGTACAAGCACAAGTGTCGCCGAACGTTCTGGACGCCCAAATGAGGTGACTGAAGAAGGCGAAGACGGTGCTATCGGCAGAAAAGCTCATGGCGACAGTATTTTGGAATGAAAGCGGTATAATATACATTGATTACCTTTCACCGAAAAGAACAATCAATGGCGAATACTATGCAGCCAAATTGGACCTTTTTTAATGACGCTTTGAAAGAGAAATGCCTCCATTTGGCAAGGAAAAAAGTGCTCTTCCATCAAGACAATGCGCGCGTTCACAAATTTCCATGAATTGAGGTGAAAATAGATTTGGCCCCCAGTGATTATTTCCAAACCTGAAGAAATGGCTCAATGGAAAGAGATTAACCACCAGATAAGAGCTCATCAACGAAGCATATAGGCCTATTTTGAGAACCTTTCGAAAACGTAGAATTTGGATGGGATCAAAAAAGGAAAAAAAGAATGAAAAAAGGAGGAACGTTGGATGAAGTGCATCGAGCTAAAAGAAGACTATATTGAAAAATAAAATGATTTTTTGCCAAAAAAATCATTTCTTGTTTCATTTTTAACTGAATTTTCATACGGCCCTCTAGCATTAAATATAAAATTGAATATAAAATTTCTATGTACATATGTATACATTATATAGTTTTATTAATAAAAGTGATAGCAAAAAAATTATGAATTTCGAAAACGATATGTACAGTAAAGGACAAAAGTCTACATGCATCGGGCGGGTCCATTGCTCATTATCGAATCGGGTTGAAGCTTTTACATCGTTTATTTTTTTTTTTTTTTTGTACTAATGACATACTTGACTTTGTCAGTCTAATGATCAAATATCTTCAGTTAGATTCTTTTAAATGATAGTTTGCAAATTTAATATTCGCACAAAAATATTAAGTGAATGCGAAGTGATGTTAAAAGTTTCTTTTCCTTCATATGCTTTCTACAACAACTCTGTTCCTTATAAGATATTCATAAAACTTAATAAGATGATAAAGTTACTGATATGCAGAAATAGTTATACTTTCAGCATTAAGGGCAACATACGGGAAATCATAAAGATGTGCTGACCAATTCACTCTGGATAAACTTATCCTATTACTACTTAGCACAGCACTCAAACTCAATAGAATATATTCAGAACAAATAAAAAACCTGTCTTATCTCTCTGTTAGTTCAGTTATTTTGGTCAATAAATGTTAAACACCGGTAAAAACTATCCAAGCCATTTAAACTCTACTTGGTGCTTAATAGTTTCAGCACATTCACATTTCCACTCACATGTTAACCTGTTATCAGAGAGAGGAAATCTCCAGTTGAGTATGTGGAAAAGTATCTACCACCAACATTCGGCACTTAAGTGTGTTTGCGTGTTACTATACGACACTGTACGACAAACAAACACTTGCTTGCTTTCCCAAACATCCAAGTGGAATGCAATGCAATGGTCAATCTGGCCACATCGATGATTAGGCTCTCCCAGAATACCCATTATTGACAATTTATGACCAACAATTGAAAACATTTCAATTTGATTTTCACTTCAATTTCCCTAAATTACCCGAGTAACTACTGTACAATGTTGTTTTTTTTTTTGTTTGTGTTTTGTTTCTTCTCGGCAGATGGTCCCATTACTACGGAACATTGTGACTGGCTATATGGCATCTTTGGTCATGAGACATCCTGTACACGCTACTGGACCTGCTGGAATGGCACAGCAACGGAGCAGCTTTGTATCGGTGGTCTGCTGTATAACGAGAATGCGCACAGCTGTGATTGGCCTGAAAATGTTGAAGGTTGTCAGAAGCATCGTAAGTATTGAAGTTACCAAAGCGTTCGTTTGGAGTTACCAGGTAGCTAGTAGCTAGTAGCTGGTAGCTGGGGGAGCAACACTTGTGGCCGCAAAAGCGGCTTAATTCGATTTCATTTGAAATTCGTATCTATTGGAATTGTGTGCTTCAACAGCTACTGTCTGTCTGTTTGTCTATCCATCTGTCTGTCTGTACGTGTCCGTGTCCTAGCAGCATGCTTATGTTGTTGTTAATTGCTGCCATGTTGCTGCTGGGCCTAGTTGAAAACGAAAATTCTAACGCCACGTTATATGCTTCGGCATCGATTGATCGAAAAAAAAAAAAAAATAATTTGACCACAAAAACTATTCGAATCATTTACAGCTCTTTGCAACGAGGATGCCAACGGCAACGTGCCACTGGGCAAATCATGCAACCGTTATTGGCAATGTCAAGGTGGTTATCCACGCCTGCAACGTTGTCCCGCCATGCTGGTATTCGATCGGCATTCTCTGAGGTGCGTTGTGCCGCCAACCGAAGAGTGCGATGTGCCCACAACACCATCGCCGCTTGATGGCGAGGCGGACAACAATAATGTTGGTGGTGGTCAGCAACTATCGAAGGATGAGCAGGAGCGAAAGGTAAGTGCTTCAAGTGATTTATGTGTTTATTTTTATTTTCGTGCGAATTGGGCTTAACTGGTTTAGATTAGGGCAGTGCTTGTGGTTGTAAGGCCTGGTATTTGTATGAGTTGCCTATGAATTGCATAATTCTAAGAAGCTGTTGTAGGCATTTAATTTTTTCTTTTTTTTTAAATGTTCGTAACGAATTTCCAAAGCCAGCATCTAACGGTAATTAATTTGACTACGTAAATAAGTCTGTGTTTATAATTGAGAAAATGGAATTAGAAACTAAGCAAAAATTTGACTGAAAGGCTTTTTGGCAGGTGTTGGCCATAATACATATTGACAACCGTGTCGAATTTCTTCGATTTTTTTTTTCAGGCTAGTTAAGTTGAGACCATGACTCCTGGTGGGGAGTATTTTTCCTTAAGTTAATGCGAAATATTACTATAAAAATTTGGTTGATAAACGGATCACTATTCATTGATAATGGTGTTGTAAAATGGACTCAAAACATCATTCAAAGATGGTAATTTTAAAAATGTTGAAGTTGAAGAAAATTTACTAAAGAAAATATTTTATTGCAATAGGAATTATCATATAATATATTTCATAAAAACTCTTTCAGTTGAGGCATCGTTTACGCAAAAAGTTATATATAAATTTAAGGTTAAAAATTGAAAAGATTTTTTTCAGCATAAAAATCTTTTTCGAAAAAAGTCATATTTAGCTGTAAAGTGATTTTAAGGAGCGCGTAATTCGGAAACTACTCGGAGAAAATGATTTTGCTAAAATTAAGCAAGTTTTAGCTTAAACGCAAAGCAGTAAATATTGGTTCAATCACGGATTGATTTTAGAAAATTTCATTGATTGAACTCACTCCTCATAACATATATTTTTAGAAAAAAATCAAAATTTTTTAAATTTTAGCAATAATTGGCTTAGTTATTAAAAATTAAAATAGCAACATTTTTAGCATGGTTGAATTATAAGGTTATCGCAGGGCTGACCGCAGTCTCTTCTCAGTACTCATTATTGTCAAAATCAGCAAATTTTGCGAATGAATACGAAAGAAGAACGCGTGAAAAAAGAGAGCGTTTACAGATTTTCTAGGAGCTGTCAACTTCGATTTGACAAGTATGGGTACACGCTCTCACCCTTGCGACAACCTTATAATTCAAGCATGATTTTAAGTAGCTGAGAAATATGCTCAAATTTGCTGGACTAAAAATTAAGCAGTTTTTTGGCTAACTGTTTTCTCCCTGTAGACTTTGCACAGCACCCAATTTTTGTACACAATTTGGAGAGTTAAGGAGTCTAGTATACTAAAAACGTAATAAAATCGAATGGTTAATATTTTTAGTTGGTCGCTTTGTGTGAAATACCTCATAGTTGTTTTAATTTTGTGAAGTCTGTATTTTCTGTATTATTTCCAAATTTAATAAAAAAAAATCTATTCAAACATATAAGTTTTTAAATAACTTTAAAAATTTAAACATAGTATTCCACAATTTATAAAATTATATGTTATAAATCAGTAACTTTTTGAGCATTAAAAGCTATAATCAACTTTTCATAGCTAATTCAATTATATTTATTGCAACATTTTTGAGAAATGCTAAACTTTCCTCTGTCCAAACAATTTTTAATTTTTCAAGAGATTCTTTTTTAAATTTGCGATTTGAAAAAAGCGTTTTGAAAATTTACATCATTATCTTAGCTTTTCTCGTAAACGAACATATTAAATTTTGATTTTGAAGTCTCATTTGTATTATTTTTTTATATTTTTTGACCGTATGGAGGGTTTGAATCCCGAAACGCTTGCCATGGCTACGAACTTGACATAAAATTACAATCAATTAGATGCTAATTTGAGATTGTTGCATATAATAATGGATAATGGTTTACATAAAGATGATACAAAGGTGTCTAAATCATTTTTGAGTTAAAATGGGAAAGCGTGTCGGCTTTTAACTACATGAAGTAACCTAAGGAAACCCTCTGTGAAAACAATTTGACGATCACTGCTTTAGATAAAGCTATGCTATGGAATTTATGATCTTCAAAGTTGAACAAATTTTTTCTATTTTCTATTTTCGTAGAGGCTTGCAGGTTACGACCCCATAGCTTTTTTGATCATACCCGGTGGCGAAAATAGTCTTCGAAGACGTTGTCTTTTGTCGCTATTAATTCAGTAATAACACGAAGGAGAAAAATCGTACATAAAGAGCAGCAACTTGAAACGAATGCGGACACTTAGCATGACTTGTATCAGAGCCGTCTTCAAACATGTTACATAAAATTGTCTTGAAATATATTTCGAGAGCTAGAGCAAAATGAGAGAGAACACGGACGAGAAGAATTGTACAACAAGAGGAGCAATTTTGAACAATGCGGACACTTAGCAAGACGTTTATTAGAGCCGTCTTCAAAAGGTAGCACACACTTGTCTTGCAAGTCGTTTGGCTAATTTGTTTGATATGGTCTTCGAGCACAGCTATAGGATTGGAGCGATCTGTCCTCGAAGACTGACTGCTGTCTTGAAAGTCGTCTTCGAAGACGGCTGCACCCATTCGCCACTGGGTAGCTCTTCATAAAATCAATTCGTTTTTTAATTTCTGAATATGTTGGTAATAGAAAGAAAAAAGCAACAATCCTAAGCTAGAAATCATTTCAAAGTTATGTTACGACTTATCTTACCTTAGTAATAAGAGCGACGGGCGATATGTACATATTTTAGAGCTAAAATCAAATTGTTTATCTCTACAAATTTACTCTCTCAAAAACTAAAAAGTGTATAGCATATTTAAAAAAAAAATGTCTTAAATAGACCCTTTGAGATTTTGGCTTGCAGGTTGCCACACCTTGAAAAATTGCTGGAAATGTAGAATAACTCAAATAAAAATGTACAATTTATAATTTGCAGCTTACAATTTACAATTTACAATTTACAATTTACAATTTACAATTTACAATTTACAATTTACAATTTACAATTTACAATTTACAATTTACAATTTACAATTTACAATTTACAATTTACAATTTACAATTTACAATTTACAATTTACAATTTACAATTTACAATTTACAATTTACAATTTACAATTTACAATTTACAATTTACAATTTACAATTTACAATTTACAATTATAAAAATACTTGGTTTCAAAGCATTATAAAGATTTATTGTACCTCAAATGAATTCTTAATACCGTGGTCAACTTTTCTGTTCTTCAAAATAAAACTTAAATTTTCACCCGATGGCAGTTATAAAGATTTAAAAATAAACACATGTTATACAATACAAAAGGTGCCAAGCTGCTTTTTGGCGCTATTTTGAATTAACATAAAAAAAAAAAATTGCCATATCGTGATATCTTTAAAAATCTATTTGAATTATGTAAATTTAATGAAAAAGCAATACAACACAAATATTTATATTGTATTGTCGATAAAATTGTTTAATCTATGATCACATAACAACTACACAATTTGAATTTTAAACTTTTAAGAACTAATATTTTACACTTTCATAAGCAGACACTGTGTTATTGCTTCCGTTCCTTTCAAAAGTAGATTAAAAGCAAGAACTACTTTTTTGACGCCGATGTCAGTCGGAGTATAGGTTACGACACTGTTAGAATGTCCAATTAAAAAGTGGTGGCAACCTACACGCTTCTCCCCTACTGACATATGACTTCTGACATTTCAGCTTATAAAAAAGGAAACATTAGTTAAGCTTTCTGATATATTAATAAAAAATGGGAAACTTGGCAGCGAATTAGTGTAGTCCGTATCAACTTGATGCTCTGAGCGACAAGCTGAAATACAAATGATTGAAAAGATTGCGACAAGGAACAGCGATGTACTGACAATATTTTTTCAAACGAAAAGCAGGAAGCCCATCGCTAGTAACTTTTTTTACCCTATTATATTTCAAATTCAATCAAAAACATCAAGATCAGCAACGAATAATGATCCTAAATCAATGAAATAACAATCATACTCAACATTCTCCTCAGCATAGGTTATGTTCGCTTTTTGCCCGAAACAGAATTTGAATGTCTTTTAATGAAAAAAGTGCCGAATTTTTGCATGAAGAATTTAATATTTTCGTTTTTAAGAAAAATTGAGGTATGTATATAAATTTATTTGAAGAAACAACATTTTTCATTTTCAATAGAAATTTAAGAAAAATCGTTCCAGCAATGGAAAACTGCTTGGCCAAAAAAAGTTAAGCTTTGCTTATAAAGGTCACAATCTTTATATTTGAATTAAATATAAAAAGTTTTTATGTTAAAATAAAATTTTTGACTATGGCCTTTAACACACAAAAGCTTCTGATATCAGAAAACAAATATATAAGAAATTATAAATTGTAGAATATATGGCTGAATTTTTTTTATGCAATTTGCAAGCGTATAGAAAATATTCTTTTAAATAAATTTTTTATAAATTTTCAAGTTATATGAACTAAAAAATACATTCGACGCAATTAAAAAAAAAATATAGGGTATTTTACCTGTAGCGGATAACGAAAAATGGTATCCATTCGAACAAAATTTTTTTGTATTGATACCCCTTAACTCTCCAACGTGTGTATAAAAATTTGGTCCTATGAGAAGTCTAGTTTTCGAATTACGGGCTTCTTAAAATAACCTTAAATCAAAACATGACTTTTTTGAAGAAGATTTCGCAGCTGGAAAAAAATTTTTTAAAACATTTTGTTGTGTTTTGATGTTGGCCCTTAATATTGCTATATCTACAAAACATGCTTAAATGTGCCTTTGCACAGATTTGTGCTGTATTTTAACATTGATAACATCGTGTCGATAGCATAAAACCGTTTATTTCAGCGAAGCCAATCAGTTTATTGAAAACAATGTAAACATTTTCCTATAATCGCCTAAATCTGTTCAAGTGCTTAGTTTTTGTTTTTGTTGCACAGCAATTGTAACAACAACAACAACAACAAGAGCAAATGCACTCCATTAACTTTTCATGCGACACAATCAGCTGCTACGCTACGATGCTGCTGCTGTCATTGCCAGTTATTGCCACCACTCTCCACAGTAGCAACATCAACATCAACAGCTATAGCAATAGCAACAATTTACCGCAATATCCATTGAATCTCCCTTGGAAATATCCCGTTAGCAAGGACTGTGATATAATGTTGCAACATAACGCAACGACTAACAGCAAAGACAGCAACTGTTGCTGTCATGCCACTGCCTGCAAAACTAATCGACTTCTAATCATGTCGAACTGAACTCAGTAGAGATGAAGTATTTTAAAACATAAAAAGAAAAAAAAAAAAAAAATCAGCTAGATTGTATAAAGCTGCCCCAGAGTGCGAAACAAATGAAAATATTTGCAACTCTAGCTACAGCAGCAGCAGCAAAATGTCAGTACTTGAAAAATTAAGTGGTTACTCTGGCTGAGCAAGGCTGAAAATAGATTGCTATTTATTAAGGATAACTATAGGTTATATAGAGTCATTCCAATGCCAACAAGCGCCCCTCTAAACGCCCACCTGGCAGAGCATTGCTCTGCTGGAAAATTCAATTTGCACTCTACAGACTGCCAGCGGACATATTCCGCTAATAGGATTCGCATTGCGGACATCCACGTCAGCTTGAGAACTCGTCTCAGTGGCACGCGGTTGTTGCACAGCTATCATCGTCATAATCAGCATCATCGTCATTTTGCTCTAGTTGTCGACGACAACAACAACAGCAGCGAAGTATTGTGTATAAATTATAAATTTCAAAGCATTCCACCAGCGGAAGTGCATCTGATTTCTCAGCATTCTGTGGCGCGTAGAATCTTGTGGCAAGGATTCCGTAATTCTCAGTACAACCTTTTTTACAATATCAATCAAGTAGTTGTACATTTGTTGGCTTGTATTATAAAAACCACATTTTTGTCTGTATTACCCTGAGCGTACATTCTCAAGTATTCATGTTTCATTCTCCATGATTGAAGAAAAGTTTGCCACAAAGGAAGAATTCACCTCAATCTAACATTTTTTATTAAATTTTTTATAAGAATTTATTACATAAGTAGTTAGAAGTATCAGATATCCATATCCATCCTATTTCGCTCTAAGAGTTTGGAGAACTCACGAAGCTAGTTATGGTAGAAAAGTATTGATATCTAATTCCTAAGGTCTTAGTTAAGTAACACTGAAATGAATTATTTCTTGAGATGTTTGTTGGCTCTACACGCAGAAAAATTATAACGCTTCGCCAAACAAATTTTTCCGACGACACAATCCTATTTTGCCACATATTGAGATACACTTAGTAATCTGCAGAAATTATCGCCTCGCTCTCCATATGTAGATATTTTAAAGTAGTATATTTAAGTTTAAACAAATTAGTATCATTTGTGGTCGAATTTCGACCATATATAAATCGATTTTTGTTTTTATTTTTATTTTTATTAAAAAAAGCTTGACAAAGCTAGAAAACATTAAATTGAGAAAAACTTTTGGGTTACATAATGAATAAAGTTTAAATGCATTGCTATTGAAGGGAATCAAGGAGTAGTATGGTTTATTTCGTAAAGATTATATTGAAAAAATTTAATTGGCTTGCATGCATTGTAAGCTGTTGTTTTTGCTTAGGCTTCATAGTCTTCTGGATTGGTGACAATACATTTTCCAGAAGTGTTCGACTTCACAACGCATTTTATTCAAATCAAATTTAAAATTTTAATTGCATTGAAATAAAACTCGATACAAATTAATGTCAAAAAAATAATTTTTAATTTTCTAATGAATTTGCCACCAGTGCCTTAGCTCAGAAGAGTGACTAGAAGAGTCTATTTTGGCGTCAATTAGCGAGTTTTATTTCTCTGCAATTTGTGTGGATCTTCAAAATTTATATGGAATTTTATTTGTGTGTACTTTTGGCCAACAAATATACACAGAAAATCGTTCCTCTCTGTTTATATCAAGTGTCCCCGCCAGCAGTTTTGGACATTTTTTAACATATAAGAGTCGTTTTTGACTCTTCTCCGCGATGGTGACAGTCGAGAGCGCTTGTTTTTTTATCAAAAAAGACTCTTTGTTTGGTAAGAAATGATACCCTACGCGCGGCTCTTCTGGAGTAGTCTTTTTGGAATCGTTTTTTGATCTTGAATATGAACAAGAAATGATTAAAAATTGAATTATTTTCGAGTCATTTTATCTTGATCTTGAATATGACCAAAAAACATAAAAAACGACTCGAAAATGACTCTTTAGGAAGAGTCGCGTGTAGGGTACCATTTTCACCCGAACAAAGATTGTTTTTCGACCAGAAAAGAAGCGCGCTTTATATTGTTATAAAAGAGGCGAAAATGACTTCAATTTGTTTGCAAATTTCATAAAATGCAAACTAGATTCGACGTAGAAGACAGAAATTTTAAGTATAAATAAATTAAAATTATATTGGACTTCAACTCGCTTTTTGCTTATACATATACGTATATAAGTAATAAATTAAGACTTATTCTGCAGAATATTATATTAAGTGCACTTCATGATTGCACTGACTAGACTGAATGAAATGGCGTTGAAAAATTTCGTTTGTTTCAATTCGTCCAAATTCTCGTTAGTTTTTGCTCGCTTAGAGGATCAAAATATGCTTCCGTACTTTTGCACAAGCAAAATATGCTTTGCATACGCTTCATTCAATATCACGTTCTTTGCGATGAAAAATGGAATCAGTCAGTTAAGTGGATCAAAATATGCTTCCGCACACGACATGCATTTTGTTTTTGTACATCATCAAACGGAGTCAAATAAGACTCGTTTGGGTGATTGGCGATAAAACAGTCATCCAAATGCTGACTGGGGTGTCCTAACATATACAAATGCGTTTTTATGTTTGTGTTGTAGGGTTTTTGGTGTTAATGTTTGCACTTGAAGAAAAGCACGAGCTTATTATCAAAAGAAAAGCAACAACTTTTCAGGAGCTGTTCAGAATTATGATAGTATGTTATGGTCGCTTGCTGTCCTTGAGCTGATATACGCTGAAAATACGTATTTTTTCAATTTAATTACTGACTTTAAATTTTTTAACTGACTCCAGCGTCTGAACTGTTTGATGCAACAGTACGAAGCAGATTAGTTTGAAGCAACTAATCTTACTCAAAAATTAAGTGTGTTTAAAAATCTCTGTAAGACACAATTTCATCTAAAAAGACACTGATCAAAAGACTCTTTTTTTTGCCGTGAAACTAGATTATATGTTTCCAAAAGTTTTCGTCATGCTGAATTCGAATACGATCTCAGAATTCTCTATTACATCAGGTTTTTGAGATATCCTATCCTAAAAGTGCTAAAAACACTGTTTTTCGTCTTACCGTTTTCAAAAACGGTTATTAATCACTACCATCTAATTCCGGTTCGTATTATATTTTATACTACTTATCTGTTACTCAGATTTTCTCAGGAGTGTATCAACATTTGCCTTATCCCTGTTTACACGCAATCCTTGGCATTTATTGTAAGCCATTTTTAAAGTGTTAATTCCGGAATTATATGGGCTTCTACACTTAAAAATAAATAAAGCTTAGATTTCAATATTCAAACTTCAATGGTTGCCACCTTCTAATATAAAATATCTATTAGCAATGCAAAGTATCTCAAGAATGTATGTAAAGAGTGAAGAACGTAGCGATTGATATGTCGATGTGTGTGTGTGTGTTTAGTTGAAGTGTGTGCTAAGATGTTGGCACAAACAAGTTCATATTTGCATAACTTGAATCAAATCTCTAGGATTTAAATCAAATCAGTTTCAATCACTTACATCGACGATTGGGTATATACCATGATTCTTGGATCTGCCCTTGGGTGCTTGGGTTGGTAAGGAAATAATATCTCGCGAGAGGGTTTAAGTTTTTTGTGTACTGTCAAAAATAAAAAAGGAAAGAAAAAATATATATAAAAAAAAGTCCAGCATACAACTTTGATTTACACACATTCAATAAACGATTTGAAAATCAATTTAAACATTTTTGTGTATCCACAGCAACACATACAATAAAAACTGCAACAACAACAACAACTACGACAAAAACTCTATTCAATATCGCAACAAGGCGACGACAAAGTATGAAAAGCGCTTCATTCATTGCGGCTGATTTGTTGCATATTGAAATGTAAAATAGACGCAAAGGAAACGGAAATCACAAAAAGATGAAAACAAAATAAAAAAAGGAAACTTTTTCTTTCTCCATTTTTTGATTTTTTTTTTTGTTGCTTGTTACAATATTTCATATTGAATAAATTGAATGCCGCTGGGTGCAGCAAGGGTTGGCAAGCGGCGCAGGTGGCAACGCTGCACAAAAGTTTTCTTCACTTCAATGTAGATTTTTTCATTCGTGTTGTATAGTTTTTATTTTTGATTTCTTTTTTTTTTTCTTATTTCATTCTATAAATAAAAATGTAGTGACAGAATCCATACAACAACTTTAACTTCTACTACTTTTACTGTAGGTTTTTTGTTCTTGTTGTTGTAGATATTTTGTTTTTTGTTGTTGCTGATCAAACTTGCAACATTTTGCAAATGACTTCATGGCGGCAACAGCAACTGCAGCGACCGGAAAAATTTCTCAAAGGAGAAAATTTTCAATTTCCGCTTCAAAGCGATATCTGAGATATACGATATTGAGTGTCGTCGGAGAATTGCTTTGGGGAAAATAAAAAAAAAAACAAAACCTAAATCTAGTAAAGAATAAGAATACGTTTTTGTGTTATTTTTTAATTTTTATGCATTTTGTTAAAGTGCAAAAAATATCTTTTGTATTAAGAGTGAAAAGTTCTTAAATATTTTTTTATGCATTTTGTAAAGAGATGATCTCAGTTTGTCCGTCACACTGCACAGTTTGTTGTTTAGAAGGAGATAGCTGGACAAAATTAGTTTATTAGATTTTTGTATCTATCAAGTTAAACAAGATAAAACTTAAATCGAAGACTTGGTCATAGAAGTTCGCTTTAACCAGTATGGGTTAATTTATATTTCAAAATAAGATTATGCATATTTTGGGTAATAACTGAGTCTGAATATGATATGAATATGAATATGAATATGAATATGAATATGAATATGAATATGAATATGAATATGAATATGAATATGAATATGAATATGAATATGAATATGAATATGAATATGAATATGAATATGAATATGAATATGAATATGAATATGAATATGAATATGAATATGAATATGAATATGAATATGAATATGAATATGAATATGAATATGAATATGAATATGAATATGAATATGAATATGAATATGAATATGAATATGAATGTGAATATGAATATGAATATGAATATGAATATGAATATGAATATGAATATGAATATGAATATGAATATGAATATGAATATGAATATGAATATGAATATGAATATGAATATGAATATGAATATGAATATGAATATGAATATGAATATGAATATGAATATGAATATGAATATGAATATGAATATGAATATGAATATGAATATGAATATGAATATGAATATGAATATGAATATAAATATGAATATGAATATGAATATGAATATGAATATGAATATGAATATGAATATGAATATGAATATGAATATGAATACGAATATGAATATGAATATGAAGATAAAAATTAATATGAAATCGAATATGAATTTGGACATGAATATACTTAGATTTGGACTAGGAATAGGAATAGGAATAGGAATTGGTGTAGGAATATTAATATGAACAGGAATAGGAATAGGAATAAGAATAGGTATAGGAATAGGAATTGGAATTGGAATTGGAATAGGAATAGGAATGTGAATAGGAATGTGAATAGGAATAGGAATTAGAATATGAATTGGTATAAAAATAGGAATATGTAAAGGAATAAGAATAATCTTTTTTGTGCATACCGCATACTGAATCAAAACTAGTAGTTCCAGTCCGCTATTTAGATTAAATTAGAATAGTTTAGAGTATTGTGGTATAGGTATATAATGTGCTATATTGTCGTATCTCGTCTACATTGCATTCTTCGGCGACACCACATTTTTTATTGCTGTGTTATCAGGTAGGAAAAAGTCACTTCTTCTAACATTACAAATTTCCCGCTAGTTTTTTAACAGTTCAGTGAAGCCTTAAATACCATTATTTTACTTTTCAGGATGGGTTTATTAATTTGATTACTTTAATGTGAAAAGGGTCTTTTATATTGTCAGAGTCAATAATCAGATATAATAATATATGAATATATAAAGATATAATATATATAGAATAGTCGCTTATATAGTTAAGATTACATTTAATTTAAAGATTTAATTTTTGTTATTTTTCTTTTTTCTTTGACAATAATCTTAGAATTTCTTCATTTGCTGAAGACCCCGGGAATTCTTCCCATCTCTTCATCCCCTTGCATACGCCCATGTGTTGATATAACACTTATCTAAACTTACTCTATTACTTAAAAAACCCACTTTAACGCCAATACTCATATAAATCCTCTATATTTATTTCTAATTCGAATTTCTATTTAGCTTTTAATTCAAAGTTGTTTTATTTATTTTAAGTACCTTCAGCTAACAAATGCTGCATAAAAATGTCATAGAAAGATAATCATTTTAATTGCTAGACTTAACTTTGCCATATAGATTAACCACAAATTAAGTATCTACCCAGTTATAAAAAAATGTCACGCAAAGAAATAACTTCCTTTTCCGGTCAGTAAAATTAAGTGGAAATGAACTTGTATCTAACTAACTAAACCTAATAAACTTACAGAGAGGTTAAAAAAAAAATAAAATTAAGAGTAGCGCGGAACACTCACTTTTAACCCAACGGCATCTTCATCTAATTGATGCAATCACAATTTTTTAATTGGCAACCTTTTCCACTTACATTAAATTTTTTTCTAAAGATTTTTATTTTTTTTTTTCTTTTTTCATCTTAACAGTTAGCTAACGAAGGTGTGCCGCCATTACCGCTACAGAGTAAAAACTTTCAAAGGGCCAGAAATTAAAAGTTAGCAGAATGGCAGCAAACAGGAGTAGCTACCTGAGGAAGAAAAGGCGGCCTTAATATAAAAAAAAGCTTTTAAACAAAGTAAAAAGAGCAACATGTGTTTTTAGAGCAAACAAAAAAAAAAAAAGCAACAAATAGCTTCATATAAAAACATCATCATTTGCATAAATTTCTATCATACTATGTTAAGAATTAACTCAAACAACAACAACAACAACATGTTAACTGTGTCACAATTAAGTTGTACCGCTGTTTAAAGGAGTCCTTACAACTATTTCAACAACAAAACCAACAACAATACTAACGCATTGTACAACGCCAACAAGTTGGTCAACGCAAAAAAAAGAAAAGAGAAAAAATTATAAAATCATCAAATCAGTAGAAGAAAAACTCATCAACATTTCCGTTTAAATCTGCAACATTAGATCCTGTCGTTATCAGCAACAACTACAACATCAACATCAACCATTACAACACGCACAACAACAAGCAACTTGATTCTCATTTTATTCACCATTATAAACATCAGCAACGCGCATCACCGCATCAACTTCTGAGATATTTCGTAATGGTTGTCCTTTGTGTGTCCCTGCTTTGGTATTTTTTTTTTTCTAGCCTCAGTTTTATTTGTGTTAATGTTAGTTGGGAAAAATTTTCATTCCGCGGCGTTGATTTTTAATACATTTTTCGTAGCATAAAAATAAATTAAATATTTTGTATAAAATTAAGTTGTGCACAGAATGAATTGCTTAGAATCTGGCTGTAAAATAAAACTGTGCTTCTACGATATATGTCAAATATTTAAGAAAATAACTTTCCATTGTAAATGTATGAAATTTATTTGAATAAAGAACTTAAAATTTTTAATAGATTTAAAAAAAGAAAAAAAAAACTGGTATTAAGTAATATTCTATTTCCTCATTCCAATTGTCTTAAGGATTGCTGAAGAAAGTTCGTAAGTTTTTTTTTAAAGATAATATAGATTTTAGGGTGAAAAATTTTGGGTTAAAAGAAAGTTACAGCAAAAGCTATTCAAAATCTAAGAAAAAAAATTCCTTTTTATTTAGTTAACGTATGTTAAGCCTAAAAGCATTTTAAGAATATGACAATTCATTAAACTTAATTAGTAGTTTATTTATTTTAAATATTAATATAAAGCGTTTTAAAATTTGATATAAATCATAATTAAAACTAATTTACAATTAAATTTATAAAAATAAAAACAAGTTACCAGGTAAGGTAAGTTACCGTATTTCATCTTGATAGTTAATAGATCGATTGATTGGAGCAGTGCTCACATACAGTGGCTCACAGCTTATTTAATGCAGTGCGTACTTTCATGTTTAAGGTTCTATTACAACAAAACTAACTGGAATATTAAAAAAAAATTGGCATCACTTAAAAGATCAAGAAGTCTAGTATAGCAAAACATATTCATTTAAAAAAAAAAAACGAAATGGCCATTTCAGCTCTTGAAAGGACTTTGACCGAGCTTCTTATGATCAATTGTGTTGTGTGTGATGTGAAATGTTTGCACACAAATGATCGAGAACTGGACCTACATGTTTTACGCCGACTCCGAACGGCTTCTTATTCTCAAGAAGCTTTTCATGGCAGTTTTTAATCTCTGAGGTTTGCCATTGTCTGCAGAGAGGTGACGGCCGAACAGAAAAATTAATTCAATTGAAAAAACTTTCTGTGTCGGATGGAGGATTCGAACCTGGGTTCTTTGGCGTAAGACACACACTCTACCCACTACGCCACGGCCGCCAAATATTAATTTATTGTGAAAAATATTCATTTAAATAGTTTAAAATTAAGAAAACAAAAAATACTGCTTATTTCATCATACATCTTATTTATGCACTTAGGATACTTCTGAAAAAGAAACCTTTTTTGTGTAGTTATTTTAGATCTTAGTACTCAGTGTGATAGCCTTTAGCTTAAATGACAGCATTTAGTCGTTTTAGCATCGATTCCACTAATTTTTGTGTCGTTTTCGGCACGATTTTGCACCATTCTTTCAAAATTGCTTTTTTCAGCTGTCCTTTGGTTGTTATCCGATGATTTCGGATATTTTTTGCCAACGTTGGCCACAAATTCTCTTGACATTTAAGTCAGGACTCTAAGCAAGTGGTGTCATTAAGTGCGGATAGTTCCATATTAGGATCGTTGTTCTGATACAAACGGAAATTGTGGCGGATTCCCAAATTTTTGGAACTGTGCATCGGATTTTCTTTTAATATATCAATGCACATAATTTTGTTCATATTTGTGTCAATAAATACTAGATTTCCTTTTACTATGCTTTACTGTGGCTTTTAGGTTTTGTTTTTGAAAGATCAGTATTCTGCTTGAGCTAAACATAGGTCATAGGTACATTTTGACTCGTCTGCGAAAATAACACTGTTCCAGAAGTCAGATGTCTTGGAAATATGTTGAGTAGTGAACGAAAGTCGGCTTAGTTTATTTTTTTGCTGATAAATGGCTTCTATCTAGCTACTCGGCCATTGATGTCGTGTTCACGCAGTACTCTTCGAACAGTTTCAGCACTACATGACTTAGGTTGTGAACATAGTGAACGCTTGTTGCTGAGCCGAGCCGAAACACACATTGAAGCAAAAGAGATGCATGACTTGGTTTCTTTATTGCTGCAATGTGTTTTTCGGGTCAGCTCAGCAACAAGCGTTCACTATGTTCGCAACCTTTCGCGACCCCTTTTCGACTACAGTGACCAGCTTAGGCATTAACCATTTAGGATTGGCCTTTATTTTCTGTACACGATTTTCACGAACGAAGCGCTCAATAATTTTTCGTAACGTAGATAATTTATATTAACAATTTGAGCTATTTTCCGCTGCGGTAGTTCATTCTTATAGTGTTGAATCACTTATTCACGCTGCCCATATAAGAAAATACACGTATTGACCCTTTGACATTTGTGATAAGTCTAAAAAAAGGTAGGACCATATTTAAAAATGCATTCAGAGAGCATACAAAGTAAGCAACCGATCATGGGATTTACAGTTAGTTGTCGAAGAGTGAATTTAGTGAAGTAAATTTATAAAATAAGCTGTGAGATGAAATTAAGCGGAATTTTTTTGTTTTCTTAATTTTAAGCTAACATATTTATATAAATATTTACACAATAAATAAATATGTTTTGCTATATTATATGTTCTTTATCTTTTAAATGATGCCAATGTTTTTTTAATGTTCCTGTAAGTTTTGTTGTTATAAAGCCTTAAAGTTGAAAGTATGAACTGCATAAAATAAGCTGTGAGCCACTGTATGTAACGCTAGACGGGCGCGATCGAGCTCTCACATATGCCTGGCAAGACGGACGAGGTCTTGCACTAGATAATCAAGTTCTATTCTATTGTGTGCTGATTTCTGTAAGCAACCCAATAAACATTGAGGCGAGGGGTGATTCGTTAACGAATCGCTTATGAATCGTTTTTTTAATTGTTTTCGAATAGTTTCATTCCTATTTCATCAGAGGTTGGCTTGAAGCTTAAAGAAAGCACTGATTGAAATCATAACTTTGTTAAATTCTATTCAAGATGTTTTTAGACCAGTAGCAGGGTTCCCAAACAGTTAACGATAATCGTAGTTGTCGTTATCGGTCATTGTGCATGCACAGTTTCATAGTAAATGACAGTTTTCGCTAGTTAACTACAGCTACAATCGTCGTTAAGGCGTTTGGGAATCCCGCAACAGGTCTGGGCATTCTAACACATTCACAATTTATCTTGTCTTGTTAGTATTGGTACGCTCTCAAATCGAGCACACTGAGTTTATACAATTTGCAGCACAAAGCGACATATGTCACCACAGCATCACCGTCAGCGAACGACTGAATTATATTCTCTTGTGTTGTGAGCTTTGTGTACATGCAGCATTGCAATATGTTTTTTTGAAAATCCTGTAATTTTAAAAAAAAAAAACCTGTATTTTTAGAGAAAATACTGCTCTTATAAAAGGACTAAAAACAAATATTTAAAAATTTTTTTATTATAACATTTTTAATATTCCTTATCTTACCAGTTTTTGTTAAGTATTTGTCCATTTGTAATTTGCAAAAGGCTAGAGAAAAGAAATTAAAAAAAACGATGACAGCAACAATGACCGGAAAAGCGCTGCCACATGATCAAATTTTTGAAAGGACGTAAAAAGTAGTAGCAACTTTATTTGCTACTTTTATGTAATTACTTACACATAATTTATAAACATAAAATTTCTATTTTGTTTATTCAACGAAAATTAAAAAACTGGATTAAAAAAAAACCTGCCCAAATCCTGGGAGAAATATGATCCTGTCTACTTGCTCAAAATACTGCCCAAAACAGGATTAACTGCCCATATAGTAATGCTGTGTACATGTGAAAAGTTACGCTCAGAGAGCGCTCAGTGTGCTATAGAGCGCCTAGGCCTCTTTTAGACTCATTGAAACAAAAAGACAATTTTTTCAACCATTTAATGTGACCATTTTTGAAGACAAGTATTTTTTATTAGCTTTCTGTTCATGTCATTTAAGTAAATATTTTTATTTTAAATCTTATGTGGCGGCCGTGGCGCAGTGGGTGCAGTGCTTGGGCCCACACATCAGAGAACCCTAATTCAATTCCGACCTGACACAACCGTCACCTCTCTGCAGACAATGGCAAATCTCAGAGAGTAAAAACTGCCAAAGCTTCTTGAGAACATAAGCCGTTCGGAGTCGGTATAAAGCAATGTTCATAAATATAGGTTAAGTCACTTGAGAGAAAAGCACTCTTTTTCTGCCTTTGCTCGAACTGTCAAAGTAGCTGTTAGCTAAAAATTGTACAGATTAAGGTTTTTTTTTTCTTGATTTCCTTTTATCCATTCTGACAGTTCGACCGAGCTTCTCTGAAGTGACTTAACCTGTATTAATGAACCTTGGTATAAAGCATGTAGGTCCAGTTCTCGATCATTTGTGTTCAAACATTTTATAACACGCACAACACAATTGATTTTAAGAAGCTCGGTCAAAGTACTTTCAAGGGCTGAAATGGCTATTTCGTTTTTTATTTTTATGTGAAAAAGGACTCGTTAGCCAATTGCTTCTTAAAGCTTTGGCGATACGTTAACGAATTGCCTTTTTTAGGTTTTGACGAATGTATAACTTAGTAGAAAAAATTTCTTAATATGACTTATTAATATAAAAAAATTTTTCAAAAAAGATTTTTTTTTTCAAAAGCATTTTTTTTAAGTTCGCTGTTATTTTCACATCTTTTAAGCTACTACTTGTTTTTTTTAAAGTTGTATATGAAAACAAGCTGGTCAAAAAGAAAATATAAATAAAATTAACTGTGACCTTTTATAAAGTCAACTCTTAAAAAAACTTATATAACAAAATAAAAACAAAAAAAAAATTTGTTTTTTGTGGACCAAGTTGGAGTTCGAACCCTCGTCCGCGCTTATCAAGCAAATTAAGGTGCCGGACCAGTATTCAGATGGCGTGGTTTCATTTCTTAACGTGGTTAGTTTGAAATCCATTTAAAGTTAATAATTATTATATTTTTTCAGGAGTTATTCCGTATATATAATAACTAGCAGCTCACAGAGCTCCGCGACTTCACCACGAACAGTTTTTTTTTATTATAACGCAGTCAACCACGGTGCGTTCAAAAATAAACAAATCTTTCTCTCTACAATGTCTCACTCTCACTGTTGATAGTTTCTGTTGACAGTTTCCATTAAAAGCAACAACAAAAACTTCTGATCGCCGTTCAAACGATCACCGTGTGATCTCAGCCCTTAAGGCAATACATGTCAAACAAAATAAAAAACATTTTTAACATAAAAAAAAAATTTTATTTTGTTTTGTTTTGCAGCTCAGCACTGCATTTTTATATGTATCTCACTTTCCACATTACGCAAGACTCATCTGTTTTTTTATCATGAGCAGAAAAAGAGAAGAGTAGAGAGCAATATGGAGTTTATTGAAACTTTCGCAATACAAACGCGTGAAAGAAAACGATCAAGCAATTCGTGGCACCGGGGATGATTTCTTAAAAAACTATATTATGAACATTTCGAAATGAAAATTTCTGCATACTGTGCTGTAGCAAAATTGTGATATTTTAAAATTTATTTCATAAAAATCATTCCAGTACTTTTGGAGTTTAACTGGAAACAAAAATATATACATATATAGGCTTATACGATTCGTTATCGAATTGCTTTTTTTAATTTGGGCGACTCGTTAACTTATCGCTTTTTTTTTAGTTTTGGCGGCTCGTTAACGAAATGCTTTTTATAGTTTTGGTAACTCGTTAACGAATTGCTTTTTTCGGTTTTGGCGATTCGTTAACGAAGAAGCATTTCTCCCGCTAGCGATATTGAAAGTGAATTGCTTCTAATAATTGCTAATAAATAAAATGTACGATAATACAATTCATAAATGATAACAATAGTGAATCATTTTGTTTGTTAGCAAGGATTAGAGCAAAGCTCACAGATCCAAGGCAAGATGGACGCGGTCTTGCTCCGGCATATGCCAGGCGAGATGGGCATAGTCATCGCTTGGACCTTGTTTAATCATGCTTAATTTGAAATGGATCTATAGCAAATATAAAACATTATTGTTTTTAAGGTACTAAATTTAACTTAATATATGCTCTATTTTATTATATAAAATGAATTTGATAACATTTTAACCTAAATGCGACCTGAGTGCGAAAATTAGAAGTGAGTGAAAACACCCTGTAAAACATTAAAAAAGATATTTTCAAAGCTTTCACTCACTGATGTACTTCATTCCAGTCGATAGATGCCGCGGCTGTGAAAAAATTTTGCAATAAATATCAAACAATAATGACAAAAACTATATTGAACAGTTAGAACGACTTTTCTTCTTATAGCATTAGCCACAGCGGGGTCCACTGCCCGACTGCCTTCAATGTTAGCTACTGTCAACGGTCCTATGCAATTTGTTGCCAATTAATACAAATTACAGCGATTTGTTTTATAGTTCTATGCCATTAAATCCGAACAAGTACGCGGCTGAGGGTTTTGGGATGGGAGAAAGAAGCCACACTAAAAAAAGATGCAAACCTTAGAAAAATGGGACAAAGTAGAAGAAGCAGAATAGCGAAAGAGAAACAAATGTTGTTTGTCTGTTCAACGTTCAAATTGAGCAAATACCGAACACAGCTATGTGTGAAATGACCGGATATAGCGTAGTCATTGTGCAAAGGATAGCAAAACTGTTGCTCCATTATGGTTCTTCAAAGAGTCCTTTTCTTGTTCTGCTTGCCCGCCTTCTCTCTCAATACTAGAACAAACATTTTTCTCTCTATGCTGCTATTGCTCTTAATTATTTCGGTTTCATTTTGTGACCTATGCCGAAGAATTGAAGATGTGGAAAGTCTTGAGGATGGGACAACTAAATAGAAATTAAATGACTTGCAAGACAATATCATCGTTGTTAGTATTTGTGTTATTGTTATTGTTGTTGTAGCGGGTTTTTATTAATAGCTACTCAACGCGCGTTAGTGGATGTTTACTTTGCCAATTTAATTAAGCTGGGTTCGTATAATACAATAGCTCGTAGCATGTCTCAATAGTTTGTCCTTTGTTTGATAGGAAAATAGAAACCAATGACAGATTAAGAAAATATTTTTTTTTTTTTTTGTACAGGATATCAATTAGAGTGGGTCAATTTGTTCAAGACAAAATTTAGTTTTTTCTAGAATCGTTGATTTTCGCATTCTTATATGTTAAGTTCTAAGGAAAAAACTTTTCCGGGGCATATGGGTAAAGTGAATCTGTTTTTAGCAAAATTTCATTAAACCCATTAAAATACAAAAAGTGAATGTTGTGCACACAAGTTCCAGTGTAGAATTGTGATAGAAACAGGTGGCTGATTCATGCCAAAATCCTAAATCAGATGTTTTCGAGTGTGCTCTTTTAGAATTGGCATTGGCTTTAGATAACATTGCGATTAAATTGCAAATTTCTTTCAATTTTTTTTAAAGGAAATTTTTTCAATGCTAGTGTTGTCGATTTTTCATAAATCCACAAGAAACCATGGAAGTTTTTTTTCGGAACCCTCGCTTACAATGTTATTTTTTTGCTTCTGTCTGTGTAAAAAATTCATGATTTTCAAAAAATAACAAAAAAAAAAAACGAAATGGCCATTTCAGCTCTTGAACGGACTTTGACCGAGATACTTATCAGAGATCTGCAACGAGTCACAGTTTTGCATCAATGCGCCACTTACTCAAAACTGAGTATGAATGAGTATAAGTAGCTTCCAAAACAGTATTCGGATGTGATTGATTCAAATCAAAGTGAATCACGCTATTGAATAATGAGCCACTTACTCAAAACTGAGTATAAATGAGTATAAGTAGTTTCCGAAGCATTATTCGGATGTGATTGATTTAAAACAAAGTGAATTAAATTTTTGAATCATGAGCCACTTCCTCAAAAACGGGTATGAATAAGTATAAGTGGTTTCGAAAGTAGTATTCATATTTGTTTCATTCAAAACAGCTCAAAGCTCATTAATATTAGATTTTTTTATGTTTTGATTTAGAGTATTCGTAATATATTGAAGTACTTAGAGTATTAGAATCACCGTTGATACTAATTGTGTTCATGGCTGAACCTATACAAAATATTTGTTTTGTTTTTCAAGTATAGTACATGTTCTGGTTGTAATAGAGGGTCGCTGATTTCGAATCTGATGTCAGAATTTTAAAATTCAAGTTGGTTAGTAGTGTTGCCACCTAACATTTTTTATTTTCACGAATTCGGTACTGAAGCATACACTAAGTAAAAATGGGTCGCTGACTCCGAATCCGCGCCAGAATTTCAAAATTGTGTAATTTTTTTTATAACAGTGTTGCCACCTATCAAAATGTATTTTTAAGAGTTTTAAACACCATTCAACATTATAAAGGGGTCACTGACTTCGAATCTGATGTTGGAATTTTAAAATTTAAGATGGTTAATAGTGTTGCCACCTAAAACTTTTTTATTTTTACGAATTTGGTGCTGGGCGAACAATAGGTAAAAATAGGTCGCTGAATCCGAACATAAATAGAGGGGTGTATGTGCCCCCATTTGCTATATTTTTAAGGGGGTCCCGAAACACGTGTTTGACTTACAATTTGACTTGCAGTGGACAGTTAAACACGTGTTTCGACGTGCCCTCTAAAAATGTAGCAAATGTAGCAATGACATACCCCTCTATTTGTGCGTTTCAGAAATGCTACCCCCATTATAAGCCCCCTAAAAATGGTTAATTTTTACCTATCTTGCTTCCCCTTGGATATATGGCGCTTTTTCTACTTTTCGAAGATTTTTCGAAAATTTTTCGATATATTTAAATTTTATGTTGTTTCATATCTCGAAAGGGTAGCAAAATAGGTAAAAATCATTTTTTGGGGGTTGCTAAGGGAGGAATCATTCTTAAGACACACGAATAGGGGTCTATGTGCCCCCATTCACCATATTTTTAGGGAGGGGCTGAAACATGTGTTTGACTTACAATTCGACTTACAGTGGACAGTTTAACACGTGTTTTGACGTTCACACTTAAAAATATGGCGAATTGTGTTGTGTTTGTTGTGAAATGCTTGAACACAAATGATCGAGTACTGGACCTGCATGTTTTATGCCGACTCCGAACGGTTTATGTTCTCAAGAAGCTTTTCGTGGCAGTTTTTACTCTCTGAGTTTTTATTCTTAGTATTATTTTCGACGAATTCTGGCGCGCTGATGTCAAAACTATTATTATTTTTTTTCTAGCACCACCAGTTTTTGAGATAAGCTTCTTTGAAATCTAAAGGTTGCAAAATCTCAAAACTGGTGGTGCTAGAAAAAAATTAATAATTGTTTTAAAATCAGCTCACCCGGATTAGTCGAAAATAATACTAATATTGCTGGAAAATTTCAAAAGTAAATATTTTGTCCCCCTGAGTTATTCAAGTAATTTGAGGCGAATACACTTATTAAACAGAAAAATGTTAAAACAGAAAAAATTTTATCTGTTTACTTATTCCAAATGGAATTGCAAATGAAAATATTAAAAAATAATTTTTTTTTTTCATGCACTTCTGCATACTTTAAGCCGTGTGCGCACAGGTTTATATGCATCCGATCTTGCTAAGATTTTTTTTTCTAAGGCAGTTTGAGCTCTTGAGGTGGTCTTTTTAAAATAAAGTCCACTCTAATATACATATATAGAGCTTATTTGTTGGGTGATTGTACTATAGCTGGTTTAAGTATAATAATAATAATCTTATCTGAAGCACTCATGGATTTATTTTCAACCACTCATGACAGAAACTAAATTGATATTTTAGAATTGTATAACTCTTTTTCATATTGACAGGCCGACTCAGTTAAATAAATGCACACTTCAAAACATGTAAAGTAAAACATAAACACTTGTTTAAAGTACTTTTATTTTTTATAAAATTATTTAAATATAAACACAAAATTTTCTAGAATTCATCGGCATAATCTTAATATATAAAAGGCAAGCACGCTGCTCTACACTCGATATCGCTCAAACTGTAATTATTTTTTGCGATCAGCCTGAAGGAATGCACAGAAAACTCATTGCTTGCCTTTTATGTATGTGCATACCTTCAGGCTGAACATTTTTCAGAACAGTATGTTGTAAAAGCACTGTAATAATGACAAAATATTAGAATTAGAACAATTACTTTGATTGTTTGAATAATTTAGGGAAAGGAATTCATTACGCAATTTCGTCCTGGGTTATAGTTATTTATGTACCTGCAAGGCAGCGAGATGAGCCAATTTAATCGGTTAATTAAATCAAACATCAAAATGTTTGATGTCGTCATTATGCAACAGCCTACAGAATTGGCTAATATGTTTAGCCAAAGGCTAATACAAACTAAGTGCGTGTGCATGTTTGCACCAGAGCTTATCTCTATAAATACATTGTTTGTATGTGTTTCAGACATGTGTTTGAACACATTGCAAATACAACAGCATGGAATTTAAGATTAAGTTAAGATATCAAATCGATTTATATAGATAGTTGAGCACCACAAAATTTCTTCAATTCATTGGGTTTAGATAATGAGCGCACGTTATGGAAATGCAAGTAATGCAAACAATAGGCGTGTTTAGCAGCAATAATACTGGAGACAATGTCAAATTTTTCTTGAAATTTCTAAAAAAGAATTAGAAATTAGTCTCTACGCTTGCTACAAAATAAAAGTGATCAAATTAAAATGTAAGTGCCCCTTTGCTGTGTAATATAACAGAAACTTTATTGAAATTTCGGTTTAAATGCTTTTAAAAAACATTTGTTTTAGCTTCAAGAAAAACTTAAAACACCAGCTACATTTTTTCAGCTTGATAACCTTTGCTTTTTTGTATATATTAAAATGCCGGTCGTAAGTTTTTCTACACGAACTATTTTGATTAATATTAAATCCAATATTTTTTTTTTTCAAATAACAACTACTTTTAGCTTTATAAATTTTGTGCAAAACAGCATTATCAATTCTTATCTTGTTCGGGCACTGATAACATTGCTCAAACGCTAATCTTCCAATACAACTGATAAACTAGTTTCTGAGAGCCAGACAAATGCACTTCGAGAGTTAATTAATCCCTGCTATGTATTAGGTTTGTTTACACTCATACAAAATAAAAAAGAACAATTGAAAAAAAGTTAAGCCACAAAAAACAACACAAGCAGAAGATTTAAAAATACATCACTCTCGCGAAGACTCACTAGTGAGCTCGCAGACCCAATTGAAGAAAGAGAAAACGAATTTTGCCTCCAACGAAATTGATAGCTGTGTGACATTCACTTGCTCTGAGCTGTCAATTCTTCATGTTTGACTAAAATTGATGTTGTTTTGCATGTAGTACTATAGTGAGAGTAATACGAGTGGTTAGAAAAATAATAACTAAAATGCAAGATAGTGAACAACAAAAAGATTAAAAAACGAAAATAAACAACCGGCAATAAATATTATAGTTTATTGAGTTCTTAAAAAAACTGCATTCAGTCGATGTTTTCCATTCCCCGTGAAAGCATTTCTCGTGTTGTCTGTGTCTGAGTTGATTGCAACTTTTTTGTGTTTTATTAAGTGTTTCAAGGGCGTTTCTTTGTTTATCAGGCATTCAAAAATATTAAAGAAAGAGTTAAAAAAAAAAAATAAAAATAATAATAATAAAACTCCATAAGACAACACGTAAAATCGCAACGATTGCTGATAACTTGGGCCATTACTGGTAATTTGCATATTATTCAATAATTATTAAAGTGGTTGAGTTCAGGCGTGGAGCTCAGGAGGGGATAAAGGGTGTAATAACCACCCTCCACGAAGAATTTTCAACAATTATAATAATTGATTAGAAGGCAATAATTGTGCCTCAAGCTTAACACAATTATTTTAATCAGCAGCTTAATATAGAAAAAAACCGCGATGCGAAAAACGTTGCGAATTTATATATAAAAACAAAGGTCATGTGAAGGGTGTCCCAAAAGTCAATGATATTTTTGAATTTTTCATAAAATGCATTGTTTTGTTGAATTGTCTGCATAATATCGCTCAAATGACCGCCTCTACCTTGCCCGCACACGCGAGCGCTTGTCATTAAAATGTTTCACACGTCCAATTCCTGACCGCGATGAGAAATCGACGTCATTAACGCTGTCCACTGTCCACTGTCCATAGCTAAGTTTTCGTCTGAATAGGCGGAACGGAGACGACCACTCCTTCTCATGTCCACAACACAGGCAGAAGACTCATATTTATTAAATAAATTGGCCACAGTGTCAGAAGTATTTAAAATTTAGTGCATTTTATAATTAAATTTTTTAACCGTGATCAAAGCAATGGAATATCATTTAAATTTTGTTGAGCTTCAGTTAATCGAAATTTACTTAAAACTAAATCTAAATTTCTGGCATCGAATTCTAATGCAGCCACTTGATCATAAAAAATGTTCAACACAGCATAAGTAGCGACTTTCTGAGCTCTCATTTGAACTCTCTGCCATGTCTTTGCGCATTTCTCATTGAAGTCAAATTATATGGTCACAATTATGACGCTTTTGATGCGCGAAGCCTACGACAGATTCTAATAATAAGTACCTAAATATATTATACAGATTTTTTTCCCACTGTGGCCCAGTCCGTTAAGATGCTTGTTGATTTGAGTAACCCAGGTTTGATTCTCACATCAGATCGCGCCTTATTTTTTTTGTTTATATTTTTAATTTTTAATTACAAATATTTACGGATAAATAGTCACATCTAATATAGGAAAACAATTTGCCTTCTGCACTCTTACTGTACTGTTCTTGAACTGCTGCTAGTCGATTGGGGTATCTATAAATTCATAAGAATTCCCACACTAAAATACTATTAAGACCGCTTTATTAATATTAAGCAGCTATATTAAGACCGGCAATACATTTAGAGGCATTCAAGAATTTTAAGTTACTTAAAAACATCTAGAAAATATGTAAAACAAATTTTATAAAGATATCTAGAATATTAAGAAAGTTATAAGCTTGAAAAGATACCAGAATTCGATATAATATAAAAATCAAGTTATTTCTGCTGCTATTTTATTATATAATTTATTTTATATGCTCAAACCCGTACATTTGAGAGAGGAAAAATTCCAAAGAATGTTAACAATAATTATTTTTTATGTGAATATATAGGGATTTAATTCAGTTTCGAACACTAACGTCTTCATATGTTATTATTTGTTTCTCAAAACTACGTCTTTCAAAACTGCGAGCCACCTAGCTCAAAAAGTACTTGACCGATCCTTACAGTATTTGGAAGGACCGTTTTTAATAACATTTTAACCAATCTGAATAAAACTGATTTTTAAAATAGCCTTTTAAAATCGTTTTATTCAAAATTTACAACAAAAAATAAGTAAAAAATGCAATTTTGTTTCCAAGTACGCATAAATTTTTAAAAAAATACTGTTTTTTTAAAATTCTGCCTCATTGAGATAAAAGATATTTTCATTACGTTTTACAATTAAAATTTTTTTTTTCGGGTCAACCTAGGAGCCAGCAGAGTGCTCGCAGTGCGAAAATAGGTCTTTCACAGCAATCGTTGTAGCCAGCATCATCTTTGTTTTTGAAAACTTTTTTGGCATTCAAGCCACGCACCTCAACCAGTATGCCACGGCCGTACACAATTAAGGTCGTTGATAAAAAGATAAAGGGGGTTCAAGCTCCACACCGATTTCCAATAAACATTTTTTGTTTTATGACTGCCCATCGGGAATCAAGCATTTTAATTTTCAAACTCCTCCCCGCCCCCCCCCCCCCCTCCCCCTTCCGACCTTTAAAAAAACTATATTTAGAAAATAATACGAACGGAAAAGCACGGATATTTATCAATTATTTAAAAACCTTGAAAAGATATATTCAGGAGTATACATTACCATATAAACTTAAAGCATTTATGAAAATTATTAAAATTTATTAAAAAAGTTACAAAAAAAAAAACCAAACATCGAAAAAAGATTAAGTCAAAACGGGCAATTTCTTTTAAAATTACAAATATATACTATAAGCCATTAAAAAAAAAAAGAATTAAATTAGGAGGGAACTTTGAAGAACTCTATTTTGAAACCTTAATCAAATATTAAATATCCTACAAAAAAAAAAGGAACAAAATGACATAATCGATTTCATATATAAGCCGCGGTATGAAAATTATATAGCGAGTAAAATCAAGTGTTAAACAAAAACTCAACCATTACGTTTTCTGTCATTGGTCTAGTGACTCTCCGCTTAATAGTAGAAATTTCGTATTGACAGTTATGGTGCTCAGCTCTCAGCTACTTGACTATGCGCAGCAAAATACCAAAAACGAGGAAATATCAACAAAATACACACAGCTGCAATTACATAAAATTGAAGTGCAGATTTTTATAAGATTCTAAAAGTACTGGACCGCTTTTTACGAAATAAGTTTTAAAATAACATATTTGTGCTACAGCACAGTAAAGGTGTATTTTCCCATCGAAGTTTAGTAGGTATATTTAATTAAAATGTAAAGATTTGTATGAAATCATCCCCGATGCCACGCGTTGCTTGATCAATTTCTTTTCACGCGTTGTGTTGAGAGAGTTTCAATAAACTCCATATTGCTCTCTACTCTTCACTTTTAATGTTAAGCTAGCACAGCACAAAAAAATTTTAGTTTGTAGTTTTAGTTAGTAGTTTGGTTAGTTATAAATCCATCAAGTTTTATTTCATTGAAATAAGTTGAAAATTCGTCGAGTTATTTAATTTTAAATTTTAAGCATTAGTCGTTAAAAACAGCATAAAATCGTTGTATTTTATGCTGTTTAGCCTGAACTGAGTTTTTTGCAAGTATCAACAAGCAAAACATAATTATTTTGTTGATTTTGTAAAGAAGTAGAAATACTTTAAATTGAATAACTCGATGAATTTTCAGCTGATTTCAATTAAATTAAACTTTTTGAGTTTAGAATTAGCTAGATTTTTTTATTGCTATGACATAACGGGACATTGAATACAAAATATGTCCTCAAATTTATCTCAAAGAGAAAAAATATGAGACATTTTAGAAAATTTTAAATTGTTTGATCATACAGTTGAAGGATTGGACTTTATACAATTTTTGAAAGATGAAATTAATTTATATATTGTTTCTGGTAAAACACTGGGAACGACTAGGTATGGTGCAACCATTGATGCAATGTTTTTACGATTTGTAAATTTTGTAACTTCTGATGTTCACGTATCATATTTTAGTTACTTCAAACTTATTGTTACAGTATTTAATAATGACGTTACTATAAATGAAAGTCATGAATTTATCTCATAATGAATTTATGTAAGTAATATATTTTAAAATCTAAGAAGTATACAATCCTTTCAGTAATATTATACATGCTTTTATTCATCGCCCCACCCCTCCCCCTTTGCCTTTTATATATGTACATCTCAAATTCCAAGGTAATCCATCTAGAGGAGTAAACTCCAGTCGCGCGTCGTAGCTGACACGCACAGTTGTTTTTTTTTGTGACAATTTCAATATTTTTATGCACAAAAGCAGGGTGTCGGTTGATTGTCGAAAAAATAAAATATGACAGTCTTATAATTTTCCAACAAAAGTCAATGAAACAGATGGAATGAATCAAAACACATCGCAACTGCCTTTGCTTCCAAAAGGGCAGTCGAAAGTAGCATTACTCACTAGCGTACAACGATCTTACTATGGAATGTACATTACGTTTCTAATATATTTGTAGAAAGTAGAAACGATGCATCGTTTGGTAAAGCCCTTACAGATGACAAAACTGGGTTTTTCTTTAAACCTAAAATGTCTGTTTTAGTTTTAGGAATTTAAAGTAGTTACTGGACCTTTATATGGTTTAAGAATTGTGTAAAACAGAATTCATACCGACTGAATATATTTTGAAACTTGTATTTTTAAGGCTTTGAATCTGAACTTTTATGGTTTATAAAAATATGCTGTGTACTACATATACAAATATTGCTCATTTAAAAAATTGCAAATTGTATCCATTACATTAGCAACAATAGCAACAACTTTGATAGCTTGCACACTACACATAAACTTGATTTGTGTACTCTTCATTTAATTATGATGAAAGTGCGCCAGTAATTTGGCTCTGTTCTCATACCGGTTAAAATTTACTTTTTATCTATATTCTCTTCATTGTACAATATGTGTCAGTGTTTATTTTTGCTTTGTTTTTGTTTCTTGCGTGCCCTACCTTTCACTGCTCCAACAAATACACCACACATTACTCCTCTCTCCCACCAATACATTGTTCCCGCTTCATCACTCACTCCTTACTCGTTTGTATTGCTGCACTATGTTAATAAGCAGTAATCCCTACGATATAAAGATACACCACAACAACAACAACGCACACATTTCTGAAGCTGAGCAGAGCTCAAAGTTTCCACAACAATTTCGATCGTTCTTTGCAAACTTCGGGAACATATTTCTTTCGTTCTTCTTTCATTGTTGTTGCTGTTAACAATGTAGAAAAATAAGTTACCAACTTTGACTGTAAAACTCTTTGAGTAAAGCGCGCATATATGTTGTATATTGTTATTTTTTGTTGTTAATGTTGTTGTTGTTGGTACTGTTTTTTTTTTTTTTTTTAGCTTACTACTTCTTATTTGTTTTTATTGTTAAGCTTTTTTGTTTATTTTTGTTGGCGTGTGGTTTATTTTTTGTTTTTGTTATTGTTATAGTTATTGTTTTTGTTGTTGTGGTTTTGAACTTTTGGTTAAAACATTGAAAAAACACCGCACGAAAACATTAAAGCCCGGAGAGCGCCCCATAATAATAACAAAATTAACTGCAGCCCACGGCTCTGGTCGCTATGATTTCTGCATCATTGAGCTGGCAGGCTACTTCTTTCTCGGAAGTCTTTTTTTTTTTTTTTTTTTTGGTGTAGTCTGCTTTTAGGCACAACCACCAGACTCCAATTTGTGCTTGGCGCGAATACTAAAAGTTTTATATTCCAAATGTAGCGCAAAAGGGAGGGCGAACAAGTGAGAAGGGGTGGAGAAAGTTTAACAAGTTTACATGGCTTCAAGTTAATAAATATACTGGGGAAAAGCTCGAACAAGTATTAACGTCTTTGCGGCGAAAGTCGGCAAAACATTTAATAAAAACTTAAAAGTGCCATAAAATGGTAACTCGTTTATAGCATTTTCTGCTTCTTTTTACGACCATAGAAGAGATTTGCTTTTACCAACAACAACAACAAGAAAAAAAAAGAGTGCAATAAATTTCAGATTTAATTTTCTGGTTTTTTCTCATGTAGCAAAATATGTTAAAAATTTTTTAATGTAGTTCAAACGAACTTTTGCTGAGCATTAAAAAAGTGTTAACATTTATTTTAATTTCTGACTTTATGCGCCAGAAATGAGAGCCATAAATCATAATTTATGTAAAGGTTTTTTTTTGTGGGCTCAAAATATAAGAAAAGAAAGTTACAAAACTTTTCTACAACCAATTTTTGACAACAACAAAATTTATTTCAATGAAAGTATAGTATAAGGGAAAAAATTAATAAATTATGTATTACAAGTTTTTCACTAACAATTCAACCTTTAATATTTCAAATTCATCTTGTTTTCTTTCCACCATGCTGTCTGATTATGAATTCCATCGAAGATGAAGAAATATCCTATCATATCCTGAGACACACTCTTGTTTGAGGACCATTATTGAAGAATTTTTAACGGCTTTTTTCTTCAGAGATTGCTTTAATTATTATGTGCATATGTGCATGCAACTGCTTTTAGCTGCTGCAGGAGAGCCCTTGCAAAAATCACAATATTGATTTAAAATTATGTCCGTTTCCTTATTTAATCATATATTTATTTATTTGATAAAATTATATTAATTGTATTCATGCGAAATCATGTTTTAGTTTTTTTAAACATAAGGAATATATTGACACTAATAGAAAACTATAATTAATACAAATGTTTTATGAAGGGCGTAGGCTGGGATAATGAGGGGGACAACTGCCCCCAAAATCTAGATCTTTTTTTAAACTATGACTTAAGTAGTTTCTTTAAGTGATCCTTTTTTAATGTGTGAATTTACCTTTTTCTTTGAAACTGAAGCTGGAAAAGTCGAAAAAAAATTAAGTATTTTTAAGGCGATATTGTATAATTTTGTCTAAGCCGGTTAGTATGTGTCTAAAATTTTCTGCAAATTTATACTGTTCAAACGCATAATTATCAACTTAGATATTGACATGGAGTAGATAATATGAATGTTACTATATTTTTTTCGTTATAAAAAAATTAAAATAACCCTTTTGAAGAGAAGCTTTTTTAATACCGTTTGAATTGGAGGTTTGAGTATTGGTAGTAACTGAATAAATCTGGGAATTGCTGATATGAAAGTGCTTCAAAATATTTTCCACTTCCGTTTTTTCGGCACTTGATTGGATCACACAAAAAATGTTACAAATTTAAAAGACCTGTGAGTTGGAGTAAACAATTCAAAAAACTGAACACCACCAGGTCGAATTTTTGAATTAATATGTTACAACTGTTTTCATGGATCAATACGCTTAAGAAATTAGTTTTATTCCACATAAAAAAAAAAAAAAAATTAAAGTAATCTTCAATGTTTGATTATATTCCATTAAAGCCTTGTCTGCTGTTAGCATGAACATTTTTAGGTATATAATTTTACATGCAAAATTTTGGTGTTGAGTCAAAATTCTTGTGTGAAAAAAATGCAACAGCTTGTCTGGTTGGCTGCAACTGACCTTATCCATATATTTTAAATATTCTATAAAACGTAAAGAAAACACATTAAAAACTAAATAAATCTAATAACCAATTCGCTCCAAATGTAACCAAATTTGAAGTCATGGCTTGTGTTTGTTTGATATGCAACAGTTGAAAATTTTTTTCCCATTTAGCTTGATTATATATAAAAACACCAGGTAATAAAATACTATACATTCATTTTGAACTATTTCCATAGTTCATTTCGTAAAATGCATGACTGACAGATATGGTAAATATTTTGTAATGTTGTCCCCCCTAATTTTCATACTGCCTACGCCCAGAGCCTTGCACGATCGTTCGTTCGTTCGTTCGTAGAAAAAAATAAAAATATTTTCTTCGTTTGTTCGTTCGTAGAGAAATAAAATAAAATAAAATAAATATTTTGATCGTTCGTTCGATCTTTCGTAGCAAATAGATGTTCGTTCGTTCGTTCGTGGAAAATAGATGTTTGCTCCTTCGTTCGTAGAAAAAAGATGTTCGCTCGTAGAAAATAGATGTTCGTTTGTTCGTTCGTAGAGAATTGATGTTCGTTTGTAGAATATATATGTTTTTTGTATGGGGACCCAAAAAAGGGTGTGGGTATGTTCGGGAGAGATGTTGAGGGGCAAAAAATAATAGGACCAGCTCATATATTTGACCCCTCAAGAAGTGCAGCTACGGCAGATATAAACTATTTTCGGCAGCTTTTGTGTTTTTTGTATGGGGACCCAAAGAAGGGTGGCAGATGGAAGGTAGGTGTGTTGCAAAGAAATGTTGAGGGGCTAAAAATAATGGGACCATCTCATATATTTAATCTCTCTAAGAGTTCATATAAGGCCGATATAAACTAATTTCGAGAGTTTTTGCTTTTTTTTTGTATGGGGACCCAAAGAATAGTAGCAGATAGGGGTTAGGTGTGTTCGGGAGAAATGTTGAAGGGCAAGAAATAATAGGCCCAGTTCATATATTTGACCCTTCTAGAAGTTCATCTACGGCCGATATAAACTGTTTTCGATAGCTTTTGTGTTTTTTGTATTGGGACCCAAAGAAGGGTGGCAGATAGAGGGTAGGTGTGTTCCAAAGAAATGTTGATTGGCTAAAAATAATAGGACCAGCTGATATATTTGACCCCTCTAGGAGTTCATCTATGGCCGATATAAGCTATTTTCGACAGTTTTTGTTTTTTTTTGTATGGGGACCTAAAGAAGGGTAGCTGATAGGGATTAGGTGTGTTCGAGAGAATGTTGAGGGGCAAAAAATAATAGGACTAGCTCATATATTAAACCCCTCTAGGAGTCTAGTTACGGTCAATATTAATTATCTTCGACAGTTTTTTTATTGTTCCCGTTCGTAGAAAATTGATGTTCGTTCGTAGAAAATTGAAGTGCGTCCGTTCGTTCGTACAAAATTGATGTTCGTTCATTCGTTAGTAGAAATTTGATGTTCGTCCGTTTGTTCGTAGAAAATTGATGTTCGTTCGTTCGTTAGTAGAAATTTGATGTTCGTTCGTTCGTTCGTAGAAAGTCGAAATTAAAATTTTTTACCTCGGATCCAGCATTAACTTCACCAACGATATCAGTAGAAAGACAAAACGAAGGATAACTCTTGCCAACAGGTTTTACTTTGAGCTCAGTAGGCAATTGAGAAGCAGAGCTCTCTCTCTCGACGAACAAAAGTTACGCTCTATAAGTCACTAATCATGCCCGTCCTATTATATGCAGCACAAACCTGGACGTTCAGCAGCTCTAATGAAAAGACTTTGGGAGCATTCGAGAGAAAGATCCCTGGTAAACCTACGGACCAATCTGCGTCACTAGCGAGTACCGAATACGATGGAACGATGAGCTGTATGAGCTATATGCCGACATCGACATAGTAAAGTGCATAAAAATCGAGCGGCTTCGCAGGCAAGGTCATGTTGAGCGGACGGAAGACGAGGCTCCAGCGAAAAAAATATTCAGTTCGGTACCAAGCGCCGGTCAATACAGAAGAGGACGACCGCATCTCCATTGGAGAGCCAAGTGGAGGACAAGCTGACGAAACTTGGAACTTCCAACTGGCTCATATTCTTACACCAGGTCAAGACCGACTTACGGTTGCAAGCGCCATCAAAGTAAGTGCTTTAAGTGTTTTTTTGTGGCCAGTTTTTTAAAAGCACTCTACCGTGGTACTATAATAAGGGAATTAATCTTAAATGTTAGGTTTCTTTATTAGGAAAAATAAACAAATTCTCATCGCTTTTCGATTTTCTATGAGCTGTCAACTTCAATTTGATAATTATGGGTACTCGCTCTCACCTGTGAGACAACTTTATAATTCAATCATGATCCATACTATCCCGTACTTCTCAAAAACCAGAAATTGTACTTTCTAAAAAGTTTAAAACGACAGCTCTGGCGCTAACACGTTTTTTTTACTCTTTGAATGAGTGTGGATAGAGATAGAGTACAAAAACTTCATATAAAAAATCCGCTGAGGCTAGACAGTGAATCATCTTAAAACAATACATGTCAAACGAAATAAAAAAAATTTATAATTTTGTTTTGGTTTGTTTTTCAGCTAGCTTTTTTTTTCAGTTATATGTGCTAGCTGAGCATGAAAAGAGAAGAGTAGAGATTAACCTGGAGTTTATTGAAACTCTCGCAACACAAACGCGTGAAAAGGAAACTTAAATTCGTATCCTCAAAAGTAAACAAAAACGTTGCATGCGCTTGAAAAAATTTATGTAAAAGATCCCCATACAAACCGTGCGTCAGAATTGTGAGCAAAAATTATTTAGTTCTCAAATTTAATTCGATAAAAAGTTACATGATCACTATTTTGGTTATTTAATAAAAGGTGCATACATTAAAAAAAAATATTTTGAAATAAATGCTTTTGCTTAGATGATTTTCTATTTCCTTCTTTTCATTTTTTTACCAAGGAAAATCCTGGCTACTATGTTTAATGTACTAGGGGATTAATGTTTAAAATATATCTACGTTTCTAGACTGACTTCATTTTTAAAAGCACACCAAAACACATAAAAAAATATATTGCTCCTTGTGTCTTGCTCATCGTTATTGTGCTTTTTCGTGATACAAAATGAAGGAGTTAAAATGCTCTATTTGAGCTTACTTACTTACTTACTTAGGTGGCCGTAACAACCCGTGTTCGGGTTTCAGCCGAACTTATTATTGCTTATTAATACATCTTACTTAAAATTATAATATCTATAAAGTACACTTTATTAAATTACGTTATATCTGCCATTTTTTCCCATCATGGTATGCTTAAAGTACATTAAAGTTTAATTTTCTTTCTGGAAATTTTCGAAATATGCTTTTCTTCATTATAGCCAAATTCTTACAAATTATCTTATTTATATGCTAAACTATTTTTATTTTCTTTCCTTCTTCCTGTTTGCGTTAAATTCCTAGCTAATTATAGTGCACACAATTACTGCATTGCTGCTGCTTCTTCTGCTGCTACTGCTACTATTCAGCTAATTCATCCATCTCATTCAACATTCAACCAACACGACCAGTCAATATATGCATATAAAATCTTCCTGTCATAACCTCATTTAAATTTGCACAAGCAAAGGAAAATGTCTGCCAAGACCACAAAATTACCCACATACGAAGAAATCAAGCTGGTCGCCATGGAGACGTTTCGTCAAAGTTTTGGCTCTGAGCCAGTGCTGGCCAGTTGTGCACCAGGACGTGTTAATTTGATTGGTGAACATGTTGACTACAACGATGGATTCGTCTTACCTATGGTGAGTAGTTTAAAAGGGCAAAGTTCATGGTCTGTTGCAAACACGTTTTAGTTAGAAGTAGCTAACTGATAATTTTGTTGAGCCGGCTAAACGGGGTTGAACACTTAACATTCCTTTACATTTCTTTTTGTTTGCACTTTTCTCTTTGTTTTTGAACTTTTCTAATTAGTTAACCACAAAACCTATCTGTGCCAAAGAGTTGCAGTTGTATTTGTTGGGTTAGACGTTTTTATTTTATTTGAAATTTAATTAACTGCTGCATACTTTTAGGCCTTGCCTATGGTAACACTTATTGTCGGAGGTCAACGTTCTGATGATGTAGCTGACGTCATAACCTGCTGTGCCGGTGCTGATGAACCGAAGCGTGTTAAATTCAATTTAAAGCAGTTGCAGCCTGGGAGTCCGAAGTAAGTTTGGAGCAAATAATTTTCTATATATTTTTGCAATTTTTCTTTAGTAAAGATCTCAATCCTTAAAAGCAGCTTGTTGAAGCTTTTCTCATTTAAATTCTTAATCTTTGTCTTGTCTTTGGGGTGGCTTAATGTTGGAGCAGCACGTTGCTCTAAATTTGGGCTAAAACTGTTTTGACACTCTTATCTCGGCTGTTGCTGCTGTCATTTTACCTTTATAGTGGGTTTCATTGCATTGCATTGCATGGCGTGTACATGGCATTGGTGCCGTATTTTGACTTGGTTTGAAATTTCTGCAAATTGCTGTTGGCGCTCATCACCTGTCTCTTGGGTGCAAATAACAAAAACAGCAACAACAATAACAAGATGTCGTAACAGCAAGAATAGCCACAATAGTAGATAACAACAGTAGATGCTGCAGCAATAGTTGTTTTAATTCTCGTAACAGTAACACGAATTCAACACCGTTTGTCCAAAACACGCATCACAAACACAACGACAACATCTTGTTGTCGGCTACAGAAAAATCATTGTTTTATATGTGTGTGTGTGTGTGTGCCCGAGAGTGTTAATGTTTATATGCATGTGTGTGTGTGCTTAACAGCTTAAATTTGCATTTAAAAGGGATTCCGGTTAAAAAGTTTTGTTTCCTTTTTGGCTTTTGTGAAATGTTTTTTCTTGTGCTAACGTATCTGGAACTAGCGGAAGTTCCAAAAGAGGATGATTGTGCATTTTTAGAGATACACGTTTGTTTATGTAGGCTTAAGAAAACATATGTTAGCCCGTGTCTGTACATACATACAATGCAATCAATACCTATACATGTGGTTTGAGTGAAGGTTTTTATGTAACTGTGGTTTTAATAACTAATTGAAAGCTGCTGAAAAAAAATAATATAACGAAAACATATTTTTGGTTTATTTTAACCCAACGCTTCCTGCCTACCGTTTGTAACGCCAATAAGGAGGCGTGGTGGCTACAGAGAAGTGCATATATTTTTGATCAGCATCACCATCTGAGCTGATTTCCGTCTGTCTGTCCGTCTGTGGACACGATTACAGGCGTACTTTTAAAGCTATCGCGATGAAATTCAAAAAATAAGCTTCTATTTGGAGCTTAATAAATGGAGAGATCAAGTTCGAAAATAAGCCAAATCGGATGAAAATCACGCCTACCTCCCATACAATGTGACTTTATTTTAACCGTAAAATCGCTTAGAAATCCACAAAAATTAAAGAAATGCCTTGAAATTTTGCACATAAGCTTTGATCTTGAATATAAATTCTGACTATGAAATTTGGAAAAATGAGATGAAAACCACGCCTACCTCCCATACAAAGTGACTTTATAAAGGGTTTTTCAATAGGGACGCTACAAAAGTAGACCGATAGGAGCAGCAAACGACGCCGTATTTTTCCCCTTGACATTTCTTGACATTTCTCTTCAGTAAGGTTTGCCATTTCATCATGGATAGACATACGAGCCAACAACGAGTCGAAATTATTAAAATTTACTACCGAAATTCGGAGTCAGTGGCCTCAACTTTAAGAGCGCTACGTCCAATTTATGGTCGTCATAATCGTCCTACCAGATCGACAATTGAGCGTCTAGTGCAAAAATTTGAATCCACAGGCACAGTACAAAATGTTCCCGTACCAATGAGACAAAGAAGTGCCCGTAGTGTCGAGAATATTGCTGCCGCTGAGGCTTCACTTCAAGAAAGCCCAAATGTGTCTCTCACACGTCGTTCTCAAGCGTTGAGCATTTCTGAGACGTCGTTGTAGCGAATTTTGCGAAAAGATCTTGGCCTACATCCAGAAGCGTCGTATATTCGTGAATTGGGCTGAGCAACAACTTGAAAATGATTCGGATTTTCATCGACAAACCATCTTCAGCGATGAGGCTCATTTCTGGCTGAATGGCTTCGTCAATAAGCAAAATATGCGTTATTGGTCAGGCAACAATCCACACGTACTCCATGAGTCACCATTGCATCCCGAAAAAATGACGGTTTGGTGCGGTTAATGGGCCAGCGACGTCATTGAGCCGTACTTTTTCCGTGATGATCAAGACCGGCACGTTACTGTGAATGGGAATCGCTACCGTTCAATGATAACCGAATATTTTTGTCCCGAACCGGATGATATGGACTTGGACATTATGTGGTTTCAACAGGACGGTGCCACAAGCCACACAGCGAATGTCACCATCAATTTATTGAAAACCAAGTTTGGTGAACGTGTTATCTCACGAAATGGCCCAGTCGATTGGCCGCCTCGGTCGTCCGATTTGACACCGTTAGACTATTTCCTGTGGGGCTACGTCTAGTCTATGATCTATGCCAACAAGGCAGCGACGATTGATGAACTTCGTACGAATATCGAACGTGAAATTGCAGCAGTATCGGCCGATTTATGCTTGAAAACCGTCGAAAATTGGGTTCAGCGTCTGGACTTCTGCAAGCGTGCCCGGGGTGGCCATGCAAAAGAAATCGAGTTTCATACATAATGACATCGAATGTACTTTCACAGGAATAAAGAATTTCATTGATATCCAAAACCGTTTTTGTTTTATTTAAAAAAAGTTTTGTATCGCTCTTATTGAAAACTCCTTTATTAAAAGTTATATCTCTGAAAAATCTGCTCAAATTACAGACTTGTTTTGGAATTTTGCACATATTCCTTGATATATAAAATAGACCATCACTATGATATTTGGCAAAATCAGCTGAAAACCACGCCTACCTCCCATACAAATTGCATTTATTTAAAACTCAAAATCTCTTAAAAATCTGCAAAAATTAAAGAAATGTCTTGAAATTTTGCACATAAGCTCTGATATTTAACATAAACCATGATATTTGGGAAATCAGATGAATACCACGCCTATTTCTCAAACAAAGTGGCTTCTATAAAAAATCTATAAAAAGTAAAGAACATCAAACATGAAAAATCTCCATGATATTTGGCAAAATCGAATGAAAACCACGCCTACCTCCCATACAAAGTGACATCATCAAAATAGAAAATCTTTCGTAAAATATTTAAAACTGAATGACACCGTGTCTGTATGTATTTCTTAAGTATAATGTGGAGTCCTTAGACCAGAAAAGTGGGTGTGGCTTTTTACTTTTAATTGAACTTCTGGTATACCATGTGTCTGACTTTAAACAAATTTTGCACATATACTCATTTACTTACTTAGGTGGCGCCTACAATCGTAAGTCGGTTTCGCCTGGTGTAAGAAATTGCGCCAGCCATTTTGCAACGCAGATGCGGTGGTCCTATTCTGCGTTGACCGTCGCTGGGTACCGAATCGAATATTTTCTTGGCTGGAGCGTCGTCTTGCATCCGCTCAACATGACCTGCGGTTTACTATGTCAATGTTGGCGTATATCTCATATAGCTCATCGTTCCATCGTATTTGGTACTCGCCATTGATGCAGATTGGTCCGTGAATTTTACGAAGGATCTTTCTCTCGAACGCTCTCAAAGTTTTTTCATCAGAGCTGCTCAACGTCCGGGTTTGTGGTGCATATAACTGGATGTGCATGATTAGTGACTTATATAGCGTGACTTTTGTTCGTCGTCGAGAGGGCTCTGCTTCTCAATTGCCTACTGAGCCCAAAGTAACACCTGTTGGCAAGTTATCCTTCGTTTTATCTCTCTACTGATATTGTTGGTGAAGTTAATGCTGGATCCGAGGTAGACGAAGTCCTTCGCAACTTCGAAGGAGGTGTTGTCAACAGTGACGTGGGTGCCAATACGCTGGGACTGTTTGTTTGTTGACACCAGATATTTCGTCTTATCTGCGTTTACTGCAAGACCCATGCGACTCGACTCTTTTTCTAATTTGGAGAATGCTGCACTGACTTCGCGTGTATTATGGCCAATAATATCGATATCATCAGCATACGCTAGCAGCATAACACTCTTGTAGAAAATGGTGCCGCTTCAGCAGCTCAAATGATCTTCTCCATAATTAGATTAAAAAAGTCGCACGATATAGATTCACCTTGTCTGAAACCTCGTTTGGCAACAAATGGTGGGGAGAGGTCCTTCCCGATTTTAGCTGCGCTGCTGGTGTTGCTCAGTGTCATCCTGCATAGACCGATTTATTTTTGCATGTATACCAAATTCAGACATGTTGAAGTATAGGTGATTCTTTATTGGACTGTCGAAGGCGGCTTTGTAGTCGACAAAAAGATGATGGCTGTCGATTTGTTTTTCTAGGGTCTTTTCCAAAGTTTGTCGTAGTGCGAATATCTCGTCGGTGGTAGATTTTCCAGGTCTAAAACCACACTGATAAGGCCCAATCAGTTGGTTTACGATGGGCTTCAGTCTTTCACATAATACGCTCGACAGGACCTTATATGCGATATTTAGAAGACTTATCCCACTGTATTTAGCAAAAATAGTGTGATCGCCTTTCTTGTGAATTGGGCAGAGTACACTGAGGTTCCAATCGTTTGGAATGCATTACTCCAACCATATTCTGCATAGAAGCTCGTGAATGCATTTAAATAGAGCTTCGCCTGCGTTCTTAAACAGCTCAGCTGATAAACCATCGGCTCCCGCGGCTTTGTTGTTCTTAAGCCGTGTTATGGCTGTCAAGACTTCATTATAGTCGGGCAGCGGAACTTCAACGCTGTCATCCATAATTGTGGTTTCCAGGAAATCATTTCTATTGGCGGGATTATTGTCATCATTGCCATTCAGAAGACTAGAGAAGTGTTAAATCCATAACGTCAGTGTACTCTGAATATCTGCCACTAGATTCTCATTTTCATTCTTGCAGGAAGAGGCCCTGTACCTAAAGCCATCGGCCAGGCGTCTTATCTTTTCGAAAAATTTTCGAGCCTCGTTCCTGTCGCCATACATGTCAATCTTCTCTCACTCGCGCTTTTTTGCCTCTCTTTTTTCTGTCTGAATAGACGTCTCTCGTCCCTCCTCTTCTCTCTACATATATCGCTCTTTAGCAGCACGCGTCGCGATACTCTTGATCGTGCCACTAGCTTCGTCTGGGGCGGTGGTAGCCAATGACCTCTTCGGTAGCCGCACGCATAGAGTGAGAGATGTGTGCCCACTGCACGCATATATCGTCGATCGGAGGAGTACTACGAAGCGAAGGCTTCGGTTGTCCGTTTTCATTGCACGCATTCTTTGCAGCGCACAGACGTGTACGGATCTTAGCTGCGACAAGTTATTGATCCGAGTTTATGTTGGCACCACGGTTCGTGCGTACATCTAATATACTGGAAGAGTGCCTTCCGTCAATCAAAACATGATCAATTTGGTTGCGCGTTTTTTGGTCAGGTCACAACCAGGTGGCCTTATGAATATTGAGATGCTTGAATCTAGTGCTACTTATAACCATGTTTTGTGCTGCGGCGAAGTCAATCAGCCTCATTCCGTTATCGGATGTGTTGTTGTGGAGGCTGAACTTTCCGACTGTTGGACCAAAGATGTTTTCCTTGCCCACCTTAGCGTTGAAGTCACCAAGCACAATTTTTATGTCGTGACAGGGGCAGCGCTCGTAAGCGTCTTCAAGGCGCTCGTAGAGAGTATCTTTGATCTCATCGTCCTTGTCCTCTGCCGTCGCATGCGCACATATTAGGCTTATATGAAAGAATTTAGCCTTGATGCGGATTATGGCAAGTCGTTCGTTCACAGAAGTGAACCGCAGGACGTGATGCCGTAATCTCTTGCCAACTACAAATCCGCACCCAAACTCGTGCTTCTCCGCATGTCCGCTGTAGTAGATATCACAGGATGCTTGCCGAGAGCAACCCTGTCCCTTCCATCGCATTTCTTGGATTGCAGTGTTATCAGCTTTGTACCTTTCCAAGATATCAATCAGTTGGATAGAGGCACCTTCCCAATTAAGAGTTCGGACATTCCAGGTGCATATCCGTAAATCATTATCAGTTTTTCGTTTGCGGTGGTCGTCATCAGATTTGGGGTTCATTTTTCTCATATTTCTTTTGTAACTTTTCATTGAAATGATTTTTTACGTTGTGGGCTTCAAACCCGACGCACAACCTATTTAAGGCTAGGAGACCCGCCGCTTAAATTAGCCGTCAAACTGACGGATGCCAGTTTGCTGTTGCCCAGCGAACACCACGTGGAGGTTTGAGTCAACTTGGGACTATTTCGACATGGATAATGCTGGTCTCGCCAGGTTGAGGCAGTCAGACACGTTGCCATGTGAAGGTTTGCCCCCTGTTCGCCTGGACCATTAAGCTAAAGCAATTTGACTATCAAAATGACAAAAAAATTTTACCGTTACTTTTAATTTTTTTGAACACACCTTGGTAACGCTTTTTTCTGGAATATGCCAAAAGTTAGACTGGAGGAAAGCACAAAAAATTAAATGTTTTTTTTCTATAATTTTTTGGAGTCGAAAAATTATCAAGATCCATAGATATCCACTTGAATGAAATAGTTGTACTTTCAGCAGATATACTATTTTCTAACCTCAAATCGGTTTGTGATTTTCTAAATGGCGAATACAGGAGCTTTCAAAATCAGTTAAGTGGGTGTCATTTTGTGTCCATCATTTTTAATTTTTAAAATTTTGGTTTAGGATTCGTAATCAGAGATCTCGAATATGCTTTCTTAGAATTTGTAAACATAACATTTTCATAAGAATTCAATAAATTTGAGAATTATAATCACAAAACGAAAAATTGGATTAGCTATTGGAGCTATTGGAGCTATAACGGTCTATATGATTATAACGGGAAAACACAAAATGTTCTCTAAATATTAAGGAAACACATAAATATGTATATATTTTTTTTAAAAATTTTTTTTTTAAATTCCCTAAAGCAGTTAAGACAATATTTAACTTAAACTACTACTATTTGTTTGAAACTCTTAAAATTTTACCCACTTTAAAATGAAAATTTCTACACTAAATCCATTTCAATTTCACAGATGGGCTAACTACGTTAAAGGAGTGCTGCACAGTTTTGGCCAGCCCGTCAAGGGCTTCAATGCGGTCATTGTTAGCAATGTGCCAGTTGGTGGTGGACTGTCGTCCAGTGCTGCACTGGAGGTGGCCACACTAACATTTTTGGAACAACTCACAGGCATAGATGTGGAGAGGTAAGTTAATTCAGTGCTACACAAGCTGAAATTTAAAACTTTAACAATGATTTTCTTCTATATGGCCAAAAACACACACTCCCATACTTACAACTTCTCCACCCACAAACACACACATACACATTCTATGGAGTGCAGCGATGCCAAACGTGCTTTAATTTGCCAGGCGGCCGAGCATAAATTTGTTGGAATGCCGTGCGGTATAATGGATCAAATGATTTCCGTTTCGGCGCAAAGTGATCATGCTTTGTTGCTAGATTGCAGGTAATTTAATGAATAGAAAAATAAAAAAAAAAAAATGAAAGAAATAAGTACATAATAAAACAGAAAATAATTCCATAAAATAGCTCTCATGAAAATTAGACTTAAGTTTGTGCAAAAACCAGGCAGCTTTTATGCAAATTTAATTTGGCTGAGTGAAAGGGGCGCCACTTTTTATGCAACATATTTTTTATTTGAGACTTATTTGCTTTTGCTTTTCTTAGAACATAGCTATAAAATATTGCAACTGCAGATAAATAATTCCATGAAGTCGCGTCTTTTTAAACTTATTCGAAACAAAAAAAAAAAAAGGCATGAAAACTAAAGGAATGCAATAGCAACTGCCAAGAAAGTAAAAACATGCTCCTAAAAGTATGCAACTAAATAATACTAACGCGACAGTTGTTTACTTTTTAAATGCTGCTGACAGCAACCGCAACAAAACAAATGACTGCATGCATATTCGGCGAAACGATGAAGAAAGAATAATAAACAAAATTTTTACATTTTTGGCTCACAATACAGTCATATTTGTTAAGAATTGCAACTTTTTTTTGACTTTTTTTTTTTTTCTTAAATAACGCAGTTTTATCTGCATGCCTGCTCTTCGCATTGTTGTTATTAGGAAGAATGTTTTTTTTTTTTTTTTTGTGATAATAATAGTAATGAAAATGTAAGAATTGTGCATTTTTTTTAGTATAAATATTGCAACAATAAGATTCTTATTCAAAAACTTTTCAGTTCAGAGTATCTGCAAAGATTTTTCACAATATCATGCAAAATGTTAGTATTAATTCTAACATTAATACTCTTTTTCATAAGTTTTGGATATGATTTTGTTTTTGTTTTTAACTCATATTAAGCCACCGCCATTAACTTGTCACCGATTGCGTTTCAAGTGTTGATAAACTGTCAACAACAACTGTTGGCCTATTTGGACAACTCTTTGTTCATATGAGCAGAAAAATCAATTATCTGCCATAATTGCTTAAATTCTACATAAATTGACAGAAGCATAGCTTCCGTTTTCAACTGCCTCAATATGTTTCTAATAAACTATTAAGAATTCAACAATTGAATTGTATTTATGAAGCTCACTCACACACCATATGGTAGAAAATTCAATTCACACTCAAACAATTTGCTTGAACTTACGGTTCGGCAGAGAATTTAATTTCCTTTTATATCCTTTATATACTAATAAATATGCTTTTTACTTCTATGACTCCTCCTTTTTATAATACATTTGGAAATGACTAAAATGTTCAAGCTATGGCACTTAATGCATACACCCAGTAGGAAATTTAAATGCAGTGACACATTTAGTGCGTCATGAGTGGGACATAAAATTTAAATTTTGTGCTAGGCTTGAATTAGAATAGTTTTAAATACAGAGCTGAGCAATATCAGTAAATTAGTAAATTCAGTTTTATTAATTTTTTTTCTTTAAAACTCCAAGGAATTGAAAGTATCTTGTAATGGAATTTGAATAATCTTCAAATGGATATTCTTGTTATAGAATTTAAATAGTTGGAATAATAAAAGAAGTACTTAAAAGCCAAGGATCTCAATAAAATTGATTTTGCAAAATAATAAGTAAAAATTTTACAGTTAGAAAAAATAATGCTTGCAAATTTTTATTGCTCTAACATTTTTTGCCTATAAAATAATACTCAAACATCAAATATTGCCGTAATCTTTTTTAATATTGATAATAATAAGGGAATAAGGGAATGAAACTTATATTATTCAAAAGGTAATAACTGTACCACAGATGTGCCGAAAAATAAAAAAATTAAATATATTATGTGATTATTGCATTTCAAAATAAACGTACGCATTCTCATACTCGTGGCTGAAGTTTGAATCTCTATGCCTGTCTTACTCGAGAGCAATAACAAAACAAGAAAAGTTATTAAAACAAGTTTTGCAAAGATGAATGCTCCACTTTTGGACACCGACAAATTTTTTTGTTGTTTCGTGCGTAATAGAAAAAACTGAAATTCGAGAGATCTTCTCTCTCATTCAAAAATTCCAAGCAACCGATAAATTATGTTCAAGCTCCGAAGCCGAAAACAATTTCCACAACACGTAAAAGGTTTGTTTGTTTTTTCTCACGTACTGCCTTCCATAGTCTGTAATTTTGGAAAAAAATGCAAATTATTATACCATAACCTAACATCTATTTCCTAATGGGTTCTAACTAAAAAAAGCCTTACACACAGAAACGACATTTATACAGCTGCTTGTGTGTCTGTGTGTGTGTGTGTAAGTGAGTGTGAGTGTGCCTCTATATTAGTATATTTGAGTTTGACGCCACATTGTAATGCAAATTCAAATAAAAGTTTCTAATATAAACGGCAAAATTTTGTTTTGGGTTCAAAACTTTTGTGTTCCAGTGTATGAAAACCTACAGCCGGGCAAATTCGTAAGTGTAAGTTTTTCGCAAAATTTCCATATGTAAAGCAAATTATTATTATTTTATAAGCTCACAGGTGATAGATATTCCAAGACAAGTTTGGTGGGCTGTGGGTAGTTATCATGCAGGTCGAATGTTGTTGGTAACCATAGCCAGTCGGCATATGCATTATAATAACCAAGTTAGTGAGTTTGAGATACGAAAGTCGTTTAGAGTAGAATGATCGGGTGGTGTAAAAACCACAAAAGGATGTAGTATTTGCTTCTAATTGAATAAGGAAATGAACTATAGACACAGCTAGTGCTAGAGCGGTAGAGAGGGGATGGGGAGACAAAAGAAGGACAAACTATGTCATTGTCTATAGAAATTCCATTAGAAAATTTGTGCAGATTCTTTTGTAGAATTTTTTAAGAAAATTAGTAAAATAGTTTAGCATTAGTAAAATAGTTTGAAGCGTAAAACATACAGATGTAGTTGAAACTTGAATTACGAAAGTATTTGTATTACAAAGGAAATAAGTTGTATGTTGTTAGTTTTGCAATTGTTAACACTTGTAAAAGCATCAAATTGATTTGGAAGAGACAAGGTATTATTCAAACTTGGATTAACATAACAATAATTTATATGCTTAAGTTAATTAGAGCGGAGAAAAAATTTTTTTATTATTCTATAACTATTGTTTGCTATAATGAAAAAATCTGAGTGCGTATTTATGGAACTTAAGAACTACTAAACCGATTTTAATAATTCTTTTACTAATATAAAGCTACGTTTTCAGCTTAGTACCTTACATTTGAAATTAAAAATGTTTCATACCTACTCTGAAAAGTTCTTGAAAGTTAAGTTTTTATAGTGTTTAATAAAATCAAATGCATAAAGCTACACCAAGAAAAAAAGCAATAGTTAAATCACCTAAGTCGGCTTGAGCAAAGAGAATTGTATGGGAATTATAAACTTATGCTTATTCACCCAAGCAATTTATTGTTTAATACATTGCTTTGAAAGCACATACTACGATACAATGCAAAAAGAAAATATTTGATTCACCTAAGCCTAAAATATGTATACAAAATTAAAAAAAAAAACTAGAATGGATGGCTTAAGCATAGTTTTGAGCTATTTTCTGCAAATAAAAAAACTCAGGTGCATCGTTGGACACGATAGATTTCATAATTTAATAGTTTTTTTTTGTAATAAAATAACTTTTAAACTTAAAATTTAAAATTTTAAAAATAAAGTAAATTAACCCATTTTAGCCCGCTGGTTGATTTTTCGACCACTTACTTTCAAATTAATTTCTGGATAAAATAAAAAAGATTTTTCCAAACTTTCCGAATACACACGGTTCAGTTAAATTGAAATTCAGAAAACAAATACATTTTTTTAATTTCCTGTTTTAACCTATTCAGGTAAAGGGTTAAGAAAAAATACTTTTTTTGACAATTTTTGAAAAAAGCACAAAAAAAAAAATATATAAATGTTATGTATAATAAAACTATTTACATAAGCAGGCAGCCAAAAGACTAAAATATGAAAATCAGTTGTTTTTGGATAACACAGGTATATTTAACTATGTGTTACCCGTGTGATAAAACACAGATGGTCGATTTTTCGACAAATGTCGCTATATGTATACTTTTATTATAATATTTGCACATATCACTTTTACATATAATTAATTTAATAAAAGTAACAATATTTAATTTAAAATTTTTTAATTTTTGTATACAGATTGGGCCATTTTTTGATTTTTCGACCAATTCGTAGCCGAAAAATTTGAATTCGGTGAAATCTTAAATTATGGAATTTTCTTAATTAGATCACTAATAGCAAAATCTGAAAATTTCATTACAAAATTCCAACGCGTTCTGGTAGCGGACCAAAATGGGTTAAAAAACACATGTTAATACTTACACCAGTAAATTTTATTACATTCCATCAACAAGAAGAAAAAAGGAAACAAAATTCTTTGCCAGCCGAGGGACACGGTCGTGGAAATTTCGATGCTCAGTCCACCGCTCTACTCACTGATCCAAACAGCATTGCTACTGGTTGCTGATATAACTGCAGCTATGTTAACAGATGCTATATTAACAGATGCAGTATGTCACAGTATTCTGTTGATAGCTATACAACAAAAATCTATTAATATATTATTGTGTTGTGCTGCAACCTAGCCACAGTTGTGATAAATATTGAATCAATGACTTTGCGTAACGAAGAAGTTTGACTCGATGCGTAGTATAGTGAACTCTTAATCGGTGGGTGTGGGTTCAAATCCCCACGGAGGGCGAAGGAAAAATTTTTATATATGAAATTTTATTTAATGTTTTAGTTATAAAAACCGCAAGCAACAAAGAAAGCCATACATTTCTACGAAAAAAAAGCGGTGTCGAAAAAAGAGAAGTTTTGTAGTGTCGATTTCAGTCAAGCAAATCACAGAACGAGAGGTGTAAAAAGCTTTGCTTTAAAAAAAAAAAAAAAAATAAAATAAAATAAAAAACCAAAACTCGGAGAAATGCTATATATTTGAAACTTAATTTTTTTTTGTAAAGTAATATATAAATTACCTAATACTTGGTTAATTTATCTCCCAAATAAAACTAGCCAAGCTAACATGTAAAACTTAGGCGTTTTAATGAAGTACTTGGGAGGCTGAAAATTGCCAAAGACAGCTTATAAATTATACTAGACTTTTTTTTTAATTTAACATAAGCTTTTTTCTCGATGTAGCTAGTATAAAATTAAAGAGAATAATTAAAAACAAAAAAACGCTACAATGATAAGTTTCAACAATTTTGATTTAGAAAGTCAATTATGAAATTTATTATATAATTGTAGTTTTTTTTTTTTTAAACATAGCAGCTGTGAATTTTTAGTGTTAAAATTTCTCAACAGCTTCTTAATACCATCAAACAAAACTCAATAAAATGTCTTGAGAATTTATTTCTTTCCTCATCATTATTTTAAACAGAAAATTTTAACTAAATTTAACCCAACTTGACCTAAAAAATACTTTTGCACTTTTCTCATTTTAGATCTCTGGAAACATTCCAAATACCATTTATTACCGGTGATGTGGATCTCGTGGTTTTAATTTGCAATTCAGATGTGCGTCATGAATTATCCGATAGTGAGTACCCAACCAGGCGCAAACAATGCGCTCAGGCACTCGAGATAATGGAACTGAAGAGCTATAGAGACGCAACAGTAGGCAGCTTGTCAGGTAATTAATGTGCTGCGTGACATAAACGTTTGAAAAAGGCATGCTTTCACTTGCATTACTGGCTGAATGCTCTTTCCTAGAAGTGTGAATGCATGTATGTGTGTTCATTCTCGTTAAATTGCAGATATCCTCTTTTCAATATACTGTCGATTTTTGGGCTGGATTTTCGTAAAAAAAAACTCAAACTCCAAAAATGGAAATGTAGATAGCTAATATAGCTCGTATAAAACTCATTAATAATGTGCTATTTTTAACATATCCATTATGACATTTTTTGTTTATATTTTGATTTACCTATTTATCAGAACAAATCTAGTTTAATGAGTTGAGCTTAAATTTCAAAAAGTTGCTTAGAATCAGAATCGCATTTTTTGCGGAGAGTATAATAATGAACGAAAAACCTTTATAAGCATTATGTTAGGGTAATAAATTTGCAATTTTTTGCTGCAGTTGGTAAACAAATCGTATTCCTTTGAGAATGACCACGTTTTCAAAAATTTACAAAAAAAAAAAAAAAAAATTAAATGAAAACTTATCAATAGAATTGCATTTTTTTTTCATAGTAAGAGGACTATAATGTAACAGAATTTTACAATGGCAACCGGAACACAGACATTTTTTTTTCAAATTGTTGCCTAGTATTATTAATTTTTGGTCTTCCGTTTAAAATTGAAAGAACTTAATCTTAAAGAACTTACTGCTATATCTGGAGAGAGATGGAAGTGTAGTGGCAGCCTACGCCGATGACCTAGCAATCACAGTCAGAGGCAAGTTTCCTACTACTCTATGCGACATTATGCAAAGGACCCTTTGCAGACTTGAACAATGGGTCCTATTCACCAGGAAATATAAAATTCCGTCCTTAACACACAATCGTACTAAATGGGTCTGTTCTGTCCCTTGCGGATAACGCAAAGTACCTGGGACTAATACTCGATAGAAAGCTCAGCTGGAAATTAATCACAGCAAAGCGCGCTTAAAAAGCCACAGTGGCACTTTTGACTTGCAAAAAATCCATAGGGACAAGATGGGGGTTTTCGCCTTGTATCGTTCACTGGCTGTATACTGGGGTCATAAGACCTATTCTTCTGTATGGAGTAGTAATATGGTGGCCGTCCTTAGACAAGGTCACATATATGAAACAACTCCAAAAAGTGCAGAGAATGGCATCTATATGCATCAGCGGTGCTCTGAGAACAAGACCGACTGCAGCCTTAGAGACCATATTTCATTTTTCACCACTGGACCTGGCTGCCAAACAGACAACAGCCTGTTCGGCGATAAGACTAAGAGAACTGAGAGTATGGTAAAGTCTGACAACGGGTCATTGATCCATACTTAACAACTTCAACTTCATTCCATCAAGGACTGATTACTGCAAGCCCTAACTTTCCTTCGAAGGAAGGTATGGTACGCTTATTCCGCCTAGAACATACTAGGTCTCAATAGTGCACCATGGATACGAGGGTGTCTATATTTCTATACAGATGGATCAAAATTAAACGACAAGGTCGGGTACGGGGCTTACTCAATAGAGCTTGGGGCTCTATCTCTCTGGCTCGTAGGCTTTCTGACTACTGTAGTGTATTTCAGGCCGAAACGATGGCAATAGGGGAGGTTGCATCATGACTTTCAAAAAACGTTGTCTTCAAACGGGAAATTTATATCTTCTCAGATAGTCAGGCTGCGATAAAATCGTTGGAACAAGTAGCCACTAACTCTAAAGTAGCCAAAGAATGTCGTGCTTCATTAGGTGAAATGTCGAACTACTTCAGCATCAACCTAATATGGGTACCTGGGCAGATAAAAAAGGATAACATGTAATGAAAAGGCAGATGAGCTTGCTACAAATAGGACACGAGCGGTTTCAAATATGGTGAACCCACCGGGTATCCCTTTAGTGACTCATATCAGAAGCCAACACTAGGTGGACTGAGCTCGCGACATGCAGAGCATCAAAGCTTATCTGGCCGACACTAGATCCCGGACGATCGAGAGCCCTTCTCTCACTGGCAAGACCAGAACTAGCCACAATAGTGACTGTCATCACAGGGCACTGCTTGATAGGCAGACATGCCCACAGGTTAAGAGTTATCTCAAGTGACTTCTGTAGAAGCTGCAGGGACGAGGAAAAGGAAGAAACCATCTCCCATCTTCTGTGCTCCAGTCCTGCGCTAGCCAGAAGAATGCACAAATATTTAGGCTTCTTCTTTTTCATGAGCTTGACGACCTGTCTTCGACTGATGTCAGGCGTCTAATAGGGTTCATCAAGAGCTCAAGTTGGTTACATTTTCGAATGAAGGCCTGTGGGCAGCGGTATCACAATGGACTTATCTGGTCTAAGTGAGCTGTTGTATGCTATTTCATATACACCGGCTGCCGCCTCTACCTAACCTAACTTAAAGAACTTAGTTCTTATTTGTACACATTTTGATCTGAATAAATAATTAATGAATAAAATTTAAAGTTTAAGATTCTGCCACTATTCAACTGCTTCCATTCGAAGAAATTTCTCCTTACCACGCCTCACCAACGTAGCTGCATAAAATATTAAAAAAAAAAAAATGAAAAATATTTTAAAATTTATCTCCCATTATTTATCATAATCCAAATGACGATTGCATAAAAAGTTCAGCTAAAAATACGACTAAATGACGCAATCATACATGTGAGCAAACTCAAACATACGAATACCCAAGCACACAATCACTCCCACACATACACAAAACGAGAAAACGTGCTGCATAATAAATGACGCTGCTTCATTATGTGACACGCAAAAAACTGCACCATGTATAAAACGGAAACAAATACCACTTCAGCAGATTCACGGCTATTTTTAGAATTTTTTTTTTTAAGTTTTTTTTTCAATCCTGCATCATTTTAGCTCTAGATGTTTGGGCGTCTAGTTTTCAACATCATCATCACTGTAATCAACATTTTCAAAATTCCACAAAAGGGACTAAACAAGAAGATAGACCAAAAACAAAGTGGAATGAAAAAAGAAAAAAATAAACGAAATGCAGCCGATGAACATCCTGCGATGATATGCTGTCCAAGCAACGAACACTTCACATCAATCAGGTTGAATAAATTTTGCCTTTAAGTAAAGATCTCGTCAATTTGCTGTGGAATTTTTTGCAATCTTTGGTGATGATTTGTAGTTTGTGTGCTATGCTTCGTAGACGAACAGTATGATAAGTACGACGGCAACAACAACAATCATCCATAAATGGTGGGAAGCATGGGCGTAGCGAGGGCAGCTAGATGCACCCCTAAATAAAGTAATGATGTAAAAAATGCGTTAAGTGCTTCAATTTTATTACAAGACATTTGTCTGGTAAGGCAATGGTCTTTAAAAACTATAACTATGCCGCTTTTTAACTTGAAATCATTTTTACAAATCAAACTTTAACTTTTTATCTTAAAATTTAGCCTCTGCCTATTTTTCAATGCAATCATAAAACGTAGGTTAGGTTAGGTTAGGTTACAGTGGTTAAGTCGATAGCCGACTCGACACCTAGGCCAGGGCAGGCCCGTTGTGATACGACATAATCTCTTGAACCCTAGAGATTTCCCTCCTCAAACCAGTTCGTGCGGGTGATGAATTTTAGTATATGCCTAACTTCCAGGCGTGAGACTTCAGCAAGTCCGTTTAGAAAGGGATGACCCAGAGTTGCCATCCTTCTTTTAGCAAGGGCCGGACATTCGCAGAGGAGGTGAAGAACACTTTCTACTTCCTCCTCACATCTGCAGCTTCTGCAAAAATCATTTGCTATAAGACCCAACTGAAGAGCATGTGTTCCGATTAGGCAGTGACCCGTGAGGACTCCAACTATTTTTGACAGGCTTACCCTGCTTAACTCAAGCAGTGATTTGGTGCGTTTTAAGTCGTAGGAAGGCCACGTCAGCTTAGCAGTCCTACATGTATCAAGGTGCTCCCAGTGTTCTTGTGCAAGACTTAAGGATTTGTTCCTGCACTGGAGCTTATAGGAGGATATGGGTATACCAATAAAGAGTCCTCATTTAAGAGGGTGTCTAAGGTCGTACCCTTCCTAGCCAGTTCGTCTGCCAATTTATTGCCCTCGATATCCCTGTGTCCGGGTACCTATATGAGGTGGATCCTGACTAGCCTTGCCATTTCGTTAAGAGATCTGCGGCACTCAGTGAGAGTTTTAGAGTTATCAATATGTGAATTCAGCGCCTTGAGCGCTGCTTGGCTATCTGAGAAGATGAAAATTCTTTTTTCTTCAAGGTCTTTTTGACCCAGAATCTTAGCAGTTTCGTGAGTTGCCACCATCTCCGCTTGGTAGACACTACAATAATTGGCCCATGGGAGTAAATACCTCCCCCTACTTGTTCTCAAAGTTTTGATCCATCTGTAAAGATTTTTATGCCGTTTGTTTTAAGGGGGGTTTTGTTAGCCCAGTCCAGCCGCGAAGGGATGAGAACTTCGTAGTTCTTTTCAAGATTTAAGCGATGCACACAGTAGACTGTTTTGTCTGGGACAGAGGAGTTCAGAATAGTTGTGTGACCGAAACCGTTACCTATCCAATTTCCTGATTCTCTTAGGCAAAGATATCAAGAGGAGGAAGGTGAAGCATGACATTCTAAGCGTTAGTTGGTGTTGTGAACAATGCCCCAGTAATACATATAGACTTGCACCTTTGCAAATTTCTGAAGTGCCGTTGTCTTATCAAGGGCCCTCCACCACACCAGTGAGCCATAAGTAAGTATGGGTCGAACAATTGCTGTAGAAATCCAGCGTACTATTTTGGGGGAGAACCCATTTTTTACCTATTGATTTTTTACAGGCAAAAAGAGCTATGTTTGCCGTCCTAACACGTTCCTTTATATTATCATTTCAGAAAAGCTTCCTATCCAGAAAAACTGCTAGGTATTTCGTGCTGTCACTAAAATAAAACGTAACTTTCTATAGAAAATTCTGTTTGAATAAAATAAAAACACAAAACCCTATTCAATAGCAAAAAAATAGCCATTAATGCAAACTTTTGTATAATTTGGTGTGTACTAATTTTTTTCCGTAGTTGTTTGACTATACAACCTGCATATCGAGTAAATGAACTCAAACTTACTGAAAAAAATCATAATATTTTACAAAGAAACGAAGCTGCAAAAATAATGTTAAAATACCAATTTATATACTTTTCTATATGCCTCTTGGTCAAGGTCTTTACTTTTATGTTCCTTTATAATCTATTAAGAAAGTAAGATCCTTTATAATCTGTTAGAAAAAGTTAGCCACTTAACTTAGTAAAAGTCCATTACTTTATCCACTACTCCATCTTTTCACTGTCCAACTATCAGCCGGCTTCAGGTGAAAACAACTTTCGCATTTATAGGGGGCATCCCCTGAGAGTTTGTTTAGTTGAAAAAAAAAAAATTACTTAAACCAGCGTTCTCCAAACTTCCATCATCAGCGGAACCTTTTCTGTATAAAGTTTGCGACGTAACCCTATAATGTTGACAACTTTATTAAAGATATAAATTTGCATTGTTTTCAGTAAAAAACAAATAATCTTATTTCATATAATATGGTACATATTTTGTATGCCTGTGAAAGATTCCAATCATTTTATGTTTCAAGTCTTTTGATTTTGTTCAAATTCATTACAATACATAATTTCCTTTCGCTACTTCTGACTTCAACATGTGAGATAAGCAATCATTTGTCATAATTTGATTGCAGTCTCGTATTAATTAATGTGGCAATTAATTGTATTCAAGTAACTCGAAGTTAGCTGGGACTACAATTTCCTTGATTGAAATTTTTTTTAATTCATTGTTCCTAATGTTTTGTGTGTGTTTCTTTTTTACATAATTTCATATTTCACTTAGAGAACAAAATTCAATATAATACAATAAATTTATACAATAAACTTAAACGTATCTTAAGTATTTAACTCATTAAGACTAAGTATAAAAATCTTTTATTGTACAACTTAACAAAATTTTGCAAAGTTTTTCGTCACTTCCATATTTAAGTGAATATCTTTAAGGGAAGTACGTATAAGAAAATGTTTCAACTTTATATTTTTGCCTACTATCTCATATCCGAAAATCATTCAAATTCACGAGTGACACCTTTCCTTGTTTGGATTAAATCTTTAAATATTCACCCAGAAAAATTTCTTTCGATTTGAACCCTATTGGGCTTAGCTAGTTCTATTAGTTTTTGCCTTTCAACATTTCCTGTGAATGTTGAAGGACCATCTAACCCCTATCTGGTACCCTTCTTGGGTCCCCCATACAAAAAACACAAAAACTGTTGATAATAGTACATATCTCTCACGACTTGACGCCTAAAGGGATAAAATATTCGAGCTGGTCCTGTTATTTTTTGCCCTTTAACATTTCTACTCAACAAACGTACCCCTGTCACACCTCTGGGGTCCTCATACAAAAAATGTTTATTATACTTTATATCTCTCCTGAATTGATTTCTAAAGGAGTGAAATAAATGAACTGGCTCTATTTTTTGTTGCTCTTCTACTCTTCTCCCCATGCAAAAACTGTAGATAATAATTTATATTTCTTCCGAATTGATCTCAAGAGGGGTCTAATATATAAGGTGGTGCTATTATTTTGCTCTTCCACATTTTTGGCAATACTCCAATCCCCTATCTGCCACCCTTCTGGGGGTCTCTATACAGGAAACACAGAAAAGTTGCTATGTTTCCTGCTTGCATGATAGCTGAATCAAAACTGCAGGCATTAGCAGTACGAGCCTTAACAGTCCTAACGTTAACACTGATGACATTAACATTGACGACAACATTGCTGATGCGAACTCATAACTTTTGCCCAGAGCTGTAAAATCTGCTTTCATAATCAGACTTTTAAGTACAACTGGAAAACGATTAAAAATATTTTATATATGAATCAATTTTGTATTCATTTAATGGATTCGAATTTCGTTGTTCGCTGGTTAACCTTTTTGTAAATAAAATCCTTTATAGCGCTGCTTTTACCCCTACCAAAATGTGCTCAACGCAGTGAAAATTTTTTCAGTACAAAAAATGCTATAGTTTTTTAAGATTTTGGTTCATTGCAAAAAATGGGTGGTATGCTTATGTCGGTTTAATTTTAGTAGTCCTTCATAAACTACGTTACCAATTTAGGTGGTGAGGGGAAGGGGTTTTGAAAATTACTACGACGAGTAACTGAACAGGTGGGGAGTTCCAGATATTGTAATGTTACCAAAAATTTTAAAGAAGTCTAAAACATTATTTGAAAACATTGTCATCCGCACATCTTCATGTTTGACCATCTAAATTGAAGATTAACTGTTGACGGGTGCAAGTGCGTTGTTTTACAGATGTTACTTTACTTTATAGGGGAAGGAGGAGGGTTTGAAATGTATTCGAAAAGTAACGGAGGGAGCGGTGGTAAAAAACAAAGAAATTGGTAACGAAGTTTATGAACGAGCTTTTACCCGAAATATAGTTTAAGTAGTGAAACTATCAGTTAAAGTTATAACTCAAAAACTGGATGTAACAAAGGGTTACTTACTTACTTAGATGGCGCCTACAACCGTAAGTCGGTTTCCGCCTGTCAAAAGAAATTGCGCCAGCCATTTCTGTTTTGCGCTTGCTGGCGCCAGTTTGAAGCTCCAAGTTTCGTCAGGTAACAAAGGGTTAGTTTTAATATTATTTAATTTTGTATTTTTTATACAGCGCAAATACAAAAAATATGTAATATTTTGTGATTAGGTAAATATGGAAATAAAAAAAAAAAAAACTAAAATAGAGCCTGTTGTATCTGATTTTGAAAAGGTTGAAACTGATTTTTGAAAAGCTTAATACGACTTGTAAAAAGTTTTTTCTCAACTAGTAGGAAGTGTAAAGAGTTGAATTTGAAGCATAAAATGTGAATATGATTTGTTAAAAGTTGAGTTTAAAATGTAAAAGACTAAATTTGAAGCTAACAACCTGTAAGGGCTGGTCACACTGATACATTTATTGCCATTTTAAGAGTAACCGAATATCAAGCTACACAGTTTGCTATTACTAACAAAAAAAAAAAAAATCAGCTGTTCAATTGGAGCTATTTTTTTAAACTTAGTGTTTTTTACTTTTGTGCACACATTTGTTCTTATTAAAGGAAAAATAAATAATGTATTTTTTGGTGGGAAGAGCAAATTGTGACGGAGAAAAATGTATATTAAAATACAATACCTACCAATTTAAAAAAAATTAAATCCCCCACCCCCCCCCCCCCCCGTCTCATGTAGTGATTACGCCCATGGTGGGGAGAATGGCGTTCTCTTCATAAATCGTTAGGGATATTCAGGATATGCTGAAATTCGCAAAAATTTGCATATTTACCATCATGTTTTCCCCGAAAATCTCCAGCCTTTCTTTTTGTCTTTTTTTCGCCCTCTATTGTCGCTCGCAATCCCCGTTTAGTTGGCCAATAGATCTCAATTTGCTAGCAAGCCAATTTGAAACGGTGAATTGGCTTGCGTGCGGCATCTTTGTCAGCCATTCAATGCGGACTTCACTACTTCACTTCCATCGTCGCCGATCATATCCGGTGGTTAAACGTTACTTTGGGAGGAAAAAAAAACGCATTGAATGCATTCATGAAAGCAATTTAAGTCCCACCCCGCCACATTTAAGTTTGTGGTTTTCCATTCTTCTTTGTTGGAGTAGTTTTGCTGGGGCAAAAAGTTTTACTCACTTTGAGGTTTAACACCAACTAACTGCTGTGATGTTAAGCGGGAACTATTAATTTGAAAAAAGAGAAAAAAAAAAAGTTATTTCTTGCCATGGCATAAGTCAAGAGCGTTAAATTGCAATTCATTGGAAAAAAAATTCGCATTTATAATTCATGTTAAGCTTCTAAAGATTTCACATCAAAACCGGAAATTAAATAAAAACCAATTCGAAAAAAATATAATTCAAATTTTACACACACCAACTGTGTGTGTCTTTCTAGCTAGTTGGCCAATTTGGCTGACAGCATTGGTCGCCATCTTGAATCACGTGTCACTCTTGTCATCGTCGTCGTCATTTAAACTTCTGGCTCTCGTAAAGCTGTTTGTCGTAATTGTTAAAGTCGTAAATTGTTAAAGCGAGGACGTTGACGACAACGACGACGTTGAAAGCGAAAATGACAACGACTTTGAGGATGATGCTGTGGATTAGGATTAAAATAAGCTGCAGCATGTGCATGAGCTTGAGTGGAACAAACAAAGTCACATACAAACACACACACACACCACCCCAACACAAGAACTCATGAATGATGAAGTCGACAAAAAAATTTTGTTGAAAATTTTATGAAAGTTAAAAAACAACTTCGAAGAGAAAAGCACAAAAACTTTGTGATGGAAAGCGTACACGAATATAAGTGAGGTTGCACTTTTCACGCTTCAGTGATGAAATCTAACAAAATACGTTGCTGAATACGCTGTCTCCTGTCGCAATGGAACAATGAAATTCTCATATTGAACAATTGAGAAAAATTGACATGAAAATAAATTTTTCAAACTTGTCTTTAATCAAATTCAAAGAAGAAAACAGGATTTTCAGCATTTATGTCAATAAAAATAAAAATAAAAATAGTTCCGTAAAAGACTACACAAAACATAGTGCTTCCCTTACAACTATACCAAAACAGTAGTTTCATTTTATATTACATTCAACTCTTGAAAAATACGAAATATTTATAATACGAAAATATGAAAAATACGAAGAATAAAACGGCAATCAAAATTTCAAGTTTGAGCATTTGTGACAAATGATTAAGTGCAGATATAAAAAAGTATAATCTTATTCAATAAAATGAAAAGTAATGGAATCAAAAAAAACATTATGGCATGGCGGCTTCAACATGCTCTGTTTATACGTAGATGGTTAAAGTGCGTTGCCTGTATGCCAAAGAAACGCTTTTTAAATCCCATTTGACGGAAATTTTTTTTTAGTTAAAAGCATTTTTTTTGGTAGGCTTTAGTCACCTATCTGCATACAATGGCAAGCCTCAGAGAGTAAAAAATGCTTAAGAAAGCTTCTTTAGAAATGAGTCGTTCGAAGTTTGCATAAAACCTGTAGATAAGGTTATCGATCACTTGTGTGCAAACATTTAATAACCCGCCCAAAACAAATTGATAAATAAAAGCTCGATCAAATTGCTTTTCATGGCTTAAAGGCCCAATTCGATGTTTTTTAAGCCCTCGCAGGACCTTTATATGAAACAAAAACAAATTTTTTTTTTGAGAAACTACATATTTTTTTTTATTGAAATGCCCTAGATATTCTCAATTCTTAAATCCACGCTCGCTCTCAAAACGGCTTCAAAATAAATATTTCCTATTCTGGAAAATTTCAGCTCTATTTTATCGAAAGATATTTTTCACTCGATTTAAAAAATGTGTATATTAAGAATTCGAGAAAATGCAAATAAGCGTGTCCGAGAATTTTTCGAGAAAACTTTTTTATATGAAAATCTCGATAGAATTATAATAAAAATTATTGATATTAAAAACAAACATGAAATGAAATAATAGATGAAAAGAAGTTTTCACCAAAATTTTTTCATAAAAAAATGAATGGAATAAAATTTCAAAAATTGTGCATTGAAAATATGTAAAAAAAATTATGCACTTAAAATACCTTTTAACAGCAGTCAGTTAATATGAAATAATTTTTTAAAACACATTTTCCAAGTTGATAATTTTCATATATAAAAGTCGGCTTCTCTTATGCATTGAAATTAGCGAATCCGACACTTTTTAAATGCATATCGAAGACTACTTTTAAATATGGAAATTTTTATTGTTAATATACGTACGTCATTTAAGTGAATTTTTCTTTTCATAAATTTGTAAATTTATTCGACCTCTTTTTCATAAGTTTTTGTGTTATGTTTATAACTCTTATAATTTTTCAATAATTAATTAAGAGTTATATTATCGAGCTCAAGGTCTGTGTTGTTTTCTGAGGAAAACAACCAACAACAACAATAATACCCTTTGTATAGAGTGGCAATCATACAGCAGACTAGACAGCTGTTTCGTTGGCCGCTACACCAACTCATCAGTAGCCTTAATATGATAGCGATGATAAATCTAGCTGTTCATGTCTATTTGTTTTTCATCAATGTTCGAGAAAATTACTCTGAATTACATTGTGCACACAAATGATACGAAAAGCAGCTAAAGTTCTTTACCTCAAAGCTTTTTACCACTCACAGACATGTCGTCGTTTAGTTGTTGTTCTTCTATTTTCACTGTCCGTCTTAGTTTCACCAACCAGCTGATATTGAACTATGAATTCATGAATATTTTTGTTTGAAAACTAAGATTTATTTTATTGTGTGTGTAAACACACAAATAATCATAATTTTATCAACGGCCGTGCTTTGAAGTAAAAATTTTTGAAGTAAAAATTTCTTTAGGTGCGCTTACCACACAAAGAAGTGCTGGTAGAAAAACTATAGATTCACGATATCATCACGTTGTTACCGTAACAGAAGTTATTTCTGTACAGTATTCCTTTTTAGGGATTACCTAGCATTGACCAAGCTGAAGACCGAAGTGATTACAGAATCGATTATCGATTACCAGGCCGATTACCGAAGCGATTACCAACCGATTCACGAACCATGTACATATGCGACTACTAACTGATTACCGAACCAATTACTGAAGCGATTACCAACCAATTACCGAACTAAATACTGATTACCAATAGATTATCATCCAATTACCGGCTACCGAAGCGATTACCAACTGATTACTGAACCAATTACTGATTGCCGAAGCGATAACCAGCCGATTACCGAACCAATTACCGATTACTGAAGCGATTAAGAACCGATTACTAATTACCGAAGCGAATACCAACTGATTACCGATTATCGAAGCGATAAACAGCCCCTTACCTATAACCGAAGCGATGACTAACCGATTATCAATTGCCGAAGCGATTACCAACCGATTACCGAACCAATTGCCGATTACCGAAGCGATTACCAACCAATTACCGAAGCGATTAAGAACCGATTACTAATTACCGAAGCGAATACCAACTGATTACCGATTATTAAAGCGATAAACAGCCCCTTACCTATAACCGAAGCGATGACTAACCGATTATCAATTGCCGAAGCGATTACCAACCGATTACCGAAGCGGTTATCAACCGAATTCTGAAGCGATTACCAACCCATTGCCGTTTACCGAAGCGATTACCATCAGATCACCAATTACCGAAGCAATTACCAACCGATTACCGATTACCAAAGCGATCACCAACCGAGTACCTAAGCGATTAGCAACTGATTACCGAAGCGATTACCAACCGATTACCGAAGTGATTACCTACCGATTAATAAAGCGATTACCAAACGATTACCGTTTACCGAAGCAATTACCAACCGAATTCCGTAGCGATTACCAATCCATTACCGTTTACCAAAGCGATAACCAACCGATTACCGATAATAGAAGCGAATACCAACCGATTATCGAAATGATTACCAACCGATTACCAATTACCGGTCCAATTACCGATTACCCAATCAAAGTAATTGTGTTACAAATGTCATATATAAACCTCAAAAAATAGCAGTTTATACATTCAATAACACATAAATTGAAAATAAGATATGAAAAAGTAGAACGCGTCGGATTTTCCGACTCTAGCTACTTCGGAAATTCGTAACAGCTATGTTATTTCATAGCTTTAAGTTTTCATTTAAAGTTAATAATTATAATATTTGGAGGTTTTCCCCTTAGATTAGGGGATCTTTTTCATTTAAAAATTTTTTTTTCCATATTATGTTTTTTCATAAAAATCTTACTATATACCCGCATTTTTTTAAATGGTGTCAAAGATTATGGAAAAACTGTAAGTTCGATTGAGCTGAAACTTTCTGTATTATATTTGTGAAAAGAAAAAAATATCAGATTTTCTACAATCATCCCATAAAAACTCTTTTTTTATAACGTTTGAAAGGTAAAAAATAGAGTAATTTTGAAATTTTTATGTTAAAAATTCCGTAAAAAAATGTGTGGTCTAATTGACTGATAATTGGTAATCTTATAGTTATTAGCATAATAAAGATTTTTTCATTTATCTCTGGGGTTTTATCATCATTTTGGGGTTTTAAAATTAAGTCCAAGCTGCGAAAGGCTTACAACAAAAAACAAAAAATTCAGTTCATACGTAATATTATGTAGTCTTATGTACCAACGTTTGTTTTTTTAATTATAGTAAATAGTTTAGAAAAAAATTTTCAAATCAATTGTTTTTTGCAGTTCAAATAAAAAAGACCCATAATAATTATAACTTCTTATTCGTTAAATAAAAACCTCAAAAATGATTGTCTTTCTTATTCTAATTAAATAAAATTAATTTTTGATTTTGCACTGTAGTTAAAAAAAAATAAGAAATGTCACGTATAGTCAAATGTCTCAGATTTTAAACCAACTCGAAAACGGTTCGTAATATTTAATATATAATTCGTTTTTTTGTTAAAGATAACGATTCGTTTTATTAAAACTAACGAATCCTCGAAATATGCTAATGAATAAAATGTCCAAGAATGTGGGCTCGCTTAAAATTCGAAACGAGTCCGATTGGCTTATTGGGTTGTTAATCTTACTAAGACAGATGAGCTTCTGAACAAATTAGTCAAAAAAATAGAGTCACTGCCTTAGAAGTTAGGGCATGACGAACATAAAAGCATTAAAATGCACGTAAAGTTTAATAAAAATTATTTTTCAAGTCATTTTTACAGTTGAATAAACTCCAAAGAGAAGTGGGGGGAAAAAATATTAAATGACATAGTATAAAAATTATAATAATGACAAATTGTCGGAGCAGTAAAAAGATTTTTTTTTTTTCAAAATTTTTTACAGATATAAGAAAAAATAAAAAACAAATAAAAATTTGTTTAAGTTGTAAAAGTGTAACAGTCAACAAAGAAGCGCAGCAGCGAGCATAAAATTTGAATTTATAATTTTAAATTAGGGCTTAAACGGTAATTTACTTGCAGCAGAGTGGCAACACTGAGTGGTAGCAGCCGGCAATGTTGTCGCCTTCACTTCTGCACTTAATGTCGAATTACACGAAATCACGCTCTTAAGCCTAAATGTATGCAAGAAATATGTCGCTCATTCGCTTAGTCAGTAAAAGTAAGAAGGATGTGAATCATCCTGTCTTGGTTCGAGATGGCTGTATAAATGTGTGTGTGTTTGTGAGTGTACGAACAATACAGCGCCATCATCCTGCATCTAATGAAGTTATTATGCAAAGATTTTTGCTGAAATGATGATGCTCGGCAATAATTTTCAAGTGCACGGAAAAAATTAAATCATAAGATTTGATAAAAAATTTGGTGAATTTTTAGTATTTTTTGTTTTGGGAACTAAAATTAATCACAAAATTTACTAAATGTATACGGTAAGATTTACGGTGGCAAACCCTAAAAACAAAAAAAACCTTTTTCGTAAAGAAACTATAGTTTATTTATGATAAAGTGTGATTTGTAAATGAAAAATTTGCAATCTTAATATTATTATTAATTTTTAAAATTTATTATTAAAATTATAATTAATACATATTTCCAAATAAATGCATTGTTAAAACTTACCCCAGCTGAGACGCGAACCGGAACCTCGGCAAATCTCGTATGCCAGTCAAATTCACTTCCATAGAGTCGGTGCTAGTTATAAAAAATTAGAATCAAAATGTGTTTTTACAATAAATTGATAGCAACTGGAGCTCAGCTTGTATATTGTAATTTGGTACATTTCTGTAATTTAATTGAGTCCTCAACAAAATGTCACAGAACTTCACTCCATATTTTCAATATATTTTGATCGTATTTTCTCTCAAATTTTTACTCTCTGTTTGAGAATTTTCTATAGTTCATATTTACACTTTTAAACGTTTAAATTGCATAAATGAATGTAGTTCGATTACTTTTTTTAAGAATTTAGTAGAACTATTGAATTACTGGAACAACCAATAATTTTGAAGTAGAATTGTTTGTATGGGTGTCTTTTTCGCAAATTTTTTCAGCACATGCAACGTTTTGAATCACTTTTTTGGGTATGCCTACAGCATTTAATATTCATTGTACAAAGATAAAATATATGCCAAACTATTAGTTACATGTCGGATGAAACGAATATCTAGCTTTGGATTTTGTTGTTGTGCTATGAAAACTCCATTTATTTTTTGAATATTATTGAAAATTTGAAATATTTATTATATTATTATTATATTTTTTCTGATTAAAAATATATTTTGTTTGCTAAAATTTATATTTTTATTAAATTTGAAATATAAACAAGTTCTTTTTTCCATTATTAAACATAACATTGAATTACATTAATTTTGAACCAAAATAAAAATGAATAAGACAAAAAATGTATCACCAAATATATCAAACAAAATATTCTACGTCTGCACTTAGATAAAAAATCTAAACTGTGTCTTTTTTACTTTTTATTCTTACAATGTACTTTGTGTAGTTTGAATAGTATTTTCGGGGTTAATTTTTTTGCCGTGTATTTCGCATGCTTGACTGCATCGCATTCATCCAAGTTACAGCCGCATCCAACGAGGCGAAGTAGTGACTGATACCTTCTTAAAATTTAATGATACACATTTTTAAGTTGTTGACTACTATATTGTTGATGTGCGCTGCTGATGATGAAGATGTTGATGCTGATGTTGATGTTGGTTTTGATTTTGATGCCAGCAGTTGTCTGAAGTTGATACTTTCAAGTAATCTCTTATAAGGCTCTAAAAGTGTGAGTCAATATTTTGTGTTTTTTTCCCAGAAAAATACCTAAATTTAGCATTATTTTGAAAATGCTTAAAGTTTATTTCCGGTTGAATATTTCTTGTAAAATTTACGCTTCGAACGATATCTAAATTTAACAGCATCATCTCTAATTCAGAGTTAAATATTTGCCCAAGTTATTGCAAAAATTTAAATTTAAACACGCATCTAGCCGGGAAATGGTCACATAAACAAATCTCAGTTCAACAGGATCAACAATAATGACGACAACATAAGTAAACAAATAAACATTGCATAATCAAAGGCGCTCGCGCTCTGCTCTTCTGCTGCATTTCCATTACATTTTTTCTTTTCATTGCTTTCATGAGATTCTTTGAACTCAGCCCATAGAAATGAGCAAAAAGGATCGCATGTCGGCGTTATGAATGAGCATTGGAAGAAAATAATTACGAATGTCAGGCCGCAGGACATTTGACGCCGGTTCACAAAGACACAGTTTTTATAAATAACACAAGCAACATGATAATAATTTTCAGCTGTTAATGAAGCTACTGCCAGTTGGCGAGAAAATAAACCGCCCATAATCAACTGCATCCTAGATACGCGCTGTACATATAAGCAGCATAGAAAATGTTTATGCTTTCATCATCAATACAAAGCCGGCAAAAAGGACATTCAGCCAGCTCCATGCTCACAAAGGATATTCACAATTATTTCTCAGAATTAGTTGAATTGACAACTTCTTTAGTGAAACTAATCCGCTACTTAAAGGGTATGAACATAAAAGCTCGGGAAAAAGATATAAAAAAACAGTAGTTAAAACCATTTGAGCCAACCACATAAAAGATAGATATTTTTTTTTGTTTTTGAATTCTTATCATGACATAAAACAACAGTAAAATGACCGCAGCAAATTAAAAAAAAAAAAAACAAAAACAACAACCACCACAAGTTGAAAGAAGCTATAAAAAAAATAGAAAAAATTGTTCCGGGTGCTGCTTGTAATTCTGATGAATTCTGGTATACAAGAATATAAGAAGGAAATGGGTTTTGAAAATACTAAAACTGATAAAAAGCAACAAGCAGTGCAGGATATCCGGCAGCTTTGACATAGAATATCAAAAGCCATGTCAACAGTTTGACGGGCTGTAATCGAAGTGGCAAGCAAAGCTTCATGCAAGCCAAAGAAAACAAACTAAAAATTTAGCGTACAAGCAGTGTCGGAAGATAGACGAAATAATACAAAACTCTGTATTAGGGGAAAAACACTATAAAGAAACAGCTGTTGAGTTCAACTGGCTAAGCTTTTTTGACAACCACTCCCTACCAAAGTATGGCGACTGACCAAGACGTTGCCAGTAAAAGCTTGCAAATTTATCTTTGGAAGTTTATTAAGATAAAGCGTTAAAGGCATACGCACGAAATTAAAATAATGTCTGACCCAAAATGTGAAGGATACCGCTAGCACAAATGTTGTATACACTTTGATTCTACCTACCCTATAGGAACAAACTAACTTATTTTTAAAAACAACTAGTTAAAAAACTAATTTAAAATAAACCAGTATATGAACTACTTTGAATTATATTAAGGCGGCATCCACTTCAGTTCTAAATAGTTTTTATTGCATTATATATGAAGTAATTGAAATACTACTTAAAAACTTACTTACTTACTTAGTTGGTCGTAACAACCCGTGTCCGGGTTTCAACCGACCTCATCAGCTCTCGCCAGGCGCCTCTGCTTTGCGCGCGCCTTCTCCAATCGGATACACCAAGTGCGGTTAGGGCTTCCTCAGCCTGGTCCATCCATCGGAGGCATGGTCTCCCTCGTCGTCGTTGATCAGCGACCCTCGCCTCGAGCACCTTTTTCGCTGAAGCTTCGTCGTTCATACGATGGACATGACCCAGCCAGCGTAGTCGCTGCACAGTTATACGCCGGACTACGTCAATGTCATCGTAGAGCTCATACAGCTCGTGGTTCATTCGGATGCGATAGTCATCGCCGACTCGAACAGGACCGAAGATTTTGCGAAGAACTTTTCTCTCGAACACCCCCAGAGATGCTGCGTCAGCTTGCGAAACTACCCATGCCTCAGCGCCATAAAGCAGCACAGGTAGAACGAGCGTCTTGTAGAGTGTTAGTTTTGTCGATCGAGAGAGGGCTCTGGAACTTAGTTGCTTACTGAGCCCGTAGTAGCACCTATTAGCAATTATTGTTCTTCGCTTTATCTCCAGGCTGATTTCGTTTTTGGTATTAATGGCGGTGCCAAGGTAAACGAACTCCTTGACTACTTCAAAGTTATAGCTGCCGGATGAAACGTGGGAGTCTAAACGCCGAGCTCCCTTGTTTGTAGACAGCATATATTTTGTTTTGCCCTCATTTATCGTCAAACCCACTTTGGCTGATTCCTTTTCGATAGCGGCGAAAGCAGCGGTAACATCTCTCTTGGTTCTGTCGACAATATCAATATCATCAGCGTACGCAAGGAGCTAGACGCCTTTGTAGATAATGGTGCCATTACGATGCACACCGGCCTTTCGTACGATCCCCTCCATGATGATGTTAAAAAGATCGCAAGACAGTGGATCGCCTTGCCTGAAACCTCTTTCGGTATTGAAGGTTTCGGAGAGGTCATTTCCTACCTTGACGGAGCTGCGTGTGTTGCTCAACGTCATTCTGCAAAGTCTGATCAACTTTGCAGGTATACCGAACTCAGACATTGTTGCGTATAGGCAATCCCTTCTCGGGCTATCGAACGCAGCTTTACAATCGACAAAGAGATGGTGTGTGTCAATTTGATTTTCGTGGGTTTTCTCCAGGATTTGTCGTAGCGAGAAAATCTGGTCTATGGTGGACTTACCAGGTCGAAAGCCACACTGATAAGGTCCAATCAGTGTTTTTGTAATCGGCTTTAATCTTTCACACAGTACGCTTGAGAGAACCTTATATGCGATGGAAATAAGACTGATACCTCTAAAACTTGCGCAGATTGTTGGGTCTCCTTTCTTAAGTATAGGGCACAGTACGCTGAGGTTCCAATCGTCGGGCATGCTTTCTTCTAGCCATATTATGATGATGAGCTGATGCATGCGCCTTATCAATTCATCGCCGCCGGTTTTAAACAATTCAGCTGACAGGCCGTCAGCACCCGCTGCTTTGTTGTTTTTGAGTCGTTGGATAGCAACTCGAACCTCATCATGGCTAGGTGGTGGTACTTCCACTCCGTCATTGTTGATTGGTAGCTCTGGACTGCGCTCTCCATGGGCGGCATTGGTGAAATCGTCGCCAGTAAGTAAATTGGAGAAGTGTCGTCTCCACAATCTCAGCACACACTGCGTATCCGTATTCAGATCTCCATTTTCGTCTGTACAAGTGGATGCTCCGGGCTTGAAACCTTGGGTTAGACGCTTAACCTGTTGATAGAATTTTCGTGCATCCTTCTTGCCCTGGTATACCTCTAGTTCCTCACGCTCACGCTTTTCCTGCTCTCTTTTCTTGCGTCTGAAAAGGCGCCTCTCTTCCTTCCTCTTTTCGCGGTAGTTTTCTCGCACGGCTCGCGTTGCAGCTGACTGCAGCGTTTTTCTATAAGCGGCGTTTTTTACTGCAGTCGCAATGCGACACTCCTGATCATACCATTGGTTCCGAGGTTGCGGAAACCAATGACTTCTTCAGCGGCAGCGCGCATGGAGTGGGATATATGCGCCCAAAGTCCGCCGGCGTCGTCGGGTCCAGAGGTTGGTTGGTTGAGCTTAACCGAGAGTTGAGCGGAGTAGGCTTCGGCAGTCCGTTGTAATTGCAGCTTAGCGACATCTAGCTTTCGTTGCATTCCTGTGCGTATGTTCTTCGCATTGCATAATCGCATGAGGATCTTGGCTGCAACAAGATAATGGTCGGAGTCAATGTTGACACCCCGAAATGTACGCACATCTAGAACACTAGAGGCATGCCTTCCGTCGATTACAACATGATCAATTTGGTTTCGTGTTTTTTGATCCGGGGACAGCCAGGTGGCCTTGTGGATGTCGAGGTGCTTAAATCTGGTGCTACTAACTACCATGTTTCGCGCCGCGGCGAAGTCAATCAGTCTTAGACCGTTGTTCGTGGAGGTCTCATGAAGACTGAACTGACCGACAGTGGGGCCAAAGATGCCTTCCCTTCCGACTTTCGCATTAAAATCACGTCATGGACCGGAAAGTGGTCGTATACGTCCTCAAGGCTAGCGTAGAAAGCGTCTTTGACGGCTTCGTCCTTTTCCTCCGTCGGGGCGTGCGCGCAAATAAGGCTGATGGAGAAAAATTTTGCCTTGATGCGGATCGTGGCCAATCTTTCGTTGACAGGTGTGAACCGGGAAACAAGGTGGCGTAGTTTCAGGCTAACAACGAATCCACATCCAAATTCGCGCCTCTCCGCATGGCAGCTGTAGTAGATATCACAGTGTGCTTGTTTAGAGCAGCCTTGCCCTTTCCATCGCATTTCCTGGATGGCGGTGATGTCAGCCTTTATCGTTTTGAGGGCTTCCGCCAGTTGGATAATAGCACCTTCCCTATAAAGGGTTCGGACATTCCAGGTGCATATCCGTAAATCATTGTCCGTTTTTCGTTTGCGGTGGTCGTCAACGTAATTGGGGTTCTTATCCGAGGCTGGTTTAGTTTTCATTGGGCAGTAGTAATGTGGCGGGACCCAAACCCTGCGCACATTCCATGTTTAAGGTCTATGGAGTGACCCGCCGCTCAAATTAGCCGTCAAACTGACGGATGCCAGTTTGCCGTTGCCCTACTACTTTAAAACAAGTGATTGATAAACTACTTTGAATTATATTAAGGCGGCAACTACTCTGATTTTGACATGTTTTAATTGCAAATTTTTATTAGATTACAAGTTTATATATATTTAACCATGTTATTTCATCAAATATTATTAACTTTAGGCCATCAGTAATAGTTTTCAATTGGTTATTTTAAAGTAATTAAAAAAATAGTTTAAATATAACTAATTTAACAAGTAGTTGAAAATATATGCAGACCAAAGTCAATTGACTTATTAAGCGGACATCACCATACAAAATATGTTAGTTCGTTCTACGGAAAAAAGTCAGAATTTCAACTAGTTGTGGTTGACAAAAAACTACTTTTTCAACTACTTTTAAATTAGTTGATTTTCCTACAGGGTATATACTCAAGCTGACACACACATACCCACATACAAATGCACAAACAGGTGGTTGTAGGCATCAAATTGCTTGTAAATTTCCGTTCGTAAAATAAAGGAAAGGCTTTATGTACAGCTGCTCAAAGAAGCCGTAATTATTTATGAGCATAAATGCAGCTTAGACAGGAATCAGAAATTAGAAAACAGAAACGCAGAATTGGGAGTAAAGAGTAAATGAAGATTTAGGAAATTTGATTTTATGTTGTTTAACGTCGAAAAGAAATCCAGAGAAAATTTTATTTTGTTAAAAGCTTTTTCCCTTTTAGCTCTGCAGCGGTTATATATATGATAAGGTGGTATACATTAGAAAAAAAAAATAAGTAAATTAAAATTTAGGAAATTAAATATACACTTCATTTCACATGAATACGTATATTAAAAATAAGGGTGGCTGTTCGACTTGGCCGAAGTTGAAATATCCCCAAGTTTAAGTATATTCGAATTTATGCATGTTTTGTAAGCTTAATGACATAACTTTGTATAGGCGAGGGAAATTGTTTTTATTCAAATTTTTTAAATTTGAAGTCCATTTTACGTTTTCAATAGCAAATTATACATGCTAAATATCCAGACAATCCATGAGTGTTTTGTAATTTTGATGACGTCACTTTGTATGGGAGGTAAAAGGCGAAGTTTTCATATGACTTTGACAAATTTCAAAATCAGAATACACATTGACTACACGGTTAGAAATTTTAATATATTTTGGTTTACCACACTAAAATTGTATTCAAATTAAATACTGTGCAAATATTAAAAATAATTTTTGAATAAAAATTTGCATTAAACACTTTAACGCTACTCAGATCGCATCAATTTTTTAAACTGATTTTGTAGTAAAATTTAAGTCTCAGTTCGTATTCCATTTTAATAATAATTTTTTATTGATACTCGTATGTAATGCTAATTTAGCTAATGCTAAGTTAAATTTAATAATTTTTTTCATGCTATAGTATACGGGGCATTTTATGTGAAGCAGACAACGAAAAAGAAATTGTATTCTGAAATCCGTTCACATTCTGCCTAATTATATTTCTGGAAGGTGTGAATGCAATCACAAAAAAAAAATGTTTTTATATTAGGCTTACAAGGAAAGATCCCCAGGTGTCACTCACCGATTTGAATAATTTTTGGATATGTGATAGAGGACAAAAATCTAAGGTCGACGTATTTTTTTATACGTGCTCAATCGATAGTTTACGGTTTCAAAATGACGTTTTAAAATCAGCGAAAATTTCGTTTTTTTTGCCACATTTTCACTATTTTCCATAGAAATATATACAAATTTGGTATCAAACGAAAGGTATTTTAAAGCCACATATGCTGGCATCAATTTTGGTGAAATAAATTTCATTGTAATTTTGTTTGCTGTAATTTTTAAAAGTATTTAGTCGATATCGTAAGGAGCGCATTTTCGAAATTTATTAATTTTGATTTATATTTTATTTAAGAGAATTCTAAAAGTCACCTTTTTTTTTTTTTTTTAAATTTTCAACTTTTTATATTAAAACTTTATTTATTAAAATATGCATTTATTTTCTTAAAAAAAATTTTTTTGTAGAGATGAAGACCACAATATGGGTATCAAAAATTTTGTTTTTTCTCCAAATTTCCGTATGTGTAAATATTTGATCGGGAAAGTTTATATTTAACAGGACTTCTATACAACTTTGTACTTTTAACTTGTTTGCTTGAAGGAATGAGAAAAAACCATGGGAAATTTAAAAATATGACTTTCGGTGTAAATATCTCCGCTAGTTTTCAACATATTTCAGAAAATTTTTTTTTTGTTATAAAGTTTAATAAAAGTACTTGCCAAAAAATATTTTAACAATAGCAATTACTGTACATTTGTATTTTTAATATTTTTTTCCCAAAATATTCAATGTTTTGTTTGTAAAAATAATTTAAATTAAAAATTGCATTTTAAACTCCCTTTCATATGGTATGACGTTTATTAGCAAAAATTGATTCAGTTTTAAACAAAAATGTATTAACTATTTCTATCATAAAAAAATTAAATTAAATAAATAAATTAATTAATTAATTAATAATAAATTTTTTGATGAAATTAATTTTTTTAAAAATTTTATTTTTATATTTTTTATAAAAGAGTTTAGCTTCAAAAATAATTTATTTGAAAAAAATATCGCAATATTCTTTTCCAATCAAAAGTTATTACTAAAAACCTATTTTCATACCATGTGGATCAGTATTAACAAAATTCCTTTTCTGTTAATTATTAAGTTTATAAATGCTTCCCATGCTCATTTTAAGAATAATCATGCTCATTTTGAAAATTTTAAAAGAAACAAAATATTTTATACTTTTCAGTTATTAACCCTTGGCTGCCACACCTCGCTCCAGTAATATAGCTAATATAGCTATATGGTAACTCATTACCCCAACTAACCAAGGGTTAATAACTGAAAAGTATTATATATATTTATTTCTTTTAAAATTTTCTCATTTTCATTCTTAAAATGAGCATGGGAAGCATATATATATATGGGAAGCCCTAGTTTTTTTATGATAGAAATAGTTAATAAATTTTTGTTTAAAACTGAATCAATTTTTGCTAATAAACGTCATGCCATATAAAAGGGAGTTTAAAATGCAATTTTTAATTTAAATTATTTTTACAACAAAAACAAATTTGACGTAATTTTTTGATGAAACATTGAATATTTTGGGCCTATTTTGCAAAAAATATTAAAAATACAAATGTACAGTAATTGGTATTGTTAAAATATTTTTTGGCAAGCTCTTTTATTAAATTTTATAGCAAAAAAAAAAGTTTGTTGAAAACTAGCGGAGATATTTACACCGAAAGTCATATTTTTAAATTTCCGATGGTTTTTTCTCATTCCTTCAGGCAAACAAGTTAAAAGCACTAAGTTGTATAGAAGCCCTGTTAAATATAAACTTTTCCGATGAAATATTTACACATACGGAAATTTGGAGAAAAAACAAAATTTTTGATAACCATATTGTGGTCTTCATCTCTAAAAAAAATTTTTTTTAAGAAAATAAATGCATATTTTAATAAGGAAAATTTTAATATAAAAAGTTAAAAATTTAAAAAAACAAAAAAAAAAAGGTAACGTTTAGAATTCTCTTAAATAAAATATAAATGAAAATGAAACAATTTTGAAAATGCGCCCCTCATGATATCGACTAAATGCTGTTAAAAATTACAAGAACAAAATTACAATGAAATTTATTTCTCCAAAACGGATGCCAGCATATGTGGCTTTAAAATATCTTTCGTTTGATACCAAATTTATATATATTTCTATGAAAAATAGTGAAATTGTGGCAAAAAAACGAAATTTTCGCTGATTTTAAAACGTCATTTTGAAACCGTAAACTATCGATTGAGCACGTATAAAAAAATACGTCGACCTTAGATTTTTGTCCTCTATCACATATCCAAAAATTATTCCAATCGGTGAGTGACACCTGGGGACCTTTCCTTGTTAGTTGTGAAGTTATGTGCTTCAACTGAATTGGCGAATATGAAAAACGAATTTTTCGCAAGCTCTTTTTCGAATAAAAAAGTTTTAAAAATATATTAAACATAGTGATTTTTATAGAAATTTTACGGTTATTTTTCATTATGAAATCAGATTTGAAATTTAAATCTTTTTCTTTTAGAATATTGGAAGTAATGATTTCAAATTCAAATTTTATTAACTCTGCATGTTTTTCGTTTCATTATTATTTTAAAATATATGGTAAAGTATAGAGATAATACACAATAAATATCAGAGTGTGGTTAGCTTACTTCCGAAACCGTTCATGCGACTTGCATGAAAATTTGTAAGTAGAGGTTTTTGGATACGGTGAGTTTTTTTAAGTAAAAGTTTTGTCAAACCGACGAATGATTTCAAAAATTATTTATATCAACTCCCGATAAAAAAAAACCAAAAACTATGCGCCTCCAGCCAGGTTTAAGCCCGGGTATTTCGATTACAATGCAAGCACGTTAAACAGTCTGACACAACTCAATTGAAAAATTTATTTCTTAATAACAGATAACAGCAAGTTTGTTAAAATCAAATCAAATTTTGCTTAAACAAATTTAAATATGCATAAAAAAACGTATTGTAAGGAAAATATCCCGCCAGGAAAGTAACCAATTGCTCCTATTTCGCTAGCTACTTTACTAGTTCTATACGAACTAGCTCCTTTTTTGACCCAAGGTAATGCAGAAAATGGTCAGTTCAATCAACTTCTAGCTTGTACTGCTTATTGTTTGTGTTTCTTACGTCTTGATATTGTGTTTATAGTTCGAAGAAATTTTTTCGAGAAAACATTATACATACATTTTATTAAAAAACATAAAGAAAAAAAGTATAAATGTATTAACTGAAGATTGCGTTTGCAATGCCTACGGTTTTTTGTTTTTTTTTTTTAACTTTCTGACTAGTGAATAAGCTGGCTCTGTAGCACTAGTGAAGTGACTAGTGAAACGGTAATGTAAAAGGTAACAATTGACCCCTGCCTATGACATGTTCACATACAATTCGCCAGTTGAATGCAAAGAAAGTAGGTTGAAATGGAGCTAATACTGGTTACCTTAGGGCTAGTGAAATCAGTAGTTCTGTACTAGTGCCAATTACTGCAGGGATTTGATTTTTACACGTAAATATATAAAATACAATTATGCATGGGCATGGGTAATATTACGAAACGAAACGAAACGAAAATGGCCATTTCAGCCCTTGAAAAGACTTTGACCGAGCTTCTTATGATCAATTATGTTGTGTGTGTTGTGAAATATTTGAACACAAATGATGATCAAGAACTGGACCTACATGTTTTCTGCCGACTCCGAACGGCTTATGTTCTCAAGAAGCTTTTCATGACAGTTTTTACTCTCTGAGGTTTGCCATTGTCTGCAGAAAGGTGACGACCGAACAGAAAAATTAATGCAATTGAAAAAACTTCTTGTGCCAGGTGGGATTTGAACCAGGGTATAACATGCAAAAAAATAGATGTATTAAAAAACATGCAAATATTTCTATTTTTTGATGTACTATCGGACATGCAAAATTTAAAAGAAATCGGAATCGTCAAAATCAATTTTCGGACAAAAGCATCCGATTTGATGGAATTCCGATGGAATCACCAAAGTAAGAACACACATGAGCTGCTCAGAGCAGAACTTCCGCCACTTTTGGTAGTTTTGGGAAAATGGAATATTTAGAAAAATTCTTATTAGAAATTCTATGTATAAAAAACTCAGTTTTGCCCATAAGAATAAAAAGAGCTACTCATATCGTAAAAAATGAAGTTACTATACAAAAAATAATGAAGAATCTTGCATACTAAACTGAACATTTTATTGAAATTTCTTATATCCGCTATAGAAATCTAATGTGAGATATTTTTAACAATGTTTTGATGAGCAATGATAGCATTTAGTTCCAGAAGTCACACACACATCTTTTTTCTAGTGATTATCTTCATTATTGAGGTTGATATACAATGAATGGACTTACGCCACTTGTGCTCTGAAAAAATTGTATATCATTTTTCGGAACAATAACAAGGTATTGCATTTTATTCAGAGATTACTTAAGCTAGTAGTTTCTAGCCCGGACTCATAAATGGGTTACATTTTCCTTTTCACTTCTATGTACTTAACTCAATTTTCTTAAATAATGGACTTACGCCACTTCTGCTCTGAGCAGCTCACATCACTCTAGCCCAAAGTTCTTTGTCGACGGCGAAGCGGTAAACATATCCATATGCTTCGCTATTGTTCGGTCCACAAATGCCCTTGCCAGAAGGAAAGTACTAGAAGCACTATGCGCTTCAAAGAGCGTGCGCTTTTATGAGTTCCAAGATTGATAAAGATTCTCATTGATTGAAATGAGAACATTAGTGGATACCTTCACGGGTCACTGCATGAAGGCGAAGATAGGCATCACTACGGATGACAACTGTAGGAAGTGTTAGGATCCAGGCACTACTACCCTGGAACACATATTTTCCTCATACTCCGCCCTTTTTAGATCGAGATTTAAATACCTATGCTCACCGATAATTCAATCACAGAAAAATGTAACCAAAATCTTTTCTGAAGCCCTCCTTAGATTTGCGAAATGAACGCAAATCTTTACTGACTTCGACTACCTCGATACAGTCTCCTTACACCCACTACCACTAAGGATCAAAATGGTCTATGTGAGTCTCCAGTAGGATGCAGCCAGATTAACCAAAGAAGTTTCTGAGGAATTCCACAATTATACTTTATACTTAAAACGACTCCGCTTAGTTAAAGACATTCATTTCGCATTAGTCTGATAGTGATGTTGTACATAATTTCTATCTCTTCCATATTATCCGTCCTCAAATGGTTAGTCATGGTTTTCCGTATGCTTCTGTTACATTTCTTTTTAATATGATTTCTTTTTAATTAAATAATTCCATGCTCTATAATGGAATGCAGGAGTATTATCAAAAGTGCGAAATTACCATAAATGGTTGATGCAAATTTGACACGACTGTGAAAATTTGTTCATATATGCAAAATAAAAGCTTTTCTCATTTTACGATTCAAAAATTGGTTACCCGCTTTACCCACTTAGTCGAAGGAATAACAAACATGTCGTTAAATTTAAGCATTTTCCAATAATACTTCCGGAAGCAACATTTTTATTACTTAGTTTTGAGCATTCAAAGTGTGTGTTTTATTTTGGCAAACTTGGTTATAACATTGTAGTTTTTCGTTATTTTTTTCTTATTTTCAGCATGTTAAGTGAAGATGCTGAGAATATTGCAGCAAAAAAAGCGCTCATAAAAAGTCCATCATTTTCGAATACAAGAAAGTTTGAAATATAAAGAGAAAACTTATGCAATCATATTATTACTAAGATGCAATTGAATTTTTAATGTACGACATTGTTGATGCTCAAAACAAACTGTATGACATGCCAATGACAGACAGACATTCTTAAAATCGCAAAAGTTTTGAATTTCAATTCAAACAACAAACAATTCGATAAGAAAGCAAGATTTGGGGTAAAGAAACTATTGCAAATAATGTGAAAATCATCAGCGAAGCAAACGCAGACACGCGATAATCATAACAATGACTGTGTGGCAGTGTTGCCACCTTCCGCAGCAAAGTAACCCAATAGCGTGTGTCGCCTGGCATTGAGCCAGGATTGCAATTGCCTTTGCAAGGATTAAGCTGGAAAAATTGAATACTTCCGCTGCGCTTTTTATAAACTATTTTAGATTTTTTTTTTATCTAGTTTTTTGCGGGGTTAATAATAAAGAAGACAAAATTATTTCGTTTCTTGCTTGCCTCTTTTATTTATTATTTTTTTATATTTTTTGTATGATTTTGATTTTTGTGGTTTTGCAGCGATATCGTTGGTGGTTTCCTTTGGCTATAATTGCGCTTTTCTTATGTGTATTTTTTCACATTCCAGATTTAGTTGAGTTGCTATTTTTTTGCCTTTTAGAAATTTCTTGGCATGTCGTCTAAGATGCCGTTGTTGTTGTTGTTGCCTTGATGCTTTTCTAACAGTCAGCAGCGGCCTCTACATTCTTGTAGACAATCATAAAAAGGGATAAACGGCCATTTTATATTTGATTTGTTATTTTTGTTTGTAGCTTTTCACATCCTTGTATGTGTTGGTCTTTTTTTCTTGTAAATTTTTTTTAGTATTTTTCTATTTTCTTGGCACAAATATCTACGACGTCGTTTCCTCTCATGTTTGTTTAATATTTCTGCACAATTGTTGCTTTTTCCGCAAGCTAACGTACTGTTTTGAGCTAAAGAGCAGCAACAAAATAGCATAAAAAAAGAAAAGTTTCAATTCAACGTAATGCTTTTTTCCATTAACTTTTCATATTTTATGTCTTGCATCGAGATAATCGTTTCGAAAATTTTTATAAACTGATTGTAATGGCATTCTCTGAAGTTATAATAGAAATTGAAATTGCAATTTTTATCTGATTTTGGAATAATTTTTTTTTTTTTTTTGTGATTGAGTGATTTTTGTCTCCGATTTTTTATAGAATGCTATAATGCATGATTGAAGATAAGGATTTTGAACGAGTGAAGTACTAAGTAGTTATCATGAGTTGTTTTAAATACTATAGACAAGAATTTGTGATGTTTCGAATACAGAATTTGGGCTTTATCAACAATTATAAACATTTTTTCTGCTAATCATATTTTATGTGCAAAACACAGCTGTTAATAAAAAAATTTTATTATTAGAGTATTTTTATTAATATAACAGTATGTTCAAAAAGTCCGTAGGATGACACATAGATGGCGTGACTAGATTTTTTTCATATGATTTTAGCTTAGTACCAACCTTCAAACAATACGTATAAAAATTTGACAACAATCTGACAATTGATTCGTGAGTTATAGCATTTTGTGTGCAACTATTGTTATTGCAAAAAAAAAAAAAATGAAAAAAAGGGAATTTAAACCCGGTCGTACCAGCACAAATGATGCAGAGCGCAGTGGACGTCCAAATCAGACTGTTATTCCACAAAACATCAAAAAGATCCACAAATTGGTTATGAACGATCGCAAATTGAAAGTGCACGAGCTAGCTGACATTGTAAAGATATCAGATGGTAGTGATTTTACCATTATACACGAAAATATGGGCATGCAAAAGCTCTGTGCAAAGTGAGTGCCGCGTGAGCTCACTCGAATTCACTCACTCGAAAATCGAATTCTGACGTCGATATGTGACAATAGATGAAACATGGCTTCACTATTACACACCATAATCCAAAAGACAGCCAGCTGAGTGGACAGCAGTCGATGAACCGAATCTAAAGCGAGCAAAGACCCAATAGTCGGCTTGTAAGGTGATGGCGTCTGTATTTTGGGATGCGAAAGGAATAATATTCATCGACTATCTCCAAAAAGGAACCACCATCAACAGCGGCTATTACTGTGCACTTTTGGATCGATTGAAATCTGAAATCGCCAAGCAACGGCCACATTTGCAAAAGAAAAAAGTGTTGTTTCACCAAGACAATGCACCGTGTCACAAATCGATGAAAACGATGGCAAAATTGAATGAATTGGGCTTGGAATTGCTTACCCACCCACCGTATTCTCCAGATTTAGCCCCCAGCGACTTTTTCCTGTTTTAAGATCTCAGTATGCTTGCTGTAAAGAAATTTAAGTCCAGTGATGAAGTAATCGCTGAAACTGAGGCCTATTTTGAGGAGAAAGAGAAATCGTACTATTAAAGTGGTACCGAAAGGTTGGAAAATCGCTATACTCGTTGTATCGCTCTCGAAGGCAACTATGTTGAATAATATAATCGAGTTTTATCAAAATTCTGTTTTTTTCTTATAAAAAAATATTTCGTATAAAAAATATTTGGCGTTTTTCTGTTCGTCTGGTCATAACTTTGAAATGGTTAGCTACATCTGGCAACTCTTTTTAGTTTGCTTAACAGAAGACAAGAACATTTTGAACATTTTATTGAGATTAGTATGTCATGTTAAATGTTATTGTAAAGCAGAAATGAGTGAAATGAGTGAAACTAAAAACAACTAGTGAAACAACTAGTAAGGATGGAGCTTCGGCAGGGTACCGAAGCTAAAAAAGCCCCCCACGGCCATATTGAAGTATATTATATACTAACGAAAGTTTTCCTATTTTGATGACTTCACTTTGTATGGGAGGTAGGCGTGTTTATCGTAGAGATGGTTCATATGATATATCAAAGCTAATGTGCAAAATTTCAAGACGTTTCTTTAATTTTTGTGGATTTTTAAAAGACTTTACGTTGAAAATAAAGCCACTTTGTATGGGAAGTAGGCGTGGTTTTTATCCGATTTTGCCATACATCATAGAGATGGGTTATTTAAATATCAAAGCTTATGTGCGAAATTTTAAAATATTTCTTTAATTTTTGCAGATTTTAAAGAGATTTAACGGTTAGATTTTAAAATTAGATTTTTTCATCCGATTTTGCCAAATATTATAGTGAGGGTCTATATTAAATAACAAAGCTTATGTGCAAAATTTCAAGACATTTCTTTAATTTGATTAGATTTTTAAGAGATTTTACTTTTAAAATAAATCTACTCTGTATGAGAGGTAGGAGGTTTTTATCCGATTTTCCTAAATTTCATAGCCAGAATTTAAAAGTTATGAAGTTGAAGTTGAAATTGAAGATGAAAGCTTACGTGCCAAATTTCAAGGCATTTCTTTGATATTTGTGGATTTTAAAGACATTTTGCGGTTAAAATAAAGTCTCTGTGTATGGGAGGTAGGTGTGGTTTTCATCCAATTTGGCCCATTTTCGATCTTGATCTTCCTTTTTTATTAATAAACTTATATTTTGAATATCATTGCGATAACTTTCAAATTACGACTGTAATCGTGTTGACAGACGGACAGACAGACGGACACACGGAAATCGACTCAGGAGGTTATGCTGATCAAAAATATATATATTTGTCTATACCTGCCATGCCTCTTTCTTGGTGTTACAAACGAAATGACAAAGTTAATATACGCCTTACGCGTTGGGGTATAAAAAAACGTAAATTATACAAAATACAAAGAAAAAATAGCAAGGAAATAATGTGTCACAGGCATGTGAAAAGATTTGTACTGTCAGGAAATGCTTCGTTTGCTTTCGTTCTGAAAATTTTGAAGTGAAATATATTCCTTGCTCTGGTCGACCTATCATCGCAAAAGTCAATGAAATTATGGATTAAGTTAAAAAAAAATACCATCATGTGAGCAGTCAAGTCATCGCTAAGGAACTAAAGATTTACCACAAAACTGTTTAATCGAATTGTATACAGTTTTAAAAAGAAGCTCAATCTTTGGCTGCCTCATGAACTAAGTGCAAAATATGTAATCGTGTCATTTTGGAAACGTATGGCAATAGTTGATAAAGAGTGGATTACACACGATTATGTTGTTCGAAAACGGTCCTTGTCGAAAAAGTCTAAAGCTTCAAGAACGGTGTCAAATCCGATATTGACAACAAGCAGTGTGATGCGGTGTGTTTGGTGAAACTATAAGGTTGTTATCCATTATGAGCTACTACCGCCTGGCCAAACTATTAATTCAAATCTCTACTGTCAGTAATTGAAGCAAGATATTGACAAAAAGATGCCGGAATTGATCAACAGGAAAAGTGTTGTGTTTCATCATGAAAAGGCTAGGCCACACACATCTTTGTTGTTGTGAAGTTTCGATGTATAGTCCTGATGTTGCACCATCAGATTATCATTTATTCCGATCTCTCCAACACTCTCTTGCTGGGGGAAAAAATTGGCCTCAAAAGACGACTGTGAGAAGCACCTGCGTCAGTTTTTCAAATATACAATCCTGCAATTCTACAATACAGGATTCATGATTCTAGCCGCAAAATGGCAGAAGGTAGTTGAAAGGAATGGCTAATATTTGGATTAGTAAGATGTTTTTTGAATACAAAATAATTTTGTATATTTTTACAAAAATTCGAAGACTTTTTCTCTAACCAATATTAAGGAAACTGTTGTATTCCACCGACACTTTTTTTCTATTCTTGAACAGGTTTACTTTCTCCACTTTAAATACATTGCTTAAAATTTTGTTGCAATTTTCAGACATATGAGAAAGTTTTAGCCTCAGGGCATGAGACTCAGTGGCAATTATGTGACTTTCGTGATTTATTCTAAAGACTAATGAGCAGTTTTTAGTTTTGAGTCACAAAACAAGAAAAATGAAATAAAACCGCAAGCACTCGCATATATTCTAGGAAATTCATTTAAATTTAAGAATATATTTATAGCTGACAATTTATAATGACGATAAAGTCAAATTGAGTGGTTCTTTACCTTCTGTTAGTTAAAATATCTTAGTTAATTTTTAAATATTTGGCTTGTAAGTTAGAATATCGTAAAATAATTTAACTTTTACTTGTTTGATTTGAATAATTATTTAGTATTATTTAATTTTCTTCACTTCACTAAAACTTCACTAAAACTTCAACAACATGTTTTTTTAAAATTTTAAATTTTTTTTTATATTTTTTTTTTAATTGGCATGCACGCCTTCTCAAGAAATCCATAAGGTATAATATACGATAAAACAATAACTTTGAACGCGATTTCATCGAAGCAACTTTTTTTAAAACGGTTCGATAGATAACTCAAAATATATTGGTTCAATTTCAATGAATCTTAGTGCATTTTGTTTATAATTTTGTCATTTAAGCATCCCCCTCAAGTTCAAGTACCTACTATTATTTGTTTTTTTTTATAGACAAAAAAGAGCGCGATAATCGAACTCTTTTTTTAACTTTTTACTCTTATTTTTTACTCTAACTTTCGCCACAATTTTAAAAAAACCCCTCGGGGGTCGCTGCACAGTTATATGTCGAACTACGTCAATGTCTTCGTATAGCTTATACAGCTCGTGGTTCATTGGGATGCGATAGTCATCGCCGACTCGAACAGGACCGGCGATTTTGCGAATAACTTTTCTCTCGAACACCCCCAGAGCGGCTGCGTCAGTTTGCGAAACCACCCATGCCTCAGCGCCATAAAGCAGCACATGTAGATCGAGCGTCTTGTAGAGTGTTAGTTTCGTCGATCGAGAGAGGGCTCTGGAACTTAGTTGCTTACTGAGCCCGTAGTAGCACCTTTAGCAATTATTGTTCTTCGCTTTATCTCCAGGCTGACTTTGTTGTTGTTATTAATGGCGGTGCCAAGGTATACGAACTCCTTGAGTACTTCAAAGTTATAGCTGCCGGATTATCCAACTGGCGGAAGCCCTCAAAACAATTTTTCTTCTATTACTGCTATGTTAAAGAGAAGGATATATTTGTAAAATAATAAAAAAATTAAAATTTATATCGTCTGTTTAATCAATGATCAAGATTTTCGACAATTTTGTTCAACAGCTTTAACCCCAAAAAATTATTTAATCACGTGATATCTTTAAACTTGTAGATACATACTTCCGGTACTATTATAGAGAGTAACCTGACAAAATTTCGGCCTGATTAACCGATCAACAACTTCTTGAGTTACAGCACGAACATTTTTTGAAAAAGTAGTTTCGAGATAATCACGTTTGAAGTTTCGTTACGGTATAACTATAAGTTTTAATGACTTACGTGACAATCTGCGATTCCGGGTCCATACAATAGCCTTCAGGCCTTTCGAAAAGCTGAATTTATTAAAGCTGCTGCTATTTCTGAGCTGTACGAGCTACTTTTGTCTTGGAGAGACTCTTTCGATTCAGTTTCGCTTCTCGTGCTTCATCGGTGTTTGCGACGAAAATGTTGCAATATTCAGCTCGTTCATAAGCTTCAGAATGGAGGTGTAGCCTTCACTTAACATTTCAGCAGCAATGTAAGCTGAAATTTCGACAGTATCAGCCCGGAATTGAGCTGTTTCGGACATATTCGCTAAAACTGTCGAGTTGAAACTTTCGTGATGTATAATAATTTAGCTACCTTTGTTTCGAAACCTATTTTAACCATACTGACGTCAATAGTCTTATAACTTCGTTGCTAATTGAAACACTTGTAACCGCGAGATTGTGGGCTTAAATATAAAATGACTATTAATGTGAAATATAAACTGCATGTGAATTATACAAAGAGTTTGGTGTTTTAAATGAAAATTCACAGATCTTCACAGAAAAAAATCTGTACATAATATATCTGAATTTCGTTCATAAAACCTTGATTTAGAAAATATTAGAACGGATTCATAAAATTAAAAAAAAAAAAAAAATTCATATTATATGTGAATTCTCGTGAGCTCGTTCACAATTTTAATATTCTTTAAGAATGCGCACATAAATATTATAAGATGTGTTCTTAAATTTTTTTTTATTATTTTTAAAAATTAAACTTAACATTTATTAAAATGGTTAATGCAAGAAATCATATATAACATCAACTAAATTTATTTTCATTAAACATGTATGTATATGATGTGTGGCGGCCGTGGCGTAGTGAGTAGAGTGTGTGACTCTTACGCCAGAGAACCCAGGTTCGAATCCTCCATCCGACACAGAAAGTTTTTTCAATTGAATAAATTTTCTGTTCGGCCGTCACTTCTCTGCAGCCAATGGCAAACCTCAGAGAGTAAAAACTGCCATGAAAAGCTTCTTGAGAACATAAACCGTTCGGAGTCGACGTAAAACATGTAGGTCCAGTTCTCGATCATTTGTGTGCAAACATTTCACATCACACACAACACAATTGGTCATAAGAAGCTCGGTCAAAGTCCTTTCAAGGGCTGAAATGGCCATTTCGTTTTTTTTTCGTATATGATGTGTATAGATCAGAGAACTGCAAAACTCACATAAAAATATTCATACGTAATCAACACTGTAAAAATCATGCCTCTGCGTTCAATCGATCAGAGTTGCTCGAATGTACAGACTCGCTGTTGAGTTAAATTCAATCAAACCGAGTGCTTCGTGTTGGCTCTGTGATTTTAATCGACTGATACATATTTCATGCTTGTTCGTTGGGCTCAAAAACGATTATTTTCATCAACGCAAAAAGCAAAAATCAACAAGTATGAGGTTTTCATGTGCAGACAGAGAGAGTGAGAGAAAGAGAGAACAAGAAGAAGAAGGGTGAAGTTTTTATTACGATTGACTGCAAACAACTAAATTTAACTATTGTGCTGATTTTATTCAACGCTAAACTTTGTTGAATGAGTTGAGTTGAGTAAGAATTCCAGAGAATGATTTAATCAATCAAAAAGTGAGTTTTGCAGTTCTCTGGTATAGATATAGTGAAGACATTTTTTGTGATAATTTTTAATTTTCTTAAAATACAGAATTGCGTAGTGTAAACACAAACAGCTCGGTCAAAACAAATCGCAAATATTTTACATTCATTTATTTATATTTAGGTAAATATAAGCTAGTTAGGTAAGTTAGGTAAGCTTGTTCTAAAATGTAGGTAAATATTCACAGATATTAGTATTTTCTTCATTAATACTACTTATAAATTCTTAAAATGTAGGTAAATATTCACAAATATTATGATTTCGTTCATAACATGAAATGCTAGGAACGCTATTTACTGCTAGTATGAATCCGTTTTCTGGTGAAATATTATGAAAAATTCATAATATTTAGGAACAAATTCATAAAATCTATGGACAATTTTTTTTTGTATAAAAATTACAAGCTTATTATTTTTTCTCTCTCTTCTCTAATAATATTACAATACATAATATGCAATATCTAGAACATATATAAAATTAATGAACATTGTCGTATCTGTAGATATAATTTTGCATTTAAATTTATAATATCAAAGTAGTTTTGGAATGTATTTCCTTGTCCCGCTCAAAGGATTTTTACGGCATTTAATTTCATTTAATTTCATTTATTCAGTTTCAGTTGTAATTTTCAAACTTGAAAGTTCCCATCTTTTTGGCTTTACAAACTCCGTCTTTACACGCACGTCGATGTCGTTTTAATGTCATGTTTCATTCCAGCCGCCTTTTAATTCAAACACACACACGCACACATACGTTCAAATGCACATGCATGCACAGTTTTACATACATAGCACCATAGCACTCCAAAAGTAAAAAAATAATTTTTTTTTGGTTTCCGCCTTAATTTAATTACAGCTCTCGAACAGGGTGACGAGCTTCTAATGAGAAGAGCGCGGCATGTCGTTACAGAAATAAAGCGTACACAAGAGGCGGCCGCAGCGTTACGCCAACATAATTTCGCAAAGGTAGGTATGTGTTTAAAATAAACCAAATTCAAATAATGGGGCCTGAGTAGAATAACTCGTAGTGGTAAGAAATAAAAAAAAAAAAAAAATCATATAAACACTAAACATAAAGAACAAGCTGCTACTATGAGTAGCACGTGCACCACACCGTAGTCCGGCTTGGTTAACGGTAACGTTTACAAAAGTAACGAGTTCAAATTGTAATGAATTCTAGCTTTAACTTAAAAAAACCAACAACAACTACGATACGTGTATAACGATAAGAAACAGCAGAGTGGTTAATGTTGGTAACTCTGCTGCTACTGGCGCTGACTAAGCATGTGGAAACCGAAACCAGCTAAATTCTTAGATCCGTTTGAAGCGATATCTAGCTTGGTGCTTTACGCAAACTGAACTCGTAATTAAAATACGTGAGAAAATTGGCAAAGTTCGTTATGGTGGTTAATATTTTTGTTGTGTGTTTTTTTCTAGTTATTGTCTGGTTTAATGTGGAACCTGGGGATTTTTTTTTAAAGATGTATTTTTGCTTTTACGCTACTTGTAGAAGTGACGGGAAGATGGAGTTGCGTTTAAAGTTGTCAGGGGTTTTTTGGGCTTATTATAAAATTATTTTTTTTTTGTCATATGAGAATGCAATGTAAAGGTGACTGTTATGTCCGGAACTGATAAAATTTTTAACTGTAAATGACAGAAAAACCTCACATAGTGTTTTTCGTTGACACCAGATGTGTTGTCTGAATTCAATGTGCGTCTTAGCAAGGTGTCAGAGGTTCATTAAACTGACACCCAACAGATGAAACCACCCGGGCCCTATTATTAGCAGCCTTAGTTTTTCTATTAAAGCTTTGCACCCGGCTTCTTCTTATAATTTAATCCTCCCTTTAAAGGAACTTCTAGATCCGGCTAATTATCCACAAAAGACCAGCATTTAATACTGCCATAATTTAAATTAATTTCTTCGAATAGCCAAAGAATTTTAAATAAAATTCTGAAGTTTTTGTTTGATTCACGTTTTTCATATCCTTGTGGGTTATTATCTGCATAATTTGCAAAGCTAACTTCTCATTAGGCACACACTCTCCGCAGGATGTTTCCATTTAAGTGTTTTTTTTTTGTGTTTTTATAGTTTTTCTTTTTGCCTCTCTGACTTGGCGCTAATTTCACCAACATCATTGCCGCCATCAGCGGCATCCAAACGATAGTTGTACTGATTGCAACAGCAGCACCATTGACGTGCATAATTTGTGTAATTCGTGTAATTTGCAGAATTTCCACACACAATTTTTTAACACATATACACACACACACAGTCATAGAGACAAGAACTGAAATAAAAAGAAATTCTTAATATAAAACATATTTATGGAGAGGGGAATAAGGTTTGAAAAAAATGCACTAAACAAATTTATGCGCTGCATTTAGCGGCTGCTGCACCACCAGCAGCAACCAGCTTAAAATCTCAACTCATTCAGCGCCACGCTCGTATGTTTGGCTCGCGCTTTTAATCAATTGTGAATGTGTGTTTTTTGTTTTAATGCAGCGTAGCTCTTTGTTGTAGCCAGGATATTCCAAAGGATCTCAGCCATGCAATTGGTTGTGGAATGTGTAGGCAGGCACGCTAGACAAACTTCAAATGCAAATATATGCTGTATAGAATTGCAAAAAGCTGCATTTGCAAGCGGCAAAGAACTATGTGGCAATGCTGTGCCAAAACACACACACACACACACACACACGAGCACATAAATGCATGTGCAGATTTAATGCAACACAGCTGAACTGCAATCAACGAGTTTGATTTGTGTGACCCCACTTATACAAAAGCATTTTCACACCCACGCACAAGCATGCCCCTTACCCCCCAGCACCGCTGCTACTCATAAAACACACAAATGCAACGCTGCATTGTGTTCGTATTAGCGTAAATCTTTTGAAATTTTTAAAAGCGAACTCATACCATGATGACAGAACGTTTTTGCTCGTTTAAGCTCATCAGCCGTGTAACATCGGCACCAGCACCAGCACAAGCGTATATAAGCGAACTCGAACGATTTACACAATAATTGTGGACTTTTTGTGATGTTTTTTTATACGCCATATTTTTCAATTTTTGGCTGCTATTCATGCTGTGCGCTGCTGTTAAAAATGCAGCAAGCACAACTTTTGTGCTAATGATGCTGATTGTTGTTGTTGTTTGAGTAGTGTTGATAGTCATTGATTATGACTAAGTTGGGTAGAGGGGAGAAAAGGAGATGTATCTCTGTTGTTCTATGTGTGTTAGGCTTTTTATATTCAAACAAAGTGTGGATGCTTCTTTGTTTCTTTGTGCATTTGTGCCAAATATTTTCATAACATTGGCTGCGATTTTTAAAATTTTGGCGCCAAGCTGATGTTAATTTTTGGAAAAAATGCTCAACAAAAGAATATATCTGTTACTGACTCTCATCAGACTGTTGTTGAATTGGTTGAAATTTTACTATTCAATGCAATCAAAAGATATTTGAATGATTTCCAAAAATTTAAGAGTTCCATGAAAGATTTTTGGTCTACTACGAAATTATATTTACAGAAGATAAAAGCTGTGCAAATTGTGAAAACTTATTTGCTTTATTTTATATTTTTATTAGAACACAAAAAATTGTATGTAATAAAAAAAGTATATTAACAAAAAAATAAAATCATATTCAGTTTCTATACAAATCAGGCAAGAAAATTTATACGTACAATAAAACTGTTACGCAAAAAATTAACAAATTTAATATTTCTTACCTGAAATTTATTGAAATTCTTATTGTGCTGAATATTTTGATTGGTTTGGAATCCAAAAATAACATAAAAATTTTTGTGTGCTTGTCTGTGGTTGCATCACGCTAAGACTACGGATGAATTTAAACAATCGATTGCGTATCGTTGAATCGTTCTCACGTGTTTGAAATGTCTTCTTGCTCTCATTGCAATGTGCGAATCATGGTCTCCGACCCGATATCGTGTGGCTTTTGCTATAAAAAATTTCATTCAGAGTGTATAAAACTAAATTCTGATTGCGTGAATCTGTTAACAATTAATAAGAACATTTTTTATAAATGTCATGTTTGTGCTAAGATTTTCTCCGAAAATCTAATATCAAGTCTAAATCTCGCATATAATAAACTCAGTGATCTTAATAACATCTTTGATACTCTTAAATCTGAACTTAACTCTCTTACTAGTGCTTCATGCGTGCAAACTAGCAGTGCTAGCTCTAACATTATAAACACTCGTTCAAGAGCAAAGGTCATTGATCCGCAAGTGAAAACTAATTCTATAATGTCTATAATAATGTTGATTCTTCTTCTAAATTTAATTTTAGTTTTTGTAACTTTGATCAACTCAATGATTGCTTTTCTCTTCTTGATTGGAATAGCTTATTTTTAAACAAATCTACATCCTCTTGCTATGATATATTTAAATTAAATATATTAATACATCTGCGTCGTTCATGTGCCAAAAATTAAGAAAAAAATTTATAAGCTACCTTGGCATACAAAAGGACTAAAGAAATTAAAAAATCTTAGAAACAAATTTTTTAATCTTCACAAAATCACTAATAACCCAGATCATAAAAACAAATATCTCCAATATATGAGGGAGTTCAACTTTCTTAACAAATTTTTATATATATTGCAATATATATTACAATGTGAAAGTAATATTAAATCAAACCCTAACTCTTTCTGGCAATTTATTCAGTCGCGTAAATCATCTTCTTATATTCCAACTACTATGACCTACGGAAGTAAAAAAATCGAGCTCAATTTTAGAATCAGCAAATTTATTCGCAGAATTTTTCGAATCAAACTATGAATCTGACAATGGTTCAATCGCGTTTCAGAATTTGTCCAATTATCAGTTTAGGTGGCCTTGAATTGAATTTAACTGATGTTACAAATGGAATTTTAAGCCTTAAAAATTCCCATAAATGTGACATTGACGGATTTTCTTCTTTTTTCCTAAAAAATAGTATTTTTACACTTTCTAAACCTCTTTTAGAGATTTTTAATAAATCCCTTTCTTCCGGTGATTTTATTAACACCTGGAAAATTGCTCATATTACCCCAGTTTTTAAAAGTGGTGTAAAGAATGATGTCAAAAATTATAGGCCCATCTCTTAATTGTCAACTATCTCAAAAGTTTTTGAAAGAATTATTAAAGAAAAATTATTTTTTCTTTTGAAACGTTATATAATTCCAAACCAGCATGGATTTGTTACCGGTCGGTCGACGGTTACAAATCTTGCTCTTTTCACAGAATACTGTATATCCTCCTTCGAATGTGGCAGTCAAGTTGACGTCATATACACGGATTTCTCGAAGGCGTTTGATAAAGTCTCTCATATTATCCTGATAAATAAACTTTTTAATATGGGGTTCCATTCTAGTCTCTTAAAATGGATACAATCATATCTTAGTAATAGACTTTGTTATGTTTGTATTAATAACATAAGCTCATACTCTTTTTTTGCGACTTCGGGAGTTCCTCAAGAAAGCATACTAGGTCCCTTGCTATTCATTCTATTTATAAATGACATTTCACACTGTTTTAATAAATCTAGTTTTCTGCTTTATGCTGATGACCTTAAAATATTCTCTAGAATTGATAATATCTCTGATATCTATTACCTACAAACTGAATTAAATAATCTGTTAACTTGGAGTAAAACGAATAAACTGCCCTTAAATATTTTAAAATGTTATCATGCCACCTTTGCTAAATCAAGAAACCTTTTTGTTTCCTCATATTGTCTGAACAATAATACACTAAAAACAGTTGAAGAAATTTAAGACTTGGGAGTAGTTTTTGATTCCAAATTCACATTTGTTCCACACATAAACTACATTATTCCGAAAGCATACTCCTTGCTTGCCTTTTTTCGTCGTAATACCTCTGAATTCTCTGATCCATATACGCATAAATTGCTTTACACAACATTTATACGGTCAAAACTCGAATATGCATCGTTTATATGGAACCCATTTTACTCCACACACTCTGCGCGACTTGAACGAGTACAAAAAAAAAATTTCTAAGGTTCTCACTTAGATCATTAAATTTTGTTGAGCCACTTCCCTCATATAATTCGCGATGCCTGCTTATACACCTTCAATCTCTTGAGAGTAGGAGAAGAATTCGTTCGTTGATGATTCTGTTCGATATAATTTCAGGTCAAATCGATTGCTCAGAATTATTAAACTTTATTAATTTCTCTTTTCCTTCGCGTAAATTACGTCAGCATAATATTTTTGCTATTCCATTCCATAGTAGCAATTATGCAATCAATGAACCATTATCTAGAACTATGAACGACTTTAATTTTCTCTCTAGAAGAATCTTCATTGACTTTTCTATTTCTAAAGATCGCTTTAAGAACTTACTGAATGAAACATTTATATTCTAGCACATCTTGTCTTATTTCTTCTATATTAAATTTTTCGTAATATTTTACTTCCTTAGTATTAAATTTAGTTTTTAAGGAAATTATGTATTCACTTGTCTGTAAGGTTGTGACCATAGACAAAAAAAAATAATAATAATAATAATAAACAAAACTTGGCATGTAAATTCTTTATACCCCCGGTCCTTATGTAAAAAGGGTCAAAAATGCGCTAAAAGAAAACAATGTATTAGTAAGGATAACAAAAACATTAAAAAAAATATAAAAATAACCACTTGTCTGCACTAGAATTGGACGATTGTCTTTCTATCAAAAAGTCTTTTCTGTATTTGATACTCATATTCCAAAAATAAAGAAAAAAAAAAAAATAAACTATCGGAACCCTGGCTTGATTCAAATCTTAGAAATTTGAGAAATCAAATAAATAAACTTTACAGAGTCATTAAAAATGGCGTCATTGTAAGTAAGACGAGGTAAAGGTTAGATACGAAGAGCTGACTAAGGAGTTCTCCATTAAGTCCGAAGAGGCTTTTAGGCTTTACACCAATTTAATTGGAGAAAGCATTATTGAAGACCCGAAAAAATTCTTCGCTTTTGTAAATGTAATGCGGAAATCGACCGGATACCCAAATTTCATGTTTAAAGGCAATGTTACTTCATCTAACTAACAGGAAATTTGTAATCTCTTTGCGAATCATTTTAAAGAAGTCTTTTGTTCAGCTACACCCCAAAATCAACCTACATTTACTAGTATACCTAGTAGACCGCCATTGGTTTGTGAAATTAATATAGCACGCAGTGACATAACCAATTCCATTAATGAATTAGATACAAATAATTCTCCAGGTCCAGACCTTATACCACCAATTTCACTTGTTCAATGTTTAGACCAAGTAATCACGCCCTCACATATGATTTTTAACAAATCCTTGCATACAGGTATACTACCAACTTTTTGGAAGTCTTGTCATCTTACTCCAATTTATATAAATGGCGACAAGAGATCAGTTGAAAATTAAAGGGGTATTGCAATATTATCAGCTATTCACGAGCTAAACACACGAGCGTAACTAATCCGTGTTTAAACGAGCAGTAAGATGGTTTTCGTAGAGGACGATCAACAACCACAAATCTTTCAATCATGGCATCAGATATTCTTACTAAAATGGAAAAAGGCCACCAAATAGATGCAGTATATACAGATTTTAGTAAAGCCTTTGATCGTGTTGATCACGAAATCCTAGCTAAGAAACTAGAAAAATTTGCTATATCAGGTACTGTGCTGAAATGGCTCAAGTCTTATCTCTGTGAAAGATCCCAATATGTTAAATTTCAGGGTACTCTGTCTAAAAAGATTGTTGTCTTGTCGGGTGTACCTCAAGGTAGCCATCTTGGCCCACTTCTCTTTAGCATATTTATTGCGGACATATCTGAAGTTTTGCTTGATGTTCCCCATTTGTTATATGCAGATGACTTAAAATTATACTATACCATTAGATCGGAAGTTCAGAATTCAGTATTCTTACAGAATAAGCTTTTGTCTCTGGAACAGTGGTGTAGTCAAAATAAACTTTCTTTAAGTATAAATAAGTGCTATGTTATAAGTTTTGCCCGTAAAAACATAATAACATTGTAACGATGCTTTGCCAAGGTATAACTCGCCGGATCCAGTGGTTCGTCTACAAAGAATTTATTTGATTCAAGGACTCTTCAATAGCTAGTAAAACAAGGAAACTATTTCGATTTAATTCTTATAATGATTTACTCATAAAATTCTTTTATAAGTGACTGTTCCTTTATTTGATATAAACTGCTCCTTAATATAACTTCCTAGTCTTGACGTTGCAACGAGTAATGTGAGTATCTATAATTCAATTTATTCAGCTTCGGACTCGAATTTCTCATATATCAATATTCCAACGGACCGTGTGCCTTGTTCTTTTAGAGGGCGTTGGCGGGCGCGTAGTGGCGCTGTGGTATAACCTGTATAGTGTCAGCGATTCGTGTGCGCAGTGCCACGACAATCCTGACCGATAGACCTCGTCGTCTCTAATGTGTTAATAACTAGCGTCTGACCGTAGTAAGTATTCGTAGTAGTGGGTTCGTTTGAGGAATAATGACACTAACTTATAAGTAGCAAGGATGCATAGGGACCCGAGCACTGACCTATAAGGTTTGTATCTTAGCAGCCTGGACTTATGGTTGGCAAGGATTTATAGGGACCCGGGCCCAACATACAAGACTTAGCTCCAATAAGGATTAAACTGACACTAGTTTATAGTTGGCAAGGATTCATAGGAATCCGAGCCCAACATACAAAAATTGTGTCTTAGAAACTAGGACTTATGGTTGGCAAGGATGCATAGGGACCCATGCCCAATACCCAAGACTCAGCTTCAATAAGGACTAACTACTGAAAACCACTTACCTGTTCTGCGGGTAAGTGGTTCAGTAGTCATGAACAACCAAAATAAAGAGGAAATATTAATTTGTTTGCGCAATGGCGAAAGCATTAGGCAAGTGGCGAAGAAATTCCATTTGGACAAAACTTTTGTCCAAAGATTAAAAAAAAAAGTGGTGTAAGTGTTCCCACAAACAAAGGTGGTCGTCCGAAAAAAATTTGCGATCGAGATGTACGCCATCTAGCAAATTTGGTTACCAGCACCGATGCCGTTACTCCTGCTGCAGCTTTAAATATACTGCAAATTGACGCCAGTAAGTGGACAGCTCGTCGAGCTTTGAAAAAAATAGGTGTTAAGGCAGCAGAAAAGAAAAAGAAACCTATGCTGACCAAACGACATGTGCGGTTACGGAAGGATTTTGTTGCAGCACACGAGCACTGGACTGTCGCTGATTGGGATTCGGTATGTTATTAAACATATGTGTGTATTACTGTTTATACTAACAAATATTAAATAATTTAAAGGTTATTTGGTCTGATGAGACTAAAATTAATCGATTTCAATCCGATGGGCGTGCATGGTATTGGACTAAGGACCCTGATACAATCCAACCAAATCAGGTACGCCAAACCGTCAAACACGGTGGTGGCTGTATCATGGTTTGGGGTTGTATATCCAAAGATGGAGTGGGACCCTTGGTGCGCATCGATGGAATTATGCGCAAGGAACAATATTTGTCCATCCTGCAACAGAATCTTCCTGATGTAGTGGAAAAAATGGGTCTTGCTGCTGAAAAAGTAATTTTTCAGCAAGACAATGACCCCAAACACACCGCACATCTAGTGAAAGACTGGCTCAAAAAGCAAAAATTTGGTGTGATGACGTGGCCTCCACAATCTCCGGATATGAATCCGATCGAGAATTTGTGGAGTCACGTCAAATCGCAGCTTGCAAAATATGCCAGTCCTCCAAAAGGCGTGAACGAGTTGTGGGAGCGGACGAAGGAAGTGTGGGAGGCGATTCCTCCAGAATTTGTGCAGAGGTACACGCAAAGTCTACCTAATCGCATCCAGGAGCTTAAGAAGGCAAAGGGTTACTGGACCAGTTACTAAATATATATTATTGTTTTAAAAATATAAAAATAAATAGTGAGTGCAAAACTGTATCATTATGATTTAGTTTGCATTATGCCTTCGTGTATTTGTTGTTGTAATCAGATCTTAATAAAAACCTGTTTGAAATACAGAAGAGACTTGTACAAACATAATAAAAAAAAATTTGATTGCATTTGAGTAAAATTTATAGAAATTATAGGTTGTAAAATGATAGTTGTTGGTTTGTGATACACTTATGCTCCTCAGTGTATCTTGCCGATCGCATCATATAATTTCAGTTACAGCGGCTTTGTGCTTGTATTCATTTAATGTAACAGTACGTTCAAAAAGTCCATAGGATGACACATAGATGGCGTTACTAGATTTTTTCCATATAATTTTTATTTAGTACCAACCTTCAAATGATACGTGTAAATTTTGACAATAATCTGACAATTGATTTGTGAGTTATAGCATTTGGTGTGCAACTATTGTTATTGAAAAAAAAAAAAAAACAAAATAGAAAAAAGTGGAAACCAAACAATGGCTTGATAAACATTATCCGGACTCTGCTTCATCAAGACAAATGGTAGAAAAGTGGATTGCTGAATTTAAACGTGGTCGTACCAGCACAAATGATGCAGAGCGCAGTGAACGCCCATATCAGACTGTTATTCCACAAAACATCAAAAAAATTCACAAATTGGTTATAAACGATCGCAAATTGAAGGTGTACGAGCTAGCTGACAGTGTAAAGATATCAGATGGTAGTGTTTTTACCATTTTACACGAACATTTGGGTATGCGAAAGCTCTGTGCCAAGTGGGGGCCGCGTGAGCTCACAGTCGACCAAAAACAACAACGAATTGATGTTTCAGAGGAGTGTTCGGCACTGTTAAACCGCAATAAAATCGAATTATATCTTCGATATGTGACAATGGATGAAACATGGCTTCACTAGTACACACTAGAATCCAAAAGACAGTCAGCTGAGTGGACAGCAGTCGACGAACCGAATCCAAAGCGAGCAAAGACCAAACTGTCAGCTTGTAAGGTGATGGCGTCTGTATTTTGGGATGCGAAATGAATAATATTCATCGAGTATCTCCAAGAAGGAACCACCATCAACAGCGACTTGAAGGTTGAAATCGCCAAGAAACGGCCACATTGGCAATTGGAAAAAGTGTTGTTTCACCAAGACAATGCACCGTGTCACAAATCGATGAAAACGATGACAAAATTGAATAAATTGGGCTTCGAATTGCTTACTCACCCAGCGTATTCTCCAGATTTAGCCCCCAGGTACTTTTTCCTGTTTTCAGATCTCAAGAGAATGCTTGCTGGAAAGAAATTCAAGTCCAATGATGAAGTAATCGCTGGAACTGAGGCCTATTTTGACGAGAAAGAGAAGAAATCGTACTATAAAAGTGGCATCGAAAAGTTGAAAAATCGCTATACTCGTTGTATCGCTCTCGAAGGCAATTATGTTGAATAATATAATCGAGTTTTATCAAAATTTTGTTTTTTTCTTACTTATCCTACTGGCTTATTGAATGATCTGTTACCTTTGGCTTTTGTTCTATTAAATAATCAATTACAATAACTTTTTTCTCCATTCGGATAATAAAAATTCTGAGATTTTTTGTGCATTGATGATTTATGGTAGAATATCACCCATATGACTCCTTTCATATTTCCAATGACTCTATTATTTCTTATCGCTAAGCCAGAATAAATATCTAGTAACTAACTTAGGGAGCGCCTGCAACTATAAGTCAGTTTTGGTTGCGCTTGATGGCATTAGTTGGAAGCTCCAATTCTTATCAGGTTGTCCTCCACTTGGCCCAAGTTTCGTCAGGTTGTCCTCTTCTTGGTCCTTTCAATGGAGAAGTGGTCATCCTCTTCAGGGTACCGAATCGAATATTTTCTTCGCTGAAACGTCGTCTTCCATCCGCTGCACATCCAGTGAAGTCGATCGATTTTTATGCGTAATAAGTAGTAAGTTCGTCCATTAGCTTGGCAGTTCATTTTTCTTTTCCTCCCAAACTTACTCGTTTGCTCTGATTGAAAGTACTTGGTTAATTTTTTGAGGCTTTGATTCTTTTTTTATGATTGACATCGATTTTTTTATATTCATTGACAACTTGACGAAGATGCTTACCGATACGTTTTTGGACATGATCCAGGCCCGTAGCCAAGGGTGAATTTTAGGTGTTTAAATCCCCCTCTCCCCCTCTCACCCCTCCACCCCTTAGGGTCCAGACAGTATGAAAAAATAACCCAAATGAGACTATTAAATTCAAAATGTAATTTTTTTTTTTAAATAAACTGAGATCATGATCTTAATTTACAAAACATATTCTTAAAAATTAAACATTTTCAAAGCCAATTTAAAAAATTTCGCTTATACTGTGAATATTATTTCGTAAAAATAAGGAACTTGTAAGTTAAATTTTTCATTCTTTTTTCACGTATCAAAGTCGTAGGATCGTCACGTGCGCCACCACGGAAATGCTCATATCAAAAAATTCTTTGATTTGGACAACTTCTTTTTTTGCTTATGTCCTCCTAGATTTTGAAATTCTCACATTGTGCGTTAGCTGAAAGTCAGTAAATTAAAAAATTTACTGGCTGATAAAAATAATTTATACAAACATCCGAGTAACAAGGGTTATATCAGCTACCATTAAATTACGATCTGTACATCTATCAATTATATAAAAATAAAGAAATTTCATTGACGAACAGTTAATGAGTCTTCGTCAACGAAACCTATATAACTTTCAATTTGTTTAATTAAATCCAAATATTATATGTCTTGGTCAAAAAACACAACATCGTCACAGAGAAAAAGCCACCAAAATGCGTGCGTCATTCGTAAAATGTCTTCATTAATCCACATTGATGCCAAACAGAGTCCTTCAAGGTTACAGGCGTGTGAGCGCTGTGAGTTTGTTAAATTAATATAATGGTTTAGTTTTTCAAAATTGCTACTTCTAGCTTAGCAATTATTTTGTAACACTAATAAAATGATTTTACGACTTTTACTCATGCAGTGGTGGGGCGGAGGGTTGTATTTCTTCAATTAAAACACTCGCATACTTACTCCCACATAACCACAGCAATATTAATAATACACAACAAATACACTCAAGCGTGACTAGTGCGCAATTTTGCACACATTCAAAGCCATCAAATTCATAAGATTAATTAATGTGTGCCAACACAAACACCAACAGCGTAACGCCTAAATAATACCCCTCTTCCCACACCAGGTTCTTCTGTGTTCTAACTAGGTCAGTAGCTTTAGCAGCTTTGTTGGCATTTTATTGCCTTAATGTGTGAATTTCATTTAATTTCGCGCGGCTGATACAAGATGCCAATTATTTTTTCCCATTTTGTATTCTTCCTCTCCTTTTTACTCTGTATACTGCTTCTACATTTATTCCCAATTCGCATCATGAAATTCACATTAAATACACATGTATTGCAATTAACCGTTATAGCAAGTGCCCCATATGGTGGCTTGTCACAACACGCCTCGCTACCTCATCGCACTGTGTGCCACGCTTATTTTATTTGCTATGCCTTAATTTCATTTCAATTCTCTACAAAGTCATCAAGTGCGTCAAGCGTCCTGCATTGTGCTTCCTTCCTGTGGTGAGCTCCAACAACGACGACGACGACGACATAAAACGACGATTGACTTCATGCAATGCACACAAATTCCTTAGCATATTTCTAGGACGCGTGGAAGCGTAGGAGAAATTCGCGTACAAAAATGCTTTAAGCTGTTAGTAGTTGTTGCTGCTGGCTTGCATGGTTGTTGTAGTAATGCTGTTGTTCTTGTGTTGCTGAGTTTCCATTGACCATGGTCAAGATTGATATTGTTCAATATTAAAGATCACGCTGTGGCTAGAATGAAGCAGTCAGCAGCGAACTTAAAATAAGTTATTTAAACAGCAATAACTTTGTTGTTGCTATTTGCGTTGTTGCTGAAAAAGTCACTACTGTGCTGATTGATGTCGCAGTAGGATGAACAAACAGGGTGCAAAGCATGCAGAAATTAAATCAATGATGGTATACCACAAATAGCCCAAGAAAAAAAAAATATGTGCTTCCGCGGGTTGTCTTCACAAAATTTCTGTGAAAAATAATTCAATTATTTTTTGCACAATTTTGTTGTATGAAAAAAAAGCAACCGACTACAAAATCACTACAAAGTAAAAAATAATTTGAAAATACTTTTCCTTTTAATTTCTTGGTCATATTTGATAATATATTTAAACATATTATTATATATGAAATCTAATTATCTAAATATTTTTCTTATTTGTTTTATTATCATAAATATATTAATTTCTTGATGAATACAAAAGCTTTTAAGGTTGGCACTAATATAATCAGACTTTTAATCAGAAGCGCCAACTTCAAAGCATTTGTTTTCATCAAGAAGTTAATATATTTGTGATAATAAAACAAATTAGAAAAAAATTAAGATAATACGATTTCGTATATAATAATATGTTTAAATAAATTATCAAATATGACCAAGAAATTAAAAGGAAAAGTATTTTTAAATTATTTTTTACTTTGTAGTGATTTTGTAGTCGGTTGTTTTTTTTTTAAATTTTTATATCTTCCTTTTTAGAGAATATGATAAATTTTCGAAAAAAGTGTATAAACAACATAAATAAAATTGTTCCGTAAAAATTTGTTCTATTAAAATCTGAAAGTTTGTTGGTTATTTCAAATATCTGCCTCTTAAATTTAAATTAGATGTCACCTGTTTCGAAATTATTATACCCATTCTTGTAACGAGTTTTATTACCCTAGTGTCAATATTATTCGAGATATAGTGTTTTTCAAATATTGCCACGCCCCTTTGTTAAATAAGCGCCCACTGTCTGGAGCGTCATTTCCAATAATTGTGCCTACCCCTGTACTTTATTTCAGTACCCCAGCGTCAATATTAACTGCGATAGTGTTTATCTGGTATTGCCATGCCCATTTATAGAATAACGCCTACTTTATTGACCATAATTTTTAATAATTCTGCCTACCCCTGTACTACAATAAATTTCAGTGCCCTAGTGTCAATATTATTCGAGATGCACTGTTTTTCTAATATTGCCACGCCCAGTAGCCGAAATCCGCCCACTTTCATCACCGTAATTTTTACTAATAATGCCTACCCCTATACCAAATTGCAGTACCATAGTATCAATATTATTCGAGATATACTCTTTTTCTAATATTGCCACGCCCATTTGTCAAATAACGTCCATTTTGTTGACGGCAATTTGTAATAATTGTGCCTAGCACTACATTAAATTTCAGTACCCTATTGTCCATATTATTCGAGATACAGTGTTTTTATAATACTGCCACGCCCATTTGTCGAATAACGCCCGCTTTATTGACGATAATTTGTTATAATAATGCCTACCCCTACACTAAATTGCAGTACTCTAGCCTCAAAATTATTCAAGATACACTGTTTTTCTAATATTGCCACGCCCATTTGTCGAATTACGACCATTTTCTTTCCCGGAATTTGTAATAATAGTGCCTACCCCTACACTAAATTGCAGTACCCTAGTGTCAATATTATTCGAGATACAGTAGTATCCAGTATTGCGAGATCTATTATTGCCACGCCGGATTCTCGAATGCCGCCCTCTTTTGTACGGGCACCTCCATGCTTATGATATCTATCTGTTCCCCAAAAATTATGGCAATCAGGCATATGGTTTAGGAGTTATCGATGTACATACATTTAAAAAAAAAAAAAAAAAAAAAAAAGAACAGAGAAACCGACGAACTTGAGAACCTCCTCCTTTTTGAAGTCGGTTAAAAATATACTTGATGATCCTAGACGTAATATAAAATAACATAGTTCTTATTAAACCAATGCATCCTTAAATAAATAAAAAAATCCATAAGAGTGAACGAAAAAAGATGGAACGATAGTTTATTGTATCGCAGATGACGTGACTCTTCATTCTCTTCTCTATTTCATATCAACTCTGATCAGATTCTTTTAACCCTTTCAAGTGCAAGATTTTGTTAGGGAAGACAGATTTTTTAAGTGATCATTTTAGACTAATTTGGAATATAGTAACTCAAAAAATAGGTTTCATAACGATTCGAATAATCATTTGGATTTTAGAAATTGTTTTTTCCATACAACATGATGCATGAAGTATACAAAATTTATACTTCAAAATAAGTATACAATATTTCAAATAATAAAAATGAGAAACTACAAATAATTTATGGCAAATGTATTTACTTCTAATATCTCAATAAATCAAACGAATTCGTTTCGAATTCGATGTGAAACCGAGATCTCGGGTATTAATTTCGAGAACGAACTTCGTTCGAGAAATATTGTTCGGTTAATGCTTTAATTGCGTTTCAAAATACATATATTTTGAACTTAATATTTTGGATTAGATTTTTTCAAAACTTTTTGCCCATCTACCCTGTATCGTCATCGTAACGAAACTGCGTTGGCCAGAACACAAGCACTACACATGCTTCGTATAATTTAATGTTTTATTTTCTCATAATAATTCTTTTATCTTATGTGGAATGTTTTTTTTGCGTCTTTATATTTCTCTCTCCCTCACACTTTGTTTCACACTCAAACTTTATATTATTTTCTTTCTCTCTCTCTCTCTTTCTTTCTGCAGTTGGGTGAACTAATGACAAAGTCTCATATATCACTACGTGACGACTTTCAAGTATCCTGCATAGAGCTGGATGTCCTGGTGGATGCAGCCATTAATTGTTCTGGTGTACTGGGATCACGTATGACTGGTGGTGGCTTTGGTGGTTGCACCGTGACACTACTGCAACGTTCCGCCGTCGACGAAGTGATATCGACGATGCGAGCAAATTTCATCAAAAAATTCAATAAAACTGCCGGCAATAATATTGAATTCTACATCTGTACTCCGAGCATTGGAGCGCGACGTGTCCAGTTGTAGTTGAGCAATGCGATGTGTGCGATTAAATTGCAAACAATTATACGGTTAACCGTTTTTAAATGGTAGAACATAAAATAGAAACAAAAAAATAAAAAGATTTCTTTTATACATCATGTTTTGCAGGTACTTCAATATAGCAAATGGCTAAAGTTATAAACATTAATAAAATCAAAAAAGTTTTGAAAAAAAATTGAAGCATATTTCTTAGTTTTTCACAAAAACTTATCGTGATTGAATTATTGCTGCTTTTATTTGCTGTTTTGGAACAGTATATGCTGTGAAAGCATTGTTATAATGGCAAATGATAATTATAGTTTGAGCGATATTAGGTGCGGATCTGCATGCTTGCCTTTTATGTATTAAGATTTCCGCATACACAGAATACTGAAAAGAACAACAAAAAAAAAAAAAACTTATAACTTTATTTAGAACCTATTTTTAAGAAACTCACTTTTTTAAATAGAGTTTCAAAGAAATAATACCATATTGTATGATATCATATCAAGGGATCATATTTATATGATCATATAAGGATCATTTGGTGTATATCCTAAAATACACCAACATTTTTAAAATTTTATTTGAACATATACAACTTTATTAGAAACGTACCAGTAATGTTTCAAAATGGTATTTTTAATTCTCTATGGAAATTGTAATGTTTTTAAAAGTGTGTTATTTATGTAATATCAGAAATGTCAAATGTTGACCTAGTATATAAAAAACAGCATCTTTAAAATTTTTGAAAATCAGTATGCATTTTTATGCAACTATTTTCAAAAGACTATAAATTTGGAAAGAGTGTTCTTATTCGTTTTGGAAATATTAGTTTTTTAAAATTGTGTAATTACAGAAATTTAAAAAAAAAATATTTCAATCCCTATGTACCATAAAATGGAATTTCCCTTATTTTTTCTATTCCGGGGAATCTCAAACAACCAGCTGTAACAGTCAATTCAATTTTGAAGTTTGTGAAAATCAGTCAAAATATTTATTTTGCAAATAGTGCAGAAAACAAAATTAAATATAACAGAATTAGCGCTCATAGCAAAAAAACAATTACACTGTACAACACGAAAAAAAACACGTGGGGTTTTATGACTTTTTTTATGTTTTCGAGGTCGCTGAAACCGAATATGAGTTCAGTTTTGTCGGTTCATGTAAGGTTGTCTCTGGAGGCGGGTCCAGGGTAAGCCTCTACAATTAATGAAATCAATATTTCCCCTTTTGGGAAGGGCAGGAGAGGATTAAAATGAATGACCGACCCCCATTATTTTTCCAAAACGAAATTTTTTCCTTTGAACCTATCCTCTTTGACTCCTACTTAGGGGGGGCTCCCGTACAATGCACCCTAATGTTAATGAAATCAATATTTCCCCTCTTGGGAAGGGTAGGAGAGGGTGAATATGTGCGACCGACCTCCAGTATTTTTTCAAGTGTAACATTTTTCCCTTGGGACCTATCCCCTTCGACCCCTCCGACCCCTCCTTAGGGGAGCTTCCATACAATGTACTCTACAGTTAATAAAATCAATTTTTCCCCTCTTGGGAAGGGCAGCAGAGGGTTAATATGTACGACCGACCTCCATTATTTTTTCAAGTATAACATTTTTCCCTTGAGACCTATCCCCTCCGACCCCACCTAAGGGGAGCTCCCATACAATGCACTCTACTGTTAATAAAATCAATATATCCCCTCTTGGGAAGGGTAGGAGAGGGTTAATATGTACGGCCAACCTCCATTACTTTTTCAAGAGTAACATTTTTTCACTTAGGATCTATTCCCTCCGACCCCTCCTTACGGGTGAGTGCTCCCATACAATGTTATTTCATTAACAGTAGGGTACTTTGTAGGGGAGCATTATATATATAAGGGAGAAATATTACACTTGAAAACGTAAAAAGTACTGGAGGTCGGTCGTACATATTAACCCTGTCTTACCCTCCATAAAGACGTAAATATCGATTTCATTTACTGTAGGGGGGTTAGGGTTCATTGTATGGGAGCCCCCCTCAGGAGGGGGCAAAGAGAATAGGTCCAAAGGAAAAAATGTTCCTCTTGGAAAAATAATGGGGGTCGGTCATATATTTGAACCCTCTCCTGCCCTTCCCAAAAGGGGAAATATTGATTTCATTAATTATAGAAGCTTAGGGTTTATCCTGGACACCCGCCTCCAGGGAGAACCTTACGTGACCCAAAAAAACTGAATTCATATTCGGTTTCAGAGACCTCAAAAACATAAAAAAAGTCATGAAACTTCAAGGGGGTTTTTTTTTTTGAAAATTGTTGTAGTGTTATTATTGCGTTGCAATTGAAGAAAATGTTGCTGTAAGGTTTTTACCTGTTTTTTAAAGAAAACTGTCTAGAGGAAGATTTTAAAAATCACATAATATATTTTAACAATTATTATGCTTTACTGCTATTACTGCTACTATGATGCCACTACTTTGTGAACTATTTGCACAAATCGGATCCGGAACTGTAAGCTCCTTACGGATTATGACCTAAAAAAAAAAACATTTGCAAAAAAAAGCACATTTGCTTTACATAACAATGGCTTTACGTAACTAAGCATCCAGCTACCAAATTTTCAAGAACAGGTTGCACACTTGCCTTGTACATTGCGGAATCCTAATCTACGAAAAACTTCAACACGCCCACGCACTCCTGTTGAAAAAAATTTTCACTTTAATGGTGTCATATCTTTTCCGGAAAAGGATTCCTTTTATGATTAACCTCACAAACTTTAAGAAAAATATTTTGTTTTTTTTATGGATTGTTGGTTTTTCGTAAGCATTTTATTTAGTTGGAAAAAAAATTAAAATTTTCTTATGCGATTATATTCTATTGATTATGCTTTTATGCTTATATGCTTTTATATGCTTTTTTTTTGCTCTTATGCTTTTATATTCTATTGTTAAAATGAAAAATGCTGTTTTTTTAGTATTTTAATTTTCGTAACATAGTATAGTTATATACCATAGTTGTGTTGGCTTTTTTTTTTTTGCTTTCTTTCCCAAGACAGCCTAGAGCCAGTCTAAGGTTTTGATCCTATAAAACCCGATACTCATAACTAGTTTAATTGTTCTTAAAAGATTCTCTGCTTTTGACCCAAACTAACGCAGAAATAATTTTATTGCTAAAAATAAGTTTGGGAACTAGAGGGTTAAGAAAGAAATTTGAGAATTTCACTGAACTCCATTTAATTTATAAGTTTTTGCAACGCTTTCTATTTGTTTTTAATAAAGTGCTATTTTTGTGATGATTTGGCAGTAAAACGACGATTTTCAGAAATTTGGGGACAATTTGGTTGGGACCATTTCAGATTTTTTTTCCAAGTTTTATAGAGGGAAAACATTACTAACATGTATTCACAAGTTTCATTATATCGAGGTGCAAACCTCTAAGAATGTCGAAATTGTAACCTCAGCGAAGTTAAATTGTTAAGTGGGTGCTGTGAAATATCTATAGATGTATTTAAATTTGAACTCTATCCATATATTCAAAAACCTTTGTAACGAAAACCCGTTATTCGCTTTATTACCACTCACTAATTTGTGCAGAGTTGCCACTTTTTATAACTTCCACCATGTCAGTGTAACAAAAAATTATAGCAACACGGACACACATGCACGTCTCTGACACTAACATAAACATGCATTGTGTGCAAAGTCGTTGCATTTTGAAGTGGCGTTAAAAATTTACTTGACATCGACACTAGATGGCGTTGCGAATTGTCAACAAAAAACTTAAGCCTGAAATTATAAAATCTGCTTTGTTTTTTTTTTTGTTTTTTCTTTAGTTAGCCATTAGAGTTTAATTTTACACACAAATTAAAAAAAAAACAGAATATAAATACTGCAACAGCCAACAATTTGACGTAATATTTTCAATGTTTTTGTACAAAATAATAAAAGTTCTTCGCATCAACTTTTGCAAGAAAATACTTACTAACAACAGCAACTTTATTATTTCATCCTTCGGGATAGTTGGAAGTTTTCATCGTCGAAGTTCTACATTCGTAAAAGTTCTGTGATGGTAGAACAGGAAAAAAAGAGTATAAAAAACGTATTAAATTAAAAGCAAAGAAGTTTGCATTTTTTGTAAAATGTTTACTTGAGGAAATGTGAATTTTTAATTGAGTTACTTTACAATTCAACTACTCGGGAGAAAAACAACAAGAAATAATTAACATTATTTTCGTAAAACTTGTTGTACAGCATTAGAGACAGAAGATGTTTTTTTTTTTTGTGAACTGCATTGAAAAAGTAAGGTTTTGTTTTTGCTATGGTGTTTAATAAAAAAATGTTGCAGAAGAAATCCTTTGAATGAGCTATAATTTGGTAAGTTATAAATATGATGCCGATAATTTTCCGATTTTTTCATTTCTTTTAATAGGAATGATTTTTATATGAGCTCAAAATGAACAAGCATAAATGAAGGGCTTTTAATAATAATAAAGAAATTTTTGATTGAGTTATAGTTATTGTTATTGAAAACTAATAAATTAATGCATTATTGAAACTTTATCCAAGCTGAGATACAAGTTGAGCAAGCTGAGCTGGTTTGCAATGATTCCTTTTGGAATTAATTCCACCTAAATTCAATTTACTTGAAATAAGGAATTGGTAATTGGTCATTAGAAATTGGTAATTGGTAATTTCACATGAATGAAATTGGGAAAATATCGTCAACTCCATTATAGGCATTGTAATGTGTAATTTAACTTTTCAATTCCTCAGGAATGGATTTAGAATAAATCGCCAATTCCATTACAGGAATTGTAATTGGTAACTGAAAGTTTCAATTTCTCAGGAATGGAATTGAAAAAATGGTCAATTCTATTACAGGAATTGTAATTGGTAATTGAACGTTTCAATTCGTCAGGAATGAAATTCCATCACAGAAATTGTAATTGGTAATTGAACCTGAGGAATTGAAATTTTCAATTTCATTACAGGAACTGTAATTGGAAGTGATTGTAACTGTTTTCGGATTACAGTAATTGCAATTGTAATGGAATTGAAAATTTCAATTCCTAAAGAATTGAGATGCACAATTACCAATTACAATTCCTGTAGAGGAATTGACGATTTTTTCCAACTCCATTCTTAAGGAATTGAAAGGTTTAATTACCAATTACGATTCCTGTAATGGAATTGACAATTTTTTTTAAATCCATTCCTGAGGAATTGAAACATTCAATTACCAATTACAATTCCTGTAATGGTATTGACGATTTTCTCCAATTCTTTGATAATGACACACTTTTTGATAATGACACGAATTTTTTTCTGGAAGGCTGTCAAAGAGGAAACAGCATATCGAACCGAAAATTTGTCGATTCGTTGGCGTTGAACGGTCCACGTGAGTTTATTTATAGCCGTCAAAAATATTACTAAATTTATTTATACGCGAATAGAAAATTTGAAGAGGATACAAGAACTAACAAAACTGGCAATATCTTTTTTTCCCTATTATAACCGGATTGTTTTTAGTATGAGGTGTGTCTGAGTTATATACTTGTATTCATGGTATCTCTTTATTCGTATAAAGAAGAAGAGTTATGTGTGTTTTTGGTCGCCTCTGAAAGTTGTTTTAGATGCATGTAATTAATTAATTCGAGCCATTTAAACAACAATATTCAGTAAATTTTAGGCTAAATTCTCTCTACCCACCGTGCAGTCCACCTTGGAACACAACATATAAAAAAATGCGCAGAAATACCAACCAATGAACAAAAATGAGCTATGGCGAGGAACGTGACAATGTTTTGATAAAACGGCCAATAGATTCGTAGTCCACGCATCAAAAAACATAGTCATAAATGAAGTTTTGTTGAAACTTCAATGTATCCGAACTTTTTGAACAGCCTATAGAGTATTTTGTGTAAAGCTATAACTTGTATAAAAAGGATTCGGTGGAGGTGAAGGTGCAAGGAGTTTATTTAGCCTAGAACATTGCTTAGAATTAATAAATTCCATATATTTGAAAGCATACATAGTGGGTCGGAAAACGGACCTTATTGACCCTCCTCCTTTTACTGCATGCCTTGTCGAATCGAATCGAAAACCTTGATGATGGCTCTTTACTGGTTTAAGGTTCAAATTACGAAAATCATTATCAGAACTAGATAGCTTCAATAACATATATTGAATTTATATTTAATCCTCCTCCTTGACTTCGTTTCATATTGTAATTTATTATACATCGTTCATGATTCATCATTAATCATTTAACATTGGTCATTCATATTCATCCTTCATTATATCTTGATTTATTTTAAATTTAATGAATTATTCATTTATTATTCATCATCATTCATTACTTACTCATCATTTATCATTCGTCATTCAGCGTTCATTATTCATAATTCATCACTCCGTCATCAATCATAATTGGAATAACTTTACTTTAGAGGCCGGACACCCGAGTATTTGCTTTCTTATTTTTGTTAAGTGAACTTAGACCTCCTAAGCCCAAATAAGCAAAAGAAACTGTCGCTCGCGGATGATTCAAAAGATAAAATTCGCTAAAGTTTGAAAATTCAGAGCAATTTTTTAAGTGTATGGAAGATGGAAACAGAAAAAATCGTAGCGAAATGGCCAAATTATTTTTTTTTTGTGATGAAATTGTTTGCCCTGTTATATGTTGTTTTAGGCATTCCGTAAAAGGTCTAATCATCCTATCGTAAAAAAACACAATTTCGTCTATTTCGCTGCGATTTTTTCAGTTTCCAGCTGCCACAGAAATTGCACTTAATTATCAAACTTTCGCGAATTATATCTTCTAAACCATTCGCGAGCGACAATTTTTTTTTGCATATTTGGGCTTAGGAGGCCCAAATACACTTTCATCATTCTTCATTCTTCATTCTTCATTCTTCATTCTTCATTCTTCATTCTTCATTCTTCATTCTTCATTCTTCATTCTTCATTCTTCATTCTTCATTCTTCATTCTTCATTCTTCAATCTTCATTCTTCATTCTTCATTCTTCATTCTTCATTCTTCATTCTTCATTCTTCAATCATCATTCTTCATCTTCATTCTTCATTCTTCATTCTTCAATTCATCATTCTTCATTCTTCATTCTTCATTCTTCATTCTTCATTCTTCATTCTTCATCTTCATTCTTCATTCTTCATTCTTCATTCTTCATTCTTCATTCTTCATTCTTCATTCTTCATTCTTCATTCTTCATTCTTCATTCTTCATTCTCATTCTTCATTCTTCATTCTTCATTCTTCATTCTTCATTCTTCATTCTTCATTCTTCATTCTTCATTCTTCATTCTTCATTCTTCATTCTTCATTCTTCATTCTTCATTCTTCATTCTTCATCTTCATTCTTCATTCTTCATTCTTCATTCTTCATTCTTCATTCTTCATTCTTCATTCTTCATTCTTCATTCTTCATTCTTCATTCTTCATTCTTCATTCTTCATTCTTCATTCTTCATTCTTCATTCTTCATTCTTCATTCTTCATTCTTCATCTTCATTCTTCATTCTTCATTCTTCATTCTTCATTCTTCATTCTTCATTCTTCATTCTTCATTCTTCATTCTTCATTCTTCATTCTTCATTCTTCATTCTTCATTCTTCACTCTTCATTCTTCATTCTTCATTCTTCATTCTTCATTCTTCATTCTTCATTCTTCATTCTTCATTCTTCATTCTTCATTCTTCATTCTTCATTCTTCATTCTTCATTCTTCATTCTTCATTCTTCATTCTTCATTCTTCATTCTTCATTCTTCATTCTTCATTCTTCATTCTTCATTCTTCATTCTTCATTCTTCATTCTTCATTCTTCATTCTTCATTCTTCATTCTTCATTCTTCATTCTTCATTCTTCATTCTTCATTCTTCATTCTTCATTCTTCATTCTTCATTCTTCATTCTTCATTCTTCATTCTTCATTCTTCATTCTTCATTCTTCATTCTTCATTCTTCATTCTTCATTCTTCATTCTTCATTCTTCATTCTTCATTCTTCATTCTTCATTCTTCATTCTTCATTCTTCATTCTTCATTCTTCATTCTTCATTCTTCATTCTTCATTCTTCATTCTTCATTCTTCATTCTTCATTCTTCATTCTTCATTCTTCATTCTTCATTCTTCATTCTTCATTCTTCATTCTTCATTCTTCATTCTTCATTCTTCATTCTTCATTCTTCATTCTTCATTCTTCATTCTTCATTCTTCATTCTTCATTCTTCATTCTTCATTCTTCATTCTTCATTCTTCATTCTTCATTCTTCATTCTTCATTCTTCATTCTTCAATCTTAATTCTTCATCCTCCATTCAATCCCATTTCTCATTCTTCATTCTTCATTCTTCATCATTCTTCTTCATTCTCTTCATTCTTCATTCTTCATTCTTCATTCTTCATTCTTCATTCTTCATTCTTCATTCTTCATCCTCCATTCTTCATTCTTCATTCTTCATTCTTCATTCTTCATTCTTCATTCTTCATTTATCAATCATTATTCATCACTCATCATCCATCATTCATCATTCATCACTCATCATTCATCATTCATCATTCATTATTCTTTATTCATTATTCACCATTCATCATTCATCATTCATCATTCATTACTCATTATTCCTTCATCATTCATCATTCATTTTTCATCAGTTATCATTCATCATTCATTATTGATCTTTGCTCATCACGCATGATTCATTATTCACGGTCATCATTAGGGGCTGTTCAAAAATTGCGTAACATGCTTATGGCCTTTTCCCATCCTTATGTCACACTTCGTTACAAAGTCTTCAACTACCCCCGCGTAACGTCACACTTTTAGTTTTTTAAATTTTTTAGGTTTTTTTTTATAATTTAGCAGTTTCTTATGAAAAAGCATACTCGTAGAACACGTTATGTTTATAATAGGTTTTATTGTTATGGAAATTTAACGTTGTTCTTTTGTGTTTGACAAACAATTTTGTGAAAAATTTGATCATTTGAACAGAGCAAACACAAACGAATGCTTTGAACGTGAAGTTATAACAGGTGTTTTCGATGAACAATTTCATTTTATATTTAAGTCGCATCTACAATTCGTACTGATTTCAATGAGCACTGAGATTTTTATTCCTTATTTTTTGACGAGACCGGGGAGTTCCCGATCTTTAAATGAAAACCATCTTGATTGTTTTAAAGACTGGCAACACCATCTGAACTGACTCGCAGTGATTTCCCGTATTTTATTTTATGCTCTTATTGTTAGGGAATATTATTCAGCGTGAATGACTTCTTTCATATAAATGACAATGCCAATATCGACGATTGTTCGTGCTAGAAAATCGTTAGGATTACTGTATATTTTAGAGCCTGCTCCCGGGTGTCAGAAACCCACGCTACGCCACTGGTTATACCTGTGCATGTTACCTGTTCAACATGAAGTGATTATTTATTTTACATATATTTATCATATATATATATATCACATATACATATGTTTTACATAAATAATTTATCTAACGAAAGTGACGTTACGGACATCGCTTGATTAACTTCAACAAAGTGGAAATTTTTTTCAAAATAAAAAAAATTACAAGTAGCTAGTAGCTTATAATGAAATGACAGAAGCTGATTATGGAGTCTAATTAGAAGAGTCGTGAGTTCGATTAATGGCACGATTATCGAGCTCAACTGATTGTTATCATCAATAAAAATAAACATGCCTTTATTTAAATAACCTTCTAGTAAGATTAATAAATAGAAATTAGAACATTAAAAAAAATTTTTGATGACATAATTATGGTCTAATATTAAGTGATAATATATAGAAATATAGAAAAACACATGTAAAGATATATTAACTGTATATTTTCGCTCAACTTATAGAATGTGTATAAAATGGAGAAAAAACCTTTCCACTTTACAGCTTCAGTCCATAAGGGCTTAGATAAAAAATATTTTTGTAAGTGCACTCATTGGTATATCCATAACAAAAGCTTTAACACCATTTGAAACATGCTTCAAACGTACTCAAAGCAAAGTAATCCCTTAACAATGAGAATGAGAAAAAAAACAATGTTTTTTTTTATGATTTATGAACAAATCATATAAAGTAGATGGAAAAAAATCACATTTGATTACATTAAGGATTAAAATGGACGCAAAATGAAAGAAAATTGGAATAAAAAAATACTTGGACAATAAAAACAGCAACAATAGAAGAAGCGGTAGTAGCAACATTAACATTGATGACAGCAACATCAGATGTCATTTGTTGTATTTGTGCGACTTAGTGAGCGTGTGTGTGTGTGTGAATGTGTATTTTACAACTACATATGCGTTGTTGTTTGCTTATGTTGGATGGAGTCTGTTTGTGTGTGTGTGTGTGTGTGTGTGTGTTTAGCACCCAACTTCATGGCGATGATAAATTTAGTTATTATGATGAGTTATTAACCCAACACAGCAAAAATTGCAGCAACAGAACAGTAACAACAACAACAACATCAACCAGCAGAAGAATAAAAACGCCAACAATGCCAACACAATGACAACGGCAACAAATATGGATTAATAACTGTAGTTTTACTTTTATTTTTCCATACATGTTCCATCTAATGTTGGCAATTTATTGCCCAGATACAACTGGATTATTTTTTCATTTCTCTGAACATGAGTATGAGTTAAAATGTCATATTGTATTGGGAGGGAAGGGGCTGGGCGGGGGTATGTAACTGTTTTAATATGTGTGAGTTGTTGCGACTGTGTATGTGATTTGCTTTTGTCCCCTGCGTCAATAGGAAATGTAGTGACAACGACAGCGAAATGTACAACATGGTAAGAGAACACATGATATACTGAGGTAGGTACACACTCACACACCCACACACACATGCACACATAAATTGACAAATCTAATGATAATTTATCTAGTTTAACGACAACATAGATCTACCGAAGTGATATATAAACATACGAAATATGAGTAAAATCAGTGATTGACAAGCGTTACAGAGATATAAAAATTAGATAAGAGCATAAAAAATACAAGCAAAAGCGTTAATAATTGTACACTACTATACTCATATAAAGCATATTTTTAATGTTGCTATTAGTCTTTTTCCGGCCTTGCTTTCTTAATGGAACGTATATTTTACCACGCTTGGTACCATGTTATTATATTGCATGCTGTTCCTCTGCAATATGGTTAAAATAAATAAGACATGATTTAATGTGATTTTCATTAAAATTGCTTATAATAAATTTGGAAATAACGAGGTGTTGGAATATCCTGTGAATGTTCATATTCTATACTCTTCTCACTTCATATATCATCCAATAATTGCGACCGAAAAATAATGTGCGACAAGATTCTGAAAGTGTTCATTTAATTTGAAAGTTAATGGGAGTATATTTAAAAAAATTAATAAAAACTGAAGTAAAATATAGAAGACCTTGTTTTTATATAAATTGAGAAAGAATATTTTAAGAGAATATTTTAACAAAAAGAAAATAAGGAAAGTTTAAAGAAAAATGCGTGAACAATTATTTGTATACCCTAATTATTGCTATATTAAGACCGACTTCCATTTTCTCGGCTCAATCCACGTTGCAACTAAAATGGTATATATTTGATTTATTTTTTGCTTTCGGCAGAATATAATGTTAATAATATCTTAATATCACTTATAACTTCAATTTTAATGTTTATAGTGGTAGATCAGTAAAAAAAAATTTCTTTATGCTCACCATAAAAATTAAAATTAAAAAAAAAAATTCGTTTTAAGTGAAGAGGGGTAGTAACCAATGTTGCCACTTAGTAAAATTTCATCCTACCAAATTTTTTCTTAGATTTAAATAAAATACAACTTTTGTTAAAGTAGAAAAAAAAAAAACAAATAAACTCCATATATGTAGGTCTATTAGCAAAGTATAAAAAAACAGTTCAGCTACATGCATACTACATAAATAAAAACTAATAAAAACTGTGATCGCGTTTTGAACATCAACCAAACTTCCAAACCCAATTTTTTTAAAACAAAACTACCAATCTGATCAGACCAAAACGGCAACACTGGTTGTGATAATGTTATTTTGACTATTTTCTGTGTTCAAAAAGTTATTGTTTTAGATCAAAAAAAAAAAAAAAATTTTAACTAAAATTGACGTAATATCTTGTAACAAACTTCCGTTTTCCGGATTTTACAGCTGGGACTTACTCGCCGATGTCCAGCGTTAATTGCAGAAATTTATAATAAAGAGACCCTTTCGCCTGTGTAAAGTTTTATCTTTTCACTTTATTTAAAATCAAAATTCACCTTAGTCCTAGTGGCTTATTAACAAATCTTAATTTGGATATACAGTTGGGACCCGCTACGATGACTTAGACTTCCTTCGGTGAGTGAGATATCCTTGTGGTACCTGGTGGGTCCTGATATGAACTTGAAGTCTTACTGGGCTTCGCGACGATAGTGGCCTGCGACCTTGCGCGACCTTGTATTAACCATGCGAAACCTTGTAGTAACCTTGCGTGTCCCTATGGTAACCTTGCTTGACCTTGTATTAACCTTGCGTATCCTTGTAGTAACCTTGCGTAACCTTGTAGTTACTTTTAGTGACCTTGTAGTAACTTTGAGTGACCTTGTATTAACCTTGCGTGACCATGTGTTAAGCTTGTGTGCCCTTCTATTAACTCTATTAACCTTGTGTCACCTTGTATGTACCTTGTATCACCTTGTGTTAACCTTAAGAGACCTTGTGTTAACCTTGCGTCACCTTGTATTAACATTGCATATCCTTGTGGTAACTTTGAGTGATCTTGTATATCCTTGTGGTAACTTTGAGTGACCTTGTAGTAACCTTGTATTAACCTTACGTAAGCTTACGAAACCTGGGAGAGTTTACTTGCTATAGCTAAGGCGAAACTACCGATCTTAGGCCTACATAGGTCGAAGAGAAGCATCGGAATCCTGCCAAAGAAATTTTAATTACACTTTTGAGAAAGAAAACTTATCATCAATATGTAATCGCGGCACCCTAGGAGCGAAAACCAAAATATTATCGGAAAGAAAACTTATCACCGTAAATATATGTCTACCTATGAACAAAAGAACTCTGACTCCTCAAGTTCACACTTTCTCACTTACCACGTATGCTTCTGGACGTCCGATCACGTTGACTGCACGATTAGCAAGAACACAAGAAATGTGATTCTATGCTGTGACCGGCTTTTTATTCTTTCAGTGCTAGCTGCGTTCTGCACAAACCGGTTCAGCACTGATTATGCTGGCTTGGCACGTGTTGTCTCCCTCTCACAGCTTTCGTCTGAGCCATGCTGCGTATGTGTGTTTATGCGAGGTGACTCCTCTCTCATAACTGGTTTTCACTTTCAACTGGTGTTATCCCAGTAAACAATTGTATGAAAATAATTAATGGCTAGTTAAACTTCTACATTAAATAATAGTCTTATATTAAAGCTTAACAATTAAATTTATTTAAAGTAAATTTTGTCGTTATAAACTGTATAACGTAAAATATTAAAGTTAACATTTTTTGTCCTGAATATCGTAATCATTTTATGAAGAAGATAAATTTTTGAAAGAAAGTCGAAAAAAATTCATAAGAAAAAGGTCTCTTAAAGTTATTTTTTAAGACTGTATACAACAATACATTCAGTTCAGCAGAGTTCGTGAAGCAAGTTTTGGCCTGTGAGTTAAATGTTTTTCTGTAATAATTTTAATTAAAGTAGTAGATTTTTCAACTACAAAGCGTGAGTAATAAAAATTTTTTACAATTATTTCAAAACTCAACCTAAATAGTCCAAAACGTAACTTAAAAAGTTGTCCGAAATGAAAAACGCAACCCAATTAGTTAAGAAAAGTAGTCTCAAGAAATTGAAATATTTTATGATATGTTCCTTTTTATAACTTTTAGGTCTACCTTGTAATTTTTTTCAGAAAATAAATAAAATATGTTGCTTTATATTAAGTTCAGTGAAAAGAACTCGGCGCATTTCTGTTTGCTTGACTTTAAAGACTAATAACTATTAAACGGTTAGCTGCATCTACCAACTCTTTTTTGTTTGCTTAACAGGAAACAAATTAGCTGATTATTGTTTAGTGAATATTTTTTTGAGATTGGTGCGTCGTGTTAAAAGTTATTGCAAAGAAAAATATTAGTGAAATTTCAGGAAAAATACGTTATTATTTACCATTTTACAACTACAATGTGATGAATGCGTCACAGGCGTGTGAAGAGATTTATATTGTTAATGGTGAAGATACTCTATCGCTATCAACTGCCAGAAAATGGTTAGCTCGCTATCGTATTGGAAATTTTAAATTGGAAGATGCTCTTCGCTCTGGTCGATCTATCACCGAAGAGCATTCAATGAAATAATGGATAAGGTTCAAGAAAACCGTCATGTGAGCAATTACGACATCGTTAATAAACTGATGATGGACCTCAAAAAAAGTTGTAAGCTATTTGCATAAAGTTGATTTCAAAAACAAGCCCGATGTTTGGGTACCTCATGAATTAAGTGCAAAAAATGTGAACCGAATCCACGCACACATCTTTGTTGACCCGACACAAATTAAGAAATTTTGGCTGGTTAGCTTTGATGCATCCACCGAATAGTACTAACAAAGCAGTGTCAGATTATCATATGTTTCGATCACTCCAACACTCTATTGCCTTAAAAGACGACAGCGAAAAGCACCTATGTCAGTTGGTTGGTTGGTTGGTTGGTTGAGTGGTGATGCTGCTGCAGGCAGTAGCAGATGTAAGCAGATTACGTAAGGACGTCGTTGATTTTCAGAGTTGAGAGCTCCTCTAGGTTATCGAAGAAGCGTATAGAAAGTGAGGCAATGCTTTATTTTCTCTAGGATCATTGCAACTGTCACAGTGGAAGTTGAAGGGAAGAATTGGAATACTTTCTGCGTGCACGCCAATGCACCAGTGCCACGTACTGATTGGCGTGATTCTTGCTATGTCAGTCCGGGGTCTTGTTATCAGTTCGAGGATTTTTTCAAGGTGGTATGAGGGTCACATTTTTCTTGCTGTAGAGCAGGTTGTCAAAATTTTCCATTTGCGATTAGCTATGTCAAGCTAGTGCGAGAGCATCCTCCTTTTACAGTGTTAAAGGTGAAGTAACACTGGTTCTGCTCTTGAAGCGTCAAAGGAAAGGCCCAACCTGGCAGGCTCGTGCGTTCTTTCATTATAAATGTTCCTGTGCTCGGGAAGCCAAATTATAGTAAAGCCAAATAGTTGACCAATCCTGGCTAGTTCTTCTTTATACTGCCTTACCAGCATGGAGTTGGATTTTACTGCAGCTAATGCTTTTATAGTAGCCTGGCTATCCGACTGGATTGCTGCTTTAGTACTAGTGAGATTGCTAGTGAGCTTCTCTTATCATTAGAAGTTCTGCTTGGAAAACAGCGAAAGGAGTTGGACACGCCCAGTTTCTCTGAGTATATACCATTGCGGCACTCCGCTTTTGTCGGGAACTTGCTGGTTAATTGGTTAATGAAGTCAAGAATGGGAATTACAGAATTTTTGTTACTATTTGTAAATTAACTAAGTAATAGGCTGAGGATCTTCCCGAGTCTACAAAGTTTGCATCTCCAGTTGCCAGACTTCTTTAGCCGGATTGCAAAAGGTGGGCCAAAACTTTCAGTGCATCCGTTCTGAATATGATCAGACTCCCCCCGTGACATCTATGCATGCCAAACGCTGAACCCTGGAGAGCTTACTAAATAATATTATCTGCTTTAGACAGTGCTTGTCAACACACGAGTGCCCCATAGTGTCAGAAAGTACCTACGTCAGTTTTTCAAAGATAAAAATTCAGAATTCTGCAATAAAGGAGTTATGGTTCTAGTCGAAAAATGGCAGAAGGTAATTGAAAAGAATGGGCAATATTTGGATAATAAAAGTTTTTTGAATAAAAAAATGTGTATTTTTACTAAAACACCCCAAATACTTTTCCCGAGTGTAATGTTTGGAACTTATTTCTTGGAAGGATGTTTATACCTACTTTCACAAAATTCGTCTTTTTTAACTAAGCCAATCTCTCAAGGGATGCCTCCTAAAAATGCGAAAGCATTGAGTTGAATTGGAAGACGGGTGATAGTTGATTGAAGGGTGGAAAGATGGAGTAGTGTTGGCGAAAATTTGTTTTAAATTTACACAGCTGGAAATTGGCGGGGAACACGCTTGCAGGGAGATTATTCCATAATTTTACTGTGCGAAAAACAAATTATCTCGGTAATGCGATGTTATTTTGTTGCTGTAAATTGATAGGCTTGGAAAATTGCCCGAGAGGAGAAACAAACGAGCTGTTGCCGTCAGGCCATGTATCTCCCTTGATTACTTCCCATGGTAGCATTAAATTTAATGATAATTCGTCTTTCACATAATTCGCACGTCAGGACTTTATATGCGATATTTCTTTGTGCCAATTCCACGATTGTTTTGGTGCAAATGGGTTGGATCAGCTTTATTATGGGTTTAATCAATGTCGTTTAGAATTTCTGATTACACCCTGATAAGTAAGATTTAATGATGGTAATGATGGTTAATGATGGTTTTAAAGAGGACATATGAAATTATATAATTTATTTTTCTGAAAGACGAAACATTTTACGAAAATGTAATAAATGAAAAAATAAAAAACTATTTTTTTTTGTATTGAATAAGGTCAAATAAGGCATTATTGATCAACAGAAAACAGGAAAAATTCTGTAGATTGCTCTATCAAAAAATGCCCAAACCATATTGTTGTTAAAAAAACTATTAGTTACATACAATAAAATCAAATCATACCATGAAAATTTCTAAGGCACCGTAACGTATGCCTCAAAAACTCAATTAATGGTAGTTTTAGTTTTTTTTCTTTTTTATGTATTTTTTGCGAATTTGACCAAACAACTGGGATATGGCAAACATTTTAATTAAAAAATGTCTAAAAAGAAAAATAATAAAAAAAGCTAAACTAAAGAATGTACAGCAGCTCTTTCTTCATAGAAACCTGCTATATATAACGCCCCTTTCAATGTTTAACTGTTGATGTTTTAATTAAACTATTTGTTGACAACTTTAACTCATGCAACTGTTAAACCGACCAGAACGAACAACCGACTAATCAACCACACCCACAATACTTTGCCAAGAAATCATAGATGTGTATCATGAACATGCAGAAGGCATAGAAATATTTTTGTTGTATTGTCAAGAGTTTTATTTTTTTTTTTTCGTTGCTGTTTTTCATAAAATCTTTTGTTGTAATCAACAATTTCTTTAGATTCTGTTGCTGTTCCTGTTGCTTTGGCTCCTTTTCTTGTTACTTGCAACAATTTATCAACAACAATTTTTGAAGTAGTCGGTCGGTTAAGGATGTAAACCGCAACCGCAGATGCAACCGCATATGTCAGCTGGACCGAGTTGTAAGATGTTGAGCTGCAGTGTTTGGTACTCTGAAACTTCAATGGTACTTGACTTTGGCAGAGCCTGCCTGTTGTTGTTTTGTATATGTCTCTAAGTGTGTGTGTGTGTGTGTGTGTGTGGATTGTTTTGATGTAGTTTGTTACGTTGTGGGTAACGGGACATGAAAAAGGACGAAACCATTGTTGCAAGAAATGTTGCACATTTGTAGAAAATTCGGTACGAATTACTGTCGTTGTTGTAGTTTTAGTTATTGTTGTTCTTGTTTTGTATTTTCTGTTACAGTGATTTTCTTGATTTTATTTGTGGTTTTGACGTATCTTGGTTTCTTGATTTTTATTTGTTTTTAACAACAGCAAAGGTTGCTAAGAACTGCAGCACGATTTCAAAAAATTATTTTTTTACCGGGTTGCTTGATTAGTTTCAACACAAGAGATTTAATTTTTATGGTTTTTAAAAATAATTATTTTTGTTCCCCCCACAAAACTTAAACAACATTTTACACCCGGAAACCAGTCAACAACATTAATTGCTGTCGCAGCAGCAGCAACAGCAGCCCATTTTAGGGCAATTAAGTAAATGTTTACACTAGTGCAAACAAGTTTTCATCCAACATTTCTGGCTTCTGTTGCTAACTTGTTATCGTGCATCTATGTGAGAGTATCAGGCAGGTAGTTCGTTGGAGAACTTCAAGCATTCCTTGAGTATCTTTTTTTTATAGTTTTTATATGCTTTTATTTTTTTTTTTTAATTTTTGCTCTGCTTGTCGTACTTCTTGCAACAAAAACAGGCATTTCGCATTCTACTGCGGCTTGGTGGCAATTTGTTTGGACACTCCATAAAATGTTGCTACTAGCGCCACGTTCAGCCATTAGTTTTATGCTTTTCCACTTCAAGATTGCATTTAAACTAATTGTTTGTGTGCTTTTATTTGTAGTTTTAGCAGTTGTAAAATAGCTACGCGCTGAAGAAGCAAAAGGATGACACTTTATTTTTTGAAACGTTTAAATCTTGATGCTACTTTTCGGTTGGCATTTTTTTGGTGGCACATAAAAAGTTACAAAATCTGTTGGAATGGTAAAGAATTGCTTAAAGATATACAATTGTACTAATCTTTTGGGCATAACTTTCATTGAGATTCTGCAAATACATGGTGCAGTACATCTTTATGGGGTAAACATTTATTTTATCTTAAAAACACTCAGTTAACTGTTAGTGGGACAAGCATAACATATTTATGATCCCCATAATCTCCAGAATTTAGTCCCATATTTATCAGAAATCAGTTTTTATTAGAGTCCTAAAAAAGTTTACTTATGGAAATTTATTCTACTTTTATGAAACTCTATCATTACCCAGTAGTAAAGCGAGCGCTCTATTAGCGCATCTCAAGCGCTCCAAAAAAACAGTAGAGCGCTTCATTCTCCTTGTGTATAGCACAATTTTTAACATAGTCATGCCATCAGATGTATGCGCTCCGCTCCCGCTGTAGAAAACATGAAATCGTAGCGAAAGCCGAGCGTTTTGCTCTCCTTGTATTTGATATAAAAACGTAGCATCAACCGGGCGCTTTGTTCTCCTTGTTGTTGATTTGAAAATATAGCGAAAACCGAGGGCTTTGTTTCCTTTAAAGTTCATGTCGTAACTTTATTAACACTTAAAATATTACACTGAGGGGGAAAAATATTAAGTTAATCCAAAAACGTTTTTAATTCATCGAAAAACCAGGCCGTTTTTGAATCATGGACGCATTTGCATAAATCAAATACGTAAATATTTAAAATTTTTTAAACAAAACATAAAACAATCACCCAGCCACGGGCTTGAACCCGGGCATCTTGGTTACAAAACAAGTACCCAACCAGTATGCCATTGCCACCACAATTGATACCCTACACGTGACTCTTCTTGAGGAGTCAATTTCGAATAGTTTTTTAATCTTTTTTTGGTCATATTTAAGATCAAAAAATGACTCGAAAATATGTTGATTTTTAGTCATTTCTTGGTCATATTGAAGACCATAAGACGTTTCGAAAAGACTCCTCAAGAAGAGTCGCACGTAGGGTACCATTTTTTCCCGAACAAAGAGTCCTTTTCGATTATAAAAAGAGCGCGTTTTCGACAGAGCATCAGTGTAGTGATTTTCAGTATACCATGGAAATGGAAATGGAAATATGTCTTAGATAATTGTAGAGTTTGTGGAGAACAACCAAGAATCCTTAACAAGACGAAATCCCTTGAACGGAAAACCTTGGATTGAAGTAACAGGCGTGGATAGAGCAGCCCCGGAGTGGACTGGCAGTACTGGTGTTGTTTGTTTGTGTATGTACCTCCCAGCACATTGAATATTGTGGTCTTAGTGTGGTATCTTGTTAGTAGATACCCAGCAGGAAAGTTGCTCAGGCCTCACTTAGACTGAAATTTAGATCTGATTCAAGGCAGAAATTTAAATATAATTGAGGCTTCCTATTAACAGACCAGTATTCTTACATGATAGTAAGTAAAAAATCAGTTCGGGTTTTCCACAAATACTTGCATGAAAAAAATCATAGCTGCTTCGGTCAGGCGTGAATTCCAACCTGATCAGGCGGCGTATCATTACCTGCTAGGTATTTAGTTGTTGTTATTTAGTCTGTTGAATAAAATTTTGGTTTTGCTCCGCTTGTGCCATTTTCAATGAGCTTTACTTGTTAGACACCGCACTCCAGTCTAGTTCATTTTGGAAAAGTAAATTTATTAATTCTACAAGGTAGAATTGTGTAAGCTTCCAAGTAATCTCCTTGGACCCGCAACTAGAGGGCGTCCCAAAAAAATTTTTTTTATGTTAATTTTGCAGCAAAAAGGTACGTTGAAATTGAAGGATTATTTGTTTATAGTTTTGAATTTCCTTGGTCCATTGTTTGTTAAGACGTTGACAAAGTCTTATAAAACTCACCTGAAGCAATTTATTTCGTTCCCGACACTTCTTTGGTGTAAAAACCAACCTCATCGCTACTGAGCAGATGGAAACCCTATATTACTGCCTTTGTTGACGTTTCGCTTGACTGACACTTGAATTAGTGCGTCGAACAAGTGGATATCCAAAAAGAGATCCACCAATGTCCGGCGAAAATTTTCTTTCTAGTTGCGGTTTTGTATGTAGCTCCTGCAGCTCATACTATATAAGTATGTCGCTTATTGCTTAATGCTTTATGCATAGAAGTTCGTGTAGAATGCGGTGAAGAAAGCAGTATAGTTTGCATACTCATTCCACCTCTCCAGTCATTTCTTTATTGTCTTCGTCAAACATATTGCCAGATCTAACTCCAATTGATTTTCCATGGTATGAAGTCAGGATCTCTGTCACTGTCGTCGCAATATAGCTCAGAATTAGATGCTGTATCATTATTTGGCAGAAAAGTTGATTGGTCTTGTGCTGTTTAGCTGCAACAAGACTACCCTTTTTATACTTAGAATCGTCGCCGTGAAATGCTCTGAGCAGTATTCGTCAAACCGAATAACATTGAATATTAATTATCCTCATTACTGGGTACTATTCTTTCCATACCAGCACAACCGAATAATTGTTTCGTTACCGTCAGAACCAACACCAGAATAACTACATTATTACATTTTTGGGTACTGATGTTATTGAACTAACACTACCGAATAGTTTTTAGTTCCGTAACTTTCAGAACCAACACTAGAACGAATACCCGAATCCAAATCCGAATTGCGGAAATACCGATTACCCACATTAGTGGGTTAAACAACCGGCGGCCCTGTTACCTAAGACGCCAACCAGGAAAATCGAATATCTGTTATTACCCTAACAATCGATACCAACGCTAGAACCTAATACTCTTAATATCGACTAGAGCCCTGCATGAGTAAGCTTTTTCGCATACCTGAATATATTCGCTTGCTGTAGAACAGGAGTAAGCAAAAGGACGCCCATGGGCGGATAGCTTTCACATGCATACGACAGCTTTCAGTTAAGAAAGCTTGATAGTCGAGTTGAGAACTTATTACACTGAATAAAATAATAAGATCATTCGCTGTGCGAACTTCATGCTGTCAAGTTGCGGCCGCTCGCTTCTGCGTTGCCTTATTTAACACGACAACATATCATTAGCGCGTTTGTTCGTTCATTCCATTATTAGTTTATTTAGAGGACCCCTGCCAAATTAAGGCTTAATTCCTCTGGGTCCAAGACGTTGAAGTTATAGTTCATAAATGAACATATAGTATTAAGAAATTCACATCCAAAAAGGATGTGCACCTGAAATACTCTTCACAGACCTGTATTATACAAGTGACACTAGAAAAGCAACCACGTACTAGATGCCACATTCATGCAATAAGAATTCCATACTGCCCTTAATAGTACCAGTTTGGCTACCGGTAGATGGCGTACCTTCATTACCATCTATTGGTCAAGACGAGACCTATCCAATCTCGGTCGCCGGTCGCCCGGTCGTTTCTACTGCGCGACCCCGCCGGTCAATCTAGACCTGTGCAAGCGATGTGCACAAACCACAGCCAGCACGAGTCTCCCCGAAGGGCCTACCCATGATAGTCACCTGGGCAACTCGGTCCCGTCGAAATGGGGGTCTACAACATCCCATCAAAGAGACAAAAAATTCATATATTTATATATATGAATTTTTGTTTTTGACTGTGCACATAGCACTGTTTCGCATATGATTGGCACCTCAATCCAAGGCATGGTAAGATAACCATATCCTGAACGAAGTGCCTACGATTTTTGACCCGTGCCCAAACGTCACGAGGTCACCATCTTTCCTTGTGCCCTAAGACACCCATTTTTGCCTTTTGTTGGCCATATCGACCATGTCTCAATGCCGTGGATAGATAAGGTCACTTCATTCGACGGGTTTGACTATCCCCGTGCTAACAAGTTTTATGCACCATTGCATATAACGAGCTCTTGGTTGGCTCTATTTTTTACGGTATGGGACGTATCTCATAACCAACCCTCCTCCTTTATCTTGGCTTGGAACAGGCAGGCGCAAGCTAGACCTGGCGGAGTTGTTCGTTCATTCCATAAGATTATGCTGTTAAGTTGCAGCCGCTCTATTCTGTGCTGCTTAAAGTTGCGAACATAGTGAACGCTTATTTCTGAGTCTAGCCAAAGAACACAGAAGGAGAAATAAAGAAACCAAGTCAAGCATCTCTTCTGCTCTAATGTGTTTTTCGCAACATTATAGAACACGACACGCTATCATTCGCGCGTTATTCTGTGATCGCACTAACAGACAACACGTTGCTTTACTACACCAGCAGGTAACGATTAGAGCAACAAAAAAGACCATATATATAACTTTGCCATACCCTAAATATTTTGCAAATATTTTTATTATTCATCATATTAACATATTAACAAATTCAACATATTAACATTCATTGAGTTCACATACCTGAATATTCGTGTAGTTTATTAAGTACTCAGAGAGAAACAACGCGTAGTTCGCAAGCTCTGTTCAGTGCAAGAGTGTATGGAAAGAGAACAAATAAGTAGTTATTTTCTTGCACAGATTCAACCTGTACTACACGACCTGTTGTTTACATTTATTTGCTTGCAGTGACTGCTACACTAGAGAAACAGAGTATATTCGCTTGATGAATATATTCATGCAGGACCCTAATATCGACTACTTTTAATACCAAATATCGACTATGAAACGACCACCACCGACTGTTGAATACGTATGTTGTACTGTATTTATATATTGTATTATCGTAAGGAATTGTATAAAGTACTTGTAATTGTTAATAAAGAATGAAAACATAACTCATTGTGTACTTAATTACTGAAGATTGACTGTATCATTTAGGGAACCCTGTAATGGTTGAACTTGATCTCAGTCAAAGGCAAAACCACAGCACATTGCAAAGTGTCAAAAGATAGAAATATACAAATTAAAAGAATATGCTTTGAAAAATTGTGTGAGGGGAAGATCGAGTAATTACTTTCTGATTACTTTCTATTGCAAAAGATACACTCTTTAAAAAACTCATCTTTAAAGTAGAACCGATGTTTTTCTTTAATTAAAATTTATTTGTAACTGATGATAAGATGCAAAAATTGTGAGATTCAATTTATATTTTCTGTGTTGCTTATGTTTTATATATAAATAAGTTCTTATTTTTTTTATAGCTAATTCTATTCTAACCAAACTAGAGCATACTTTTTTTCAACTGCCGCTGTCCCACATCCCTGCATTTACCTTGTTTGCTCTGAGCAGCAACTCATTTGAAATTCACAAAACTGGGCGTTATGCGAAATTCGCTGACAACTCGGTGCACTTGAGTAAATAAATGATAAAAATTAATTTAATAATTTTTGCAGCAGCAGAAACAGCAAAAGTGCAAACAGGATTTTTTTCAGTAAAGCAGAACATGGCAAAAAAAAAAAAAAAAAAATAAAGAAAAAAAATGAACAGCATACAAAGCAGAACAAGCATAACAAGCTGGGCGCGCTGGCTTCTTCGCCATGGAAATGACAAATTCTCAGGTATTTGCAAATAATGTCCACCGTTTCCGGTTGAGCTTTTGAGCTTTTGTCGTATTGTGTTGCCTCTTTACGTGCTATGCGCTGCAGCAGCGGCTGCAATTTGGCAGTTACTGTTGATATTTCCGCTGTCATGGTAATGGCTTCAGTGGCCGTAATGTACATAAATGCAGATGGAGAACCAGAAGATGTAGATGCAATTTGCAGAAAATTGTAAAGATGAATTTTTGAAATTTATTGAATGTCATTATGTTGGACTTGGCGTTAAGCCAAGCAAAACAATGCGAAAAGCAGCGTGCTCAACAGAATGTTAAATTTAATGTCAGGCAAAGTAGGAGCAGTTTTTTTTACAATGGTGTGTATTGCAGTTGTGAAGACTAGTAAAGCTAAAAGAGGTTAAAAAGGGCTAAATACATTTCAGCGGTTACTAAAATGCATTAAATTAATTACAATGTAATTAACAAAGCAAGCAGAAAAAATCATAGACAACAACTTTTAGCAATTATTTTAACATTACCGGAAGTTGCTGCATAAGCATGTGTGAATGTTTGGAGCACAGTTTAAAACCGCTACCACAACATTCAATATTGTTAAGACATTTTTTTTTTCAATTTAATTTTGTCTCTCTCTCTCGCTAGTTTGGCTGTTTTGTTTTTGTGGCTTAGTAATTGTTGGAAAAGCAGCAAACAAACGATGTAAAAGCAAAAACTTTACTAATGAAAGAGATGCAAATAGTAATTATAGAAAATTGCTAAAAGTCGAAATAAAATAAGAGCACAAGAATGGGGAAAAACAAAAAAAAAAAAGAAAGAGAGAAAGAAATTAAAATAAAATTGGTAAACCCGTTTGCACTCTCATTAAATGGAATTGGAAACAAGCTGGAGAGAAAATACCGATCAGGATGAAAGTTAGATGCACGCTACAATAAGTGAGTAGAACGGAAACATCTACGTTCAGCGTTCATCTACATCATCAGAACGTTTGTCTTAATTGTTAATCGTCACAAAATATTTTTCGAAAGTTCTTGTCTTAAAATTTAAAAAAAAAAAATAATGTTAATGCTTGTATGTTAAATGCATGAGTATCTAAAAGCTTAAAGGTACATATCTGTTAAACTAAAGTTCATTCTTTGTAATCTTAACTTATTTTTCTGATTTCTAATGTCAATTTTGTTTATGTGAGATGCATATCCGAACTTTTATTAAAATCAGAATCATCAAACTCACCACTTTTCTTTTATTACTTTACATATTTTTCCTCCCAATTAACAGCGATATAGTTAAAGGCAACAAAGCTAACCATAAATTTAATGCATCCAGCACTTTATTGATGCACTATAGGGTGCAAAGACAATGCATCCTTTGGCATCTGAATTAAAAACCACAAATGAAGCAGCAACTGTATTGAAAATGAAACAGAATTACAAAAAAAGAAGGCGAACGAATGGGAAAACTAGTTCAACACTGGATTTGTAACTTTTTGTTTTACTGTTAAATAAATGCAAAGTTCCAACCAAATAAATCCATAAGAATTTACAATGAAAAACCATAATAAAAAAAAAGTTGAACAGAATTGATAATGAAAAATAATCAAACTGGAAAAATCAATCCCTACAATAATTAAACAATGAATTTATTTCATTTAATGGTACTACATACAACAATAATAATATAAGAATAAAAGCATCTAAGCATCTGTGGCTATGATGCATCTGAAGAGATATTTAATTAGTTCTTTTCAAAGTTTTCGCATTCATTAACGACTTTGTCAACATCAAAAGACTCAAGAGTAATAAGTATAGAGTAATGAAAATATTTACGAAAAATAATATGGCTTTAGCTTTAGTAGCGAGACGGCAATAAAATTATCGTTAATAAAATGTTCCACACATTAAGTTATTTCTTGAATGCTTGGTTAATGTGTTGCTGATGTGCATAAATTAAGCGTCACAATTAATTATTTGTAAAGAATAATATATGTGCTGCGATGTGCTCGATATGTGCTATTAATTACCGCATGGAAAAAAATTATAATAATTAAATGGTATTATTTTTAAGAGCTACAATTAGTATTAAGAAGTAGGCTTTATTTTAATTTTTTTTAAAGAATTCTTGAATTTATGCTGTGCTACTATGTACAGAAATTGGAAAATAAAAAGTATTGTTAGTAAGTAGATATAAAAGTTACAAATTTTTTTTCTATGTTATATTATAGTACATTCTGAGCTCATCACAGCACAAGATTTGAATTTAGGAAAAAATTAAAAAATACTCGTGTAGTTAATAATAACACAACCACTAAAAAGGCACATACATGTACACATCTAGCATATTTCAGAGCAAGAAATAATTAAGGGGTTACATGTCATTTGCACTTTTTTGAAATCGACTTTTTTTTTAATAATTTTGCATTTTAGTAAATATTCTTAAGATTCTAAGAAAAAAAATTTCATGGAAAAATTCCTACGGGTTCAAAAGTTACAGGCGGATTAGTGAGAGCGCATTTTTAATTTTTGCGCTACCTGCGTACGGCAGCTGGCATATACTTGTTTTACTTGCTACCTGACTTTTGGTGGTTGTTATTTCGTACCTACTTGACGGGTGAAGGGCGAAGCCCGAATTGCTACACGATTGCAAAAAACTATAAGAAACAGCACAACACAAGATAACGAAGGCATACAGTACGAAGCAGGCATGGCAGATTGAAGGTAACCTTTTTTTTCTTTGTTCACAAACTTTGAACGCGTTTATCTCGAAACCATGTTTTTCGTACTGGTTGCGGCACTAGCTGGTTCATTTTTTGACGAAATTTTTTTTGTATTTTTTTTAAACTTGATTCGCTATCGTATGACACGAGCTTTTTTTTCGATTTTTTATGAATTTTTAAAGTCAATATTTTTTTCGAAAAAACACACTTTCAAATTTGGAACATCACAAAAATGTAAAAAAAAAATTTATAAAAAAATGCTCGTGTCATACGATAAACAATTTTGTTAAGATTTAAAAAAGTCATTTTTTTCCAGATCGGACAATTTTTGCAACTTCCAGCGCTGCAACCACGAGGCCCCGTTTTTTTCTCTGCCGCCAGTTTGGAGCTCTATAAAACCATGTTGGAGTGAAAAATATATTTTTCATAATATATTTACATATATAATTATATATATATAACTTGTTCAATTCTCTACAATAATACAAAAAAAATTTTGGAAAAATGTTTGTTTTTGACTGAGTTATGAATTTTTAAAAAAGGGTCTGTCACGTCCCGCCTTAAAAAATGAATGATTATTTAAAAAATTAGTTCAATAAGGCACTCTAAAGTTAACAGTTAAAAAATTTCCGGTTTTTATGTAATGAAGAGAGTGCATTGAGTGAAAAGTATTATTTTCCCTGAAACAAAGAACTACGGGGTGATCCAGTAAGAGGCCCTGGGTCTTAACTGGGTTGTTTTGACAGCTGTTATGTGTCAAATGGCTGGTCCATATGACGTTTGTGTTCAGTATTCAATACAATCCAATCATGAATAGACTTACTCCTGAACAGTGTTTATTAGTTGTGGAAACTTACTACCAAAATCAGTCACAATCGAGAAACAGTAGCTTTATTGAGGAGAACGTTCGATGAAAACATCATCTCAAGAAATGGTCCTGTTAATTGGCCACCAAGATCATGTGATTTGACGCCATTGGATTACTTTCTTTGGGGATATGTTAAATCACTTGTTTATGTCGAACAACCCGAAACTATTGACGCTTTAGAAACCAACATAGCTCGTGCTATTCAAGGAATACCGTCCTATACGATCGTAAGAGTTGTCGAAAATTGGACCCACAGAATGGACCATTTAGGAGTTAGTCGTGGGCAACATTTGAAGGAAATAATTTTTAAACATTGAGTTGTAGGAACCGAACTAACATTCCAAATAAAGATTTGCATTAATGCATTTGAGTTTTATGTATTTCATTTAGAATACAGATTAGGAAGCTCTTATTGGATCACCCTTTTTCAAACAGTGCAATAACTGGGCCCTACATTCAATAATTTACAAAGGAGGAAATTATCGAAGTTCCTAAAAAGATAGGAGAGAAAAAACTCCTGAGCCAGATAAATATCCCAACAAAGTAGTTGTAAATACAACCCAAACAAGTTTGTCGCCATGCTTTAGTATTGTAGGAAGACAATATATATATTTATTATATAATAATATTTATTTTTGTATAGGAAGACTTTTAAACAGAAAATATGTATATTTTGAACAAGGCTCGGTAAAAACTGATGGAGGGCGTTTTCAAAAATATCGTTTTCTTCCATTCTTGCGAATCATAAAACGATCTCTCTTAGTGCCAATATTATAAGCGGTTGTGATGTTCATATCAACATACGTGGAAAATTTCTTCAACCTTATGGAGACCATGCCATGATCATGTTCTAGCTGGGCTGTAACCTGTGGACTCAGCTTGAATACGGTAAAGATAGAACTGGTTCTTTTTTCACCAGGAGGCTTAAAACTTCTATACTGAAGCCCCCAAGAGTTAACAATTTGAAGCTCAACTTTAACAACAGCTGCAAGTATTAAGAAGTAATCCTAGACAAGAAACTTCTCTGGAATGAGAACACTGAGGAAAGTACCAAAAAGCGAACATAGCGGACACTCGTAAGTCTTCCGTATTAATCAAGCTTCACAAAGTGCAAAGCAGTGCAGAACTATGCATAACTGGTGCTTTACGCTCTACTCGAGCGAATGCCTTAAACCTGCATTTACCTCCTTTTAACCTTATTGCTATGGATGGTGTTACTATCATAGCCCTAAGTCGTATGGAGTCTGGATTCTGGTCCGATGCTAGCAGTGGACAAATGAAAGTATGAGTTTCGGAAAGTTCGAGTAGAGGGAAGTCTTTTACCTGGACCTGAAACTGAGACGTCCTTCCGACCCCCCTATCATTATTCTCCGAGGGGTATACCAAGCGGAGTTATTAGCCATTAAGAAAACAGCTCAGCACCTCAACCAGCTGGGCACAATGCTCTTACATTAAAAATTCTAAATGCTTCCAAAAATACTTCCATTTGTTAGAATCTGCTTATTGAATATTATTAATAACACTGTACAACAATTTGGTCCTTTTTAAGACCCCCGCTTTTTTCAGTTACTCACTTTTTTTTTAAGCTGATACCAAGTTCGGTGAAGAAGAAGTTCATTTACTATATTATATAGTTTTCCAAAACCAGGTAATCCTTAAAATTTTAAAGTCCTGTGGAAACCAAACTAGAGGTGTCCTGAAAAAATTATTGCATATTCGTGATCTGCGTACACAAAAATATGAGAAACCCGTTTAGAAAGTAGGCGGTGTTTTTTTCATGTTGTACCGTGTAATTGTCCAATCTCTTGCATAAGGGATAGTGTAAAGCGAATATCTTTATATATACATATACAACACAACATAACACATAATACTGTTATTTCTCGATTTCTTTTTGTGACCTTATCGGGGTTTCTAAGATCTTCAACTTTCTGACCACTTTAAGTAATCTTCTTTTTTTTTTGATAATTCTTCTCGGATTCTTCTAGGATGCTTTAGGATGTCTGAGGTAAATAGGTTTCAAATTAGTTGTGTATCGATGTTTTAACAGAATCAGTAACCAAACGCAACGATATGTGGTGTAAGTTTCTCAAGCATATACAGAGATTTTATTTATACTATAGTACACCAGTGGTCGAAATTCGACCTTTTCGCCATAACACTCCAGAGCAGCGCCGGGTATTCCAGCTAGCATTTTTCTTTAAAAATTATTTGGTGCACTCTATCTCCCTACTTTCATTTATTTAAAAAAAAATCATCAAAATTGGATGAGAAACCCAGTAGAAAATGGTTCTTAACTGTTTTGATATTTTATGATACTTATAGTAAGTGTCTATACAAGAATTTATAAAAAATCATTAAAAATGTTATGTATCATTGATTCTTATTCTCACTCAGTACATACATGATAACAGAATACACTATGTTATAAATAACATATACCCTCAAACATTTTTACACGCTCGAAGTATCGAGTACATAGCTTTTAAAAGAATTTCAAGTGCAGCGTCAGACACGTAATTACAACGTCGGAACGCTTTAATGAAGTCAAAACCAAACAATTTGATTCATATTAAAAAGTAATTTAGAAAGCCTGCAGAAGAGGCAAAATGGAGCGTGGGCGGGCTGGTCGTTTTCATGACCACCAACAGCTACTGAGTCGTATTAATGCCGCTTTCGAAAGAGAACAAATGTAATTAAAAAACTATGTGCGTGGTATTGGAAAAGTTTACCCTTTAGCAAAACACGATGTAGCCATCAAGTTAAAGCCGCGAGCTATGAGAAATTAACTCGAGAAATGAAAAAAAGAAACCAGAAGAAAGAAAGAAAGCAAGAACGAGAAAAAAACTTACTTCGTAAGTGAAATGAAAGCCACAGCTACTTGAAATGGTGGGTTTGATTTTCTACAATTTGCTACACATGCATTTACAGTGAAACTGGTGCGGGATGTGAAAAGCCATTTAATGATGGAATAACGGAATGCCGGAGTGGAAAAATAGAAAAAAAAAATATCAAAGTAATGGAAAGAAAAAATAGTACGAAGCAACCAAGTTGTAGGGCGTTTAAAATTATAGGAAACTAGAGGAGGAAATCGTTAAAGGTTTTTAAAAATTTTTTTGGTATAAATCCTTGAGATTATATAGACAGTTGAGTGGAGTAGTTTGAAATTTTTTAGAAATTGTATAAAGCAACTTTTAAGAAAATCGCATTAAAACGAAAACAAAAACTTATTAAAACCAAAGCCGCTTTGCTATTAAATGTTCTATAGAGCATTTTTGCATTTATTGTTCACTGTGAATCTGTTTTGAACCAGCTTATATAAAGCGCTTTACTACTTAAAAATTCTTCTAGTGAGTACTCGTTAACAAGCATCTAATTTTAAAGTTTAGGTCTTGCTTGTTTCTAGGCTCACCTGTATCACACACTGTTTCACGCCGTAGCTAACTTTGGTTGATTGGTTACTCCTAGATTTGTCTTTATAATACATTTAGATGATGAGCAGCTTTTCATTCTTTTTATCAACAGTCTTAATCATGAACTTTCTGTCAACATAAGAGTATATTAAGCCTTATCAAGAAGCTGCGCCAGGCTTGCGCACAAGGTGGGCGTGGTGACATAATAATATTGATACAATTGTGTCTTTGTCAGAAATACGATGACGAATGTCTGTTTGATGTGGTAGCAAACCATTGCAGGCATCGCTGTTGCTTCTGCTTACCTTGTCCTTAGCGCTGTCATTAAAAGAAAACAAAACCATCAGACTGAACTGTGCACATAAGTGTTCAATCTAAGTGTGTTAAAGAAGCTATTGACTCAATAAAAATACAAAAGGTAGTCATGGTAACAGCATGCACTTAACGCAAAACATATTAAGAGCTGCTCGCATTTGCGGTGATTACCTTTTCAATTGCATAGAATGCGGCAAAATTGGGCAAATTACAACAAAAGTATCTTTAAAAATATCCAGATTTCGATAATGTTCCAAATCAGTCCCTCCATTTGAAACGTTTTGAATGTTAGTATGAATATGAATATGAAAATGAATATGAATATGAATATGAATATGAATATGAATATGAATATGAATATGAATATGAATATGAATATGAATATGAATATGAATATGAATATGAATATGAATATGAATATGAATATGAATATGAATATGAATATGAATATGAATATGAATATGAATATGAATATGAATATGAATATGAATATGAATATGAATATGAATATGAATATGAATATGAATATGAATATGAATATGAATATGAATATGAATATGAATATGAATATGAATATGAATATGAATATGAATATGAATATGAATATGAATATGAATATGAATATGAATATGAATATGAATATGAATATGAATATGAATATGAATATGAATATGAATATGAATATGAATATGAATATGAATATGAATATGAATATGAATATGAATATGAATATGAATATGAATATGAATATGAATATGAATATGAATATGAATATGAATATGAATATGAATATGAATATGAATATGAATATGAATATGAATATGAATATGAATATGAATATGAATATGAATATGAATATGAATATGAATATGAATATGAATATGAATATGAATATGAATATGAATATGAATATGAATATGAATATGAATATGAATATGAATATGAATATGAATATGAATATGAATATGAATATGAATATGAATATGAATATGAATATGAATATGAATATGAATATGAATATGAATATGAATATGAATATGAATATGAATATGAATATGAATATGAATATGAATATGAATATGAATATGAATATGAATATGAATATGAATATGAATATGAATATGAATATGAATATGAATATGAATATGAATATGAATATGAATATGAATATGAATATGAATATGAATATGAATATGAATATGAATATGAATATGAATATGAATATGAATATGAATATAAATATGAATATGAATATGAATATGAATATGAATATGAATATGAATATGAATATGTAAATGTGATTATTAATATGAATGTGAATATTAATATAAAAATGAATATGAATTTAAAATATAATTTAAAGAAAAATATAACCTATGGTACTCATACGATTTTATGATAGCTTAAACTTTAACAAAAATTTTCGATAAAATTTAAGCAGGTTTTAATAACCGCTCAAGTAGAATTTCCTTGAATTTCTTTCGGTGCCTTCTCTTAACTGTGCTTGAAACAATTAACCCCTAACGTTAGCCATTAAAATCAACCACACATGTTGTTGCTGTCATTATAAAAATCCTTGCTCATCTTAATGTAAGCAAGCCTCATAGCAGGATAGCACAAAAAAAAATTATACATAATTACATACATACATCCCTTTAACACGATGATAATGCGGTTGAATGCTGGTGCCAGTCATAGCACTACCTACCAGGCACATTTTGGTTATCTGATCATGTCGGGAAATCGCAACACCACGGCTTTATTTTAATTATATGGCACAACCAAAAAGAAGCATCAAAATTTCCGACACAGAGACCAGCCAACAGGCGCAGTCAGCCACAAGTGAAGCTCTTAAAGACATGTTGAACTAATTAGCGGAAATTATAGACACGCTTTCATAGGCGCACAAGCAGAACATACATATAGAAATAGGCGACATAGATACACCCATACACGTCGACACGAGCTCATGCCCACACAAATGTCTGTAATTAAAAGTCAACATTCGAATGAGTGATGTGACGCAAGTCAAGACAAGTCAGTATCATAAAAGCAAAAAAAAAAGTTTCGGTAGTCTACAAGGATAAATAATTTATTTATTATTTTTGCAAGATTCTTTCACGACTAAAGCACCCATCACATACACATGAACAGAGTCACACCCAGCTAGAGCATAAATATTCAATTTATCTTCCAGTGCAAAATATTTCCATGAACGAAGTGCCAAGCTCAGGGGGAATGAAATTGTGAAGTATGTCAAGGAATAAAATAAACAGCTGGAAAAGTTTTGAAGAAATAGTGAAAACTTACACTATTTAAATTCAGCAAATGATGAATTTATGCTTGTGTTAATAAAGTACTTTACAGACAGACAGACAGACAGACATAAGAATCTAATGTGACATCTTGCCAAGCTGCTTAACTGCTTCTGTCTGCGTTTTGCTTATTTTTTATAGCTCATATAAACTCAGCATATTTTGACAGCTTCAAGGATGTGCTTTTATAAATGAGTTATTATATTGTAATGATGTTATTATGGAGAAATTGGAGAAAATTTTGTTTAGTTTTCAGTGTGGTTTGTATGCCGGTATGAAAACGACATTACGATCAATGTTGAGCCCTACAGAATAATTTGCAATTTTTTAGTTTTCTACGTCAATAACAATTATCTAGAGCAGTAGATCCCAACCTTTTTCAGCTGGCGACCCATCTTTCCATATCGGAATACCTTCACGCTTCATCGGTCCATGGTGGTGTGGACAATATTTGTTGTTTTGCTCGAAGTTGAAATACATGAAACCAAAAATTTACTAAAAAAGTAGGGAGTTCATAATCAAATTCAAAATTGAATATCAAATTTCATTTTGTAACTTTTCCTTACTTTCGTCCTTTGCTGTCCAGTTTCAATAGTTACCAATATATTTCCTGAGAAACATAAATTTCCTTAAAGTGAGTATCACACCTCCCCAACTCAACCCACTTTTTAAAAAGTGGTTAGTTAGATTTTATTTTAAGTATCTATAGTAGGCTGGGGCATGACAGAATTATAAGGCATGTCCGACTCTGAGAAGAATGAAGTAGACAGCAGAGAAAATGCCGGCTGATGGTCAAAATCAGCTGTTCATCTCGAATTTCTTTGTGTTCACGTTTTGCAGTAGATTTTAGGTTAGAATTGCTACAACTTTTCTTGCAAATTTAAGACTTCTTCCATATTTTATAGTTTTTACTACATTGTTTTTATAACATTTTCACTCAAATTATCAGAAATTTAACACACGCGACAGCACAGTTTACAACTTGTAAATATTATATATGCACAAAATTGAGGATGTGATAGGGTTAAGTGCACCCATATCGTCCCCCTTTTTTTGTTTTTTTAATAAATTTTCATGCCCAATCTGAAAATTGCCCAGGCAATATCAATTTTTTTACCTCCATACAAATCGATCCAGCCTAATCTATAGAGTTTCACTATCGAAGCATGTGAAATTCCGTTAATATTATGATTTATAAAAATTTTGCGTACAAATAGTTCAACCACGCCCGTTTTTAATTAGTTACCGACAGAAACCATAAGAATTAAATGATCAGATTTTAGTCTTCTATGATCAAAAATTCCTACTGTATAGTATTTTTATTGATTTGTGTGCGGTAAGTGGCTGTTCATAAATTACGTAACACGTTTTTGGGGGTAGGGGGTACAGCATTTGTGACGAAGTGTGTCATGGAGAGGTCGGTCGTTCGTTACGTCTCAACACAATTTTGGAATTCAGCTTAAAAAATTTTAAATTTTATTGTAAATATTATAGAACGAATGGATCAAAAACAAAAAGAAAAATATATCTGAAGCTATGGCTACGCCGATCAAATTTATAAAAGGCATTTGAAAGACCTTCAACAAGTATAGCAGCTTCAATAAACAAAGATCAAAATCAATTAAGAGCAGCAAACGAAACTAAGGTAACGGTTTTTGCTGAACTGAAGTGAGAATTCTTACTCTAAAGCAGTCATCGAACATCAAAGTGTTATAAAAAAACTAAAACAAACACAACAATTTTTACAACTATCGAACATCGAAGTTATAACTTATAGCCACGGGTTTGTGTTCTTGTTAAAGTCAGAAAAGCTTTCATTTGTTTCATTCTGTTTACATGGTCAAATTTTTCATCAATTGTTGGTCAAAGACAGTAGAACAACGTTAATATTTTTTTGTAATTTTCACAATAAAAAAGTTATAATAAATATAGCGTGGTCTAAGTTTTTTCCATAACAAATGCTAAAAAATAAAAAAAAAAAATATCCGAAAAATTTATAAAAATAAAAGTGTTATATCGGAGACAGGGAAGGGAAGGGTTGAAGACTTTGTGACAAAGTGTGACATAGAGGGGGGGGGGGGAGGGGGCATGCTCAAAAATTGGCCAAACACCTGTTAAGTAATTTATGAACTGCTCCTAAGAGTGAGCGAGTTAAAAGTTATATATACAGTGACCGCTGCTTGGTGTCACAGAATGTATATACTAAATTTTGCTCACATCTGTTGAAAGATAAAAATTTGTATGAAGAACTCACATACCTGCGTACATACAGACATTCTACTTTATATATATATATATAAAGATAGTTGTAAAGGATTTTCAAGAATTTGTATCATATATTGAAAAAGAAAATACAATATTTAAGAAAGAATTGCATTGAAAGTCCTTTCTGAAGGTATTCCTCTTTCAACATATTGAATAAAGTATAATTAAGGGAAAAACAAATGGAATTCCGTATAAATGCTCTATATATATTGAGGTATACTTAAATTGTTCAATGTACACATTGCAATATGCAGCTTAAATAAGATAAAAACAACAAAAATATGCAAAAAAAAAACAACAACATATACTCGCAAAACATGATTCTCAGCGACAACAGGAAAATTATAATATTTTTGCTTTTCTTGCATTCATGCAGCACATCATCAATACAGAACAGCACATGCACAGATTCTCAGAGGCAGCAGCAGCAGATTTGTGCCTATCTTTAACAGCTTGAGGGAATTTATGTTGCTTGTTTTGTCTTTACACAAAATTTTTGTTGAAGCTGCTACATTCGATTATTTGTTATATTTTTCGATTTGTTTATTTTTTCGCTTTATTTTTGTGCTCCATGTCTTTGAATGCTTGAAGCAAGAAAAATGAAGACAACGACGACGAGTTCTTCTTGATCGATACTGATTTGTTGACCCGCAGGGCTTTGAAATCTGTGACAAAACATTCGATAAAACGGAAAACGGATGTCAAGTCAGTCAGGTACAGCTAACGTACCTGAATGCCTAGGAGGCCGTGTTGAAGAAACAACATATTAGTTAGTGACAACACTACAATGCAGATAACTAAGACAGTTGATAGTTGTTTCCAGCAACGCATTTCTTCTGCCCTACAAACTGTTTATTTAGCTGGCAGTTGCTACTTCCGTTTCCTCTTCCGCTTCCGTTGGATCATTGTTGTTGTTGTTGGCTATGGCGATTACGATAGAAATGTCATTTGAGTAATTTTTTTACTTTATTTATTGACAATGGTTGGTCCATTCGCTCTAGCACTTGTTAGTAAGTGTTTCAGGGAAATGAATTAGTTGCACTTCGTTTGATTTCGATTCATCTGCTTCTATCATCATCATTCTATTGTATGAAAATTTATGAGTTATTTCTGAAGATGCTGTAAAAATGAACAAATGCGTTATTGGCGAACGTGTGCCACTTGAAAAAACTTGTGAGCATAACTCGTTTCCTTTTTGAGTACGCGTTGTTGTCAAGACATTTTTATATACATACGAGTATGTATAGTGTAAATTGATGAAGATATTTGAAATGAAAAAAATTGCAATATATTGAATCAAATTCAATTGTTAGTTCTTCGAAGCGATTCGTGTAGAGTGCTTGATTATATCCAAGTTGCAATATTGCGAAATATGTTGGAGAATTTGTAAGCATCTTTAAGAATAGTAGTTTGTTAAATGTATAAAAGATCCAATGATTAGTATAAATATATTGCTACTGTGCTCTATTGTTCATGATTGGCTTAATGTGGAGTGTTACCAATAAGCATTAGTACTGACATCTGTTGGAGAGTGGGCGAAATAAAAAATTGTAATTTTGCGCATTTCAGATACGTATCCAGGATCTCTATTGGGGAGGTTTTTATAAAAAAATCTGTAAATACCAGCAAAAATTAAAAACATAGTTATGTGAATTTTCCCAATCAAAATAATTTACTTTGAAAATAACTTTTGATGGTGTCTTTTTTTTTTTTAAATAACACCAGGACTTTTAAATAACACTTTTATTGAATTTTTTAACTTATAAATTTTGAGCAAGGTTCATTTAGAGATTGTCGCATGACTGATCGTACTCTCTTCTCAGTACCCATAGTTGTCAAAACCAGACAATTTAGCGAAAGACTACGAAAGAAAAACGGATGATAAAAGAGAGCACTTGCAGATTTTCTATGAACTCTCAACTTCGATTTGACAGTTATGGGTACTTGCTCTCTCCCTTGCGACAACCTTATAAAGCAACCATGATTTTGAGAAGACAATTTTTACTTTTTGTCTATGATTTTTTTAAATATGGTCCAAATTGAGAATTTTTTATAAAAAAAAAAAAATAAAATAAATGGCCATTTCAGGCCTTCAAAGGACTTTGATTGAGCTTTTTATGATCAATTGTGTTATGCATGCTGTGAAATGTTAAAACACAAATGATCGAGAACTGGACCTGCAAGCTCTATGCCGACTCCGAATGGCTCATGTTCTCAAGAAGCTCTACATGGCAGAGTTTACTTGCTGAGGTCTACCATTGTCTGCAGAGAGGTGAATGCCGATTAGAAAAATTAATGCAATTGAAAAAACACTCCGTGTCAGATGAGATTTCAACCTGAGCTCTTTGCATACAAGCCACGTAACTCTACCTATATGCCACGGCCGCCACGAAGAATTTTTTTATTGTCTTTTAAAAAAATGTAATTGCGAAAATTATCAAAAAAGTTGAAGTTTCCCTCAAAAAATTTAACTAATACAACAATATAAGTTTCAAATAAAAATAATGAAAAAGAAAGAGATCATTTATTTATTTATTTATTTATGTAGAAAGTATTAATACAATAAGAACTAGGTTCTTTTATAGTATAACAAAAATATTACCAATTTGGGAAGGTATAACAACAGTTTAAAAATAATTACAAAAATATAAAAAAAAATCAAGTAAAACTTTAATTTAAATAAATTTAAATAAAAATTGACTTAACAATAACATGACATAATAAGGAACACGTAACAATATTAATATCATACAAGTAATAAGATATAATGGGCAATAAGTAAATAAATAATGTGTTTATAAATAATATAAATAATAATAAGTTTAATAAATATTAAAAAATTCTATGCTTTTTAATTATATGAAAAAATGTTTTGAATTCGTAATTTAATACTAAATTACCCTTGCCTCGCCCATGTCTATAGGTATGTTTTTATTTTTTCCTACTATATTATGTTTGCATTTTCAATAAGAAAACAGCTTCCCATTACACTTATAGTAATGAGCAGAAATGAAAAAAAAAATATATTTTTATCATTCTTATTGTACAGTTGAATATCTCTCATATGATATCTCTAAGGTGTAGTTGCACCAAAAAAATCTGAGCATCTATACGAGTATATAAGTCGCTAATCGAACGGAATTTTTTTTTTATATATATTAAAACTTAGGAGATTGGAATATATTAAAAAAAGTCGTATTATTATTTCTTTTTTCCGATAAATGTTTGTGTAGCAATTTTTAATAAAGTTTTTTCTAATTAAACAATTTTTAAAGTCAATAAATTACAAAAAAATGTTGGCATTAAACAAAATTCATGAGTAGATTTAAAAAAAAAAAGTATTATATTGTCATACAGTGTCGGACAAAACAATAAGAACACCCTACAGCAAAAAATATTTTTATGCTTTTTATAAAGGAAACTATTTATTTCGGGAAATTCTTTTAGAGAAATGACCAATATGATACATACTTTAAAAAAAACTAGGTGGCAGCACTACAGCTTTATGAGGCATTACCATCTGACACAGAAAATGTCAAAGCAAAGAGCGCGAAGGTGGACAATAAAATAAGAACAGCAAAAGAAAATTTTTTTAAATTTAAAAATATACAAAATATTTTTGTATATTTTGCACTGGTAAGTATTAAAAAAATTAATGTTTAGAGTAATTCGAAAGATTTCAACCCAATTGATCTGAAATTTAGCAGCAGAATGGGACGAGCAAAGCACTGCAGCAAAGAAGAGCACGATTTGGTCAAAAAACTGCGAAATGAGGGACAAAGTATAAGAAAATTAGCTAAAACTATCGGCAGATCTTCGACACTTGTCTATCAAGCCTTATTACCTAAAAAAAATTGGATGCAAAATAGGAAGGCCCCGCAAAACCACATATACAGACGATGATCGCATTAAAATTTTGGCGGCACGTAACCCATTTAAGTCAGCTGCTGCAATTAGAGAAGAGACAGGTGTCCAAATTTGTACTCGGACAGTAAGGAGACGCTTAGTCGAAAGGAAGCTATATGGAAGAACAGCACGGAAAGTACCATTGTTGACACAAAGACATCGAAAGTGTCGCATCGAGTTTGCTAAAGCACACATAGAGTGGGATGGTCCAACAAATATAAAAAAATGGCGTAACGTGTTATGGACAGACGAATCGAAGGTAAACCTTATTGGAAGTGATGGCAAACGTTGGGTTAGGCGCCCGAAAAGTGCGGAGTTGAACCCGAAATACACGCTAAAAACCATTAAACATGGAGGTGGAAGTATTATGGTATGGGGATGCTCTCGTGGTATGGTGTGGGACCTCTGTATTGGATAAAAGAAACGATGGACAGGTTTCTCTACGTCCATATCCTTGAGTAGGTAATGCTTCCTTTTGCAGACTAGGAGTTGCCTTTAAAATGGAAACTGCAACAGGATAACGACCCAAAACACACTTCAATCCTTCAAAGGAACTGGCTTACGGAGTAGCAAATTGATGTTATGGTCTGGCCTTCCCAATCTCCCGACCTCAATCCAATTGAGAACTTGTGGAGTATAGTTAAGGAGGAGATTGGGAGAGTCAGATCCACAAGCAAAGATAATTTATGGGAAAAAAATATCCAACAAGCCTGGTATTCTATACTCCAGGCTACTTGTGCATCTCTAGTGGACTCTATGCCCAAAAGGTGCAAAGCAGTATTGGAGAACAAAGGCTATTCCACAAAATATTAGCATTAAAATACTATTTAAGATAACAACTTTATTTTTTTCCAATTACTTTTTGGAGTGTTCTTATTTTTTTGTCCTTTCGAAAAGGTGCCTTAGGTGCCTTATTTTTCTTCTTTTACTCCCTTATATTTAATTGTTTTTGTCTCTATTTTCAGAATAAATTAAACTAATTGAATGATTAAATAAAAGTTAATAGTCATTGATTTTTTTCGTTTCTTTAACAAACTTTTGTTTTATGTTGTTTATGTCAGAACAAGTTGTGCGTATTGTTTTGTCCGGCACTGTATAACAAAATATTTCTTTGCTATACTCACCATTTCATTATTATACAGTAGAAAGTTTAATCTACTATATGAAAGAATTTATTTTATATAACCTTAATTTAACTTGCATCTTTCATATGCTATTATTTTCAATCATCCAGTTCATCCTTTGACTTACTCGTATGTACCTAACTGCATACTGAAGTTTGTGTGATTAAAAAAAGTTTGTTTTTTTTCGCCATTATATTCGAATTCTTTGTACTGCAGCAATTCATCTTTATTACAATTGCTTTTGCGTCTATTCTGTTATGTTATGTTCTGTTCTGTTTTTCAACATAACTGAATGGTTCATAAATTGCTTTGCTCCGAAAAACATAAAGTCATAAAATCGTACTAACCACTACACATGTTCCAGAACAAACGTGCACTATTTGCGCCTTCTTCTTTGGAGTGGACAAAAGGCAAACTATATAATTTATTTTCTCTTTATATCTTGTACGCTCCGTTATGATTAATTGGCTGATCAGCTGTTGTGGGCAGTGGTGGCTTTTGTTGTGGTAACAAGAGGACTGACTCTTGAGACGCGGTGTAAGGAAATAAAAACAAGAAAAGGAAAACAACACCCCGACAAACTATATGCGAAATAAACAAATAGTAGTTAGAAGTTGAGATGAAACAAGTACAGGCTGAACAATGCCAAAAGCCTTTGAGAATAATTGATCGATTTGTTTGAACTTTGAAAGTATTTTGGGAATAATTATTGCTATAAGTTTTAACGCTGAATTTCAAGAATATTTCATAAAATCCCAGTGGTAAATGGAGGCATTACGAAAACAAATATTTCTTAAATACAATGTAGCTGAAAGACTTCCAATGTCTGTTTACGTTTGTCTATTACATTTCTTTGGACATGGCCGCTACAATACTGATGACATGGTAACCGGGCAGCGGAGTAGGTTTGATGCACATGACACACAAGGTATAAGTTAACACATGAATTAAACGAAATTTATATCGATTCCATAAATGCGACGAAAATAGAAGAGAGCACACCGAAGCAAGCCAAGTGACATATAATTTTCTCAATCATTTCTTCGAATTATTAAATGGTTTTCTATTTTCTATTATTAATTTGTTTTTGTTGTAGTTTGCATCTAGTTTTTATTATTTTTTGTTGCTGTTTAACCTTTTATTGTTATACTAGCAGAATACACGCTCTAGTTCCGGTAGAGTTCAGTTGAGTGTAATTGAATTAAAAGCAAAGAAGGAAAAACTAATTTTTAAAATAAGTTTCTTCTAAGACAAATGGATAATTTTTAATTTTTCTCAACAATTAGAGGAATTTTTAAAAGCGAATTATGATTACTTTTTTTTTAATTCTGAGAAAATTTCACGGAGCCTTTTTGATTCTCCTGAATGTGCTTTTTGGTGAAAAAATGTGTTTTGCCTAACTTTTTATTTTTCAGAGAACGCATACCCAAATATTCTAAAAAATACATTTTTTACTCATACCAACATTTTGGCATAAACAAATTTTTAAAATTTTTTATTATTATAACTCTTATTGACCTTTAAAAATCGCATTTTTTGCTAATTGTACACTAAGAAAAATAACGCATATTAAATTTATTCGCTCCCGTGCAAAAGTGTATTTATTTTATACATTTAAGTGTTTAAATCAAATATTTTCCTTACAACACGTTATTTTGTGCGTATTTTCGATTCGATTCGATTCGATTTTAACTAAACTTGCTGTACTAGTTATTAAGAACATCATTTCTCAATTGAGTTGTGGCACACTGGTTGAGGCGTTTGACTTGTAAACGATATGTCCAGGTTCAAATCTGGCATTGTTTTTCGTTTTTGTTGTGTTTTAAAAATTTGCTGTTATTAGTTATTCTGTTATTATAAATCAAATTTTACACATAAATTGTGGTGGCAGTGGCAGACTGGTTCGGATGCTTGCCTTGTGAGCGACTTACCCGGATTCAAATCCGCGACTAGCGCATTGCTTTTAATTTTTTTTTTGTTTTGTTTTAAAAATTTTAAATATTTACGTATTTGATTTATACAAATGCATCAATGGTTCAAATACGACCTGGTTTCCCGATAAATTAAAAATGTTTTGGGTTAAACTTAATATTTTTTTTTCTTAGTGTAGAAACACATTGTTAAAACCGCTGTAAGAGACACATTTTTAATTAGATTTAAGTAAAATTGATATTGTTGGAAAGGCATTAAGTCCCACTTTTTTTATGTATCGATTAGATTGATGAGTTATTAGAGTCGAAAGTATATAAAGTATACAAACGACTCACTCCTCGTTTGAAAGCATTTGTTAAGAGGGTCTTCCATAAAAATTTCTTTTTTTGGGTGTACCCAAAATGTGCCCAAAATAGTATTTTTTGCATAAGCTCACCAGTTTTTAACCGATCGTGAAGAAAGTATGTCATTGGATAGGTCTTAGGTTAGGTTAGGTCAGGTTAGTATGGTTGAGATGGCTGCCCGTCTCGTGCACTTAGGCCAACATAGGCCCCTTGTGATACCATATAATCTCCTTTAACTTGCTGTTACAAGAGTCCGTTGAACCATCCCGTGGACTTAACGAATCTGTTGATTTTCTTTGGATCTATCTTTGAGATTGAAGCAAGAGAGTGAAAGAGGGGTCGACTGAGGGTATTTAGTCTCCTTCTACTTAGAGCGGGGCATTGGCAGAGAAAGCGTTGTACGGTTTCCTTCTCCTCATCATCTCTGCAGCTTCTGCAGAGGTCGTTGGCTTCACAGCCTAGACGAAGAGCGTGAGCTCCTATCAAGCAGTGACCGGTGAGTACCCCTACCAGAAAGGAGAGAGTTGGTCTTACGTGTCCCAGTAGGGAGGAGGTGCGATTTCTGTCATTCGAAGGCCAGGTAAGTCTGGCTGTGGCACAGGTGACAAGGTTATACCACCGCTCATTGGACTGGCGCATCGTGTTTCGCTTGCACTGGAGTTTAAAGGTGGCCAAGGTTATACCTGCCCCATCCTTTTCTGAAAGGATAGCGGCGGTCGTACCCCTTCTAGCCAGTTCGTCAGCTTTACAATTGTCTTCTATGTCTCAGAGCCCAGGTACCCATACAAGGTGGATCCTGAATTGCTCTGCCATCTCATTGAGAGTTTTGCGGCATGCAACAAGAGATTTAGAGTTTTGGGTATAGAAGCATAATGCTTTTAGCGTCGCTTGACTGTCCGAGAAAATATATATAGCCTTCCCTGAGGTGCTGATAGGTCTTAATAAAGATACAATTCGTCTTTACAACTTTTTAAACCTCCAGTTCCGTCTTTGACTAGATATTTCAACTTTTTGTCTTATTTTCTCAGTACCCCCTTAACTTTTTTTAAGAAAATAAAAGATCATAAAAAATCATTAAACATGATTATCATCCAGTGGATAGATTTATTTAGGTTTCACTAAGTTAATTCTAAGAATTTTTTCAACATTGAATACATATAATGTAACATGTAATATATGTTTCAGTGTTTGCCCTTAGGATTTCTTTGTAGACATGGCGAAACTCAAACGGATTAGAAATTGCGTCCTCTTGAACTGAAATGGCATACAAGTGGGTATAATGGGGACAGAAAACGTCATCTCATTTACCACACCCATTTAAAATAGTAGACTTAATAACGTTTGGCAATAATTTTTCAACCGAGAACTTGGTGTTATTGCAAGGTCGTGGTGAATCTAAATTTCTCAATAGCATTATGCTTTAGCTTTTAGGGTGGGGCTATGAGGACGTACTCCTGGAGGCTTTAATGAATTAAAAAACTCGATGGTGTGATTAACTGCCTGGTTATGATCAGGAACGTTATCCACCTATTTATAAGTGCAAATATTTCCCTGTAGCTGTTGAAAAAGTTGGAAGTTGATTCCATTGACCATGCTGTTTTTGGCTCCGAAATTGCCCTCTCTCATAACCAACTTTGAACAAAAGCTCTTGTTTGAGCTCTTCTGCAGATTCAATTATGGTAGAAATTGGATTTAAATTGATTGTATCTTACTCATCTTTTTCAAGTTGTCCACTCCCTAGTATCAACAGGTTGTTTGCGAAAAGACCAGACAATAGGTCCATAGAGGTGTGTTCTCAAGTGTGTTGTCGAAAGGAACTTGATTGTATTTTTCCATTAATTTACTTAATGTATGCATTTATTTCATCCACACGCGTACCTCGCAAAACAATACGCTATGTTTGCCTAAAATCTCGTGCAAAAACCAACGCCACTTTTCCAATCACGTGCTTGTTCTCTAGAATGCCTTCCAATGTTTTATCTAAAGCTTTTCTTTTGTTTCGATACATTGCTCCTTTATACTAAATTTCATCATTTTATCTTGTATACTTCTCGAGCAATTCTCTATCCTGGGTGTCGATGATCCGATCTGACCTATCTCCCCACTCATTTTTTATTTGTCAATGATTTGGGTGGCACTGGTGGAGTGGTCATGGGCATTTTGAGCATTATTTTTCAATAAGCATACGAATAGCTCATGTTCGTTTAAATACTTGTTTGAAAACACGTTGTGCTCTAAGACGACTGTTGCATAAACAGTGAATACACACGAGCTACTCTGTAGCAATACAAAACTGACTTGTATTTTGCATACATTCCCCTACAGCTCTGCATTAAAAGAGGTTGAATGATTATTTGGAAATAATTGATTACAACAGAGAATACATTCGGAGTTTTACCCGCAGGATCATGAATTTTTTAATAATTTTTCCAACATTATCATGTAATTTCTTGAATTTCTTTACAGAGCCTTTGTCTAAGGAAGATTAATCGAATACCTTTGATTTCCTCACATTTCTAGATATCTACTTAGACAAAAAATGAATTCCGTAGACACGTGCAAGATTATATTGGACGTGAGTCCAATCGATAAGACTTAATACAAAACTTTAGTTACTTCATTCAATTATATAACCTCAATCTAGTCTGACTTTAACTAAAGATTTACATCTTAGTTTTAGGCTCTCAAAGGTTAAGTTAAATAATATTTCTTTCTTTATCATCAAAGCTACTTTACCAACGCACAAATTAATTTAAAATGTAATAATTGAATACCATCAACTGCAGCTGTTGCTATGAATGAAATTTCCATTTGACAAGCTCTGCAACATTGTCGGTGACTCTGTTGTCAACGACAACGACAACAATGACAACAACACCTACAACAACACGTCAACGACTCTTTATAAACACATTAGAGCAAAACATTTCTTAATGGGATATTGCAAATTAAATTTGCATTTGCTCCTAGTCCAAGTACACACGCTATCCATTCCATCTGCCTAATCCTATTGACAATGATTGATTTATTATTAAACAAAATGGCAACGACTTATGGCTATTAATATCCTTGTTAGAGAAACTTAAGCGAACAAAGACGTTACATGAAATTTCCGTTTCGAAATCATAACAAGTTATGGCAGTGTATCTCGTGAACTTCCGTATAACAGGCAGGCGGATGGTAGAGTTAAAGACAGTTAGAGTCTTTATATATAAAGTGCTGTAAGAAAGTGTTGACAAGTGCAACGAGTGAAGGGCGCAAAACTCAGACCATTGTGTCGTATTATTCGGATGTCAAAATCCAACAAAACATGCGTGACACCAATATGCAAGATGCCTCAAATGTTCATTCTGTTAATATGTTGCAATGTCGCTGAAAGACTTAACCATATATATCGTCATCTAGTCATCCACCCATTTGGAGTTGCCTGCCAAGTATTTGATTATTTATAACACGATACGAAGTTGTGTGAAACCTCAACACTAGATGTAGTGAAATGATTTGTTTGGAGCTGAAGCTGTACTTCCGTTGTGGAAATCTTGTTAATAATAAAGTTTTAACAGTTGTTTTAATTTAATTAATTTTTATTGACTACTACTTATGGCTGATTCTATACAATCTATAATATATCGACTTTTATAAAAACGTCAGTTTAATATTAATTCTTATTTAATAAAGTGTGTATCTGCTACTCTGAGCTGATGATGCAGCACTTGCTGTTGCAAATGAGCTAGAGAAAGATTTGCTGCCACTGTATGAACCAGCTCCAGCACCGCCACTGCCATGGCCATTATTACCGCCACACTTTCCACTACTACAACCTCCTTGAGATCCTGGGTTGCCACCGAAGCCGAAAGCTCCACTGCCAGCAGTTGCAAAACTGGAGGCACTCGCAGTGCTAAATGCACCGGAAACTGCATTTCCAAAGCCCAGACTACCGGGTATCTTATTGTAGTCACAAGCTCCACTACCACAGCCACCACCAGAACCGCCAGCACCAGCTCCGCCACTACCAGCTCCGCCAGTACCAGCACCAACTCCACCAGCACCAGCACCAGCACCAGCACCGCCACCACCACCACCAGCTCCGCCACCACCTGCTCCACCAACACCAGTTCCTCCAAAACCACCTGATCCACCATAACCTCCAGCTCCTCCTTGACCGCCAGAACCGCCAGAACCGCCAGGACCACCAGTACCAGACCCTCCGGGTCCACCATGGCCTCCAGAACTGCCAAGACCTCCTGATCCTCCCGGACCACCATTTCCTCCACCATGGCCAGTAACACCAAAACCACCAGCTCCACCAAAACCACCAGAACCTCCAAAGCCACCAGCACCACTATAGCTATCATGTCCACCAGGACCTCCAGGTCCATTCACACTGCCAGGACCACCATGACCACCAGGCCCACCAGGTCCACCATGTCCACCAGGACCACCAGGACCACCAGGGCTGCCAGGGCTACCAGGACCACCAGGGCCACCAGGACTGCCAGGACCACCAGGACTGCCAGGACCTCCATGCACAGCAGGTCCACCATGTCCGCCAGGACCACCATGTACGCCAGGACCACCATGTCCGCCAGGTCCACCATGTCCACCAGGACCACCAGGACCACCAGGGCTGCCAGGACCACCAGGGCTGCCAGGACCACCAGGGCTGCCAGGACCACCAGGGCTGCCAGGACCACCAGGACCACCAGGGCTGCCAGGACCACCTGGGCTACCAGGGCCTCCAGAACTACCAGGGCCACCAGGACTACCGGGACCACCATAGCTACCAGAACCTCCATGGCTACCAGTGCCAGGACCACTAAGACTCCCAGGGCCACTATAACCCCCGACGCCTCCGCTTCCAGCTCCACCAAATCCACCAGCACCACCAAAACCACCAGCACCACCAAAACCACCAGAGCCACCAAAACCGCCAGCGCCACCAGAGCCACTATGACCACCAATGCCTCCAGAACCTCCAGGGCCACCAGAATTTCCGGAACCGCCACCATGACCTACAGAACTAATAGGTCCAACGAAACCACTAGGGCTGCCAGGACCACCTGGCTCACCGGGACCTCCAGGTCCGCCATAGCCTCCGTGAATGTCAAAACCTCCAGCTCCACCAGGACCACCGCGACTGCCAGGACCACCGGCACCACCAGGACCACCATGACCACCAGGACCACCATGTCCACCAGGACTGCCAGGACCACCAGGGCTGCCAGGCCCACCAGGACTGCCAGGCCCAACATGGCTTCCAGGACCAACTGGTCCTCCAGGTCCACCATGAAGGCTAGCACTTCCTGGTCCTCCAGGTCCACCATGACCACCATTATTGCTGGGGACACTACTTCCACCAGTGCCACCCAAGCCACCAGAGCCTCCATGCCCACCTGTGCCACCGAGTCCGCCTGCACCACCAAATCCACCAGCACCACCAAATCCACCAGCACCACTAAAACCGCCAGAGCCACCTACGTTGCCGCCACAATTTCCGTTAGAACATCCACCTGCGCCGGAATTGCCTGGGCCGCCACCTCCTCCATGAGCACCAGAACCACCAGAACCTCCAGCACCGCTCGGCCTACCTGATCCTCCAGGTCCACCATGACCGCCAATACTTCCAAATCCACCAGCATAACCCCCGCTTACTCCTTGACCGTCAGTAAACAAAGATATCTCTTTAGTCACAGATACTCCTGGGAAACCAAATGGTAAGCCAATGGATTTCTTGCCATCATATCCTGGTTGTCCTGCACCACCACCACCACATGATTGACCATTACAACTGCTACCAAAAGGTCCACCTGAACCACTTAAACCTGCACCTGAGCCAGCTCCGGCAAAAGCTGATGACGAAGCAATAGCGCCAGCACTTGAGCCACCAAAACCGCCTTGACCTCCTCTACCGCCACTGCCACCAGCACCACCTCCGCCACCACTTCCTAGACTAGCATGCAGCTTACCGCCAACGCCACCCAGTATTCCACCAACAAGGCCAGTTATGCCCGTGCTCAAGCCTGCTAATCCATCTTTGACTCCATTAAGATGAACATCATTTTGCAGTGAAAATGATAGACCACCGCCGCTGCCTCCACCTTTACCACCCAAAAATGGGTTGCTTTCATAGCTCACAACACTAACGTCCACAGGATGTCCGCCGCCGGAAATTGAGTTGCCCCCTCCTCCATAACTACCTGCCGATGCATAGCTACTCGCACTAGCTGAGCTGCTAGCTACAGCACCACCACCTCCACCGCCATAGCCGCCTCCATAGCCGCCATAACCGCTTGCTTCGGAAGTATCTACGAGTAAAAAAAAACAATCATTAAAATCTTCACTTGCAAAAGCAACACAAAGTAAAACAAAATTAAAAAACTTACAAAATGCATTTGCAGCCAACAGCGCGATCGCCAGCAGTAGATCGTGTCTACAGAACCTCTTGCCAGCCATGTCGAATATTCAAATGTACCTTCTTCCAAGCAACGATTCTATTTTATATAAAGATTGAGTAGAAATGAAAAAATACAAAGTTCTATCAAGAATTAGCATAGAAAGCTGGGAAAATCCGAAACGTAGAAAACCCAATAAACCCCAATACTGTAAAACAACAAGCTACCCTCCCCCGGCCCAAAAATCTGTGTTCACTGAATATGGTATTCGTTAGCGTAAAGCCTGGATGCTCATTGTCTGACGACTTGGATTTCAATCGCACAAATATACATACAAATTCTCTCAAACACTCATCAGAGACTTTTGATTGCGCGCATAAAACTAATACAAGGTGTTGATGATCTAGCCGCAGTGCGCTCAAAGTGATCGAACTGATAATGATCAAAACATGCAATAGAGCTTTCGTTGAGCAGGTCGTATGAAGTGGTTAATCCGCCTTCATCTGCGTCTCAGTTCTCTGCAGCATCTTAAAAAAGACGATTAATTAAATGCAGTCTTTAACATTTTTAGATATTTACGATCGAGTACGATCTTTATGTCAGATTGTGTCATAATAATGCAAAATAACTTATTGGATAAAAACAATAATTTTAATTTATTGCGGTTTTTCAGAAATAATGTCGTGAAGACATTATTCGTTGAGGTTTTTTAATGGGCAAAATAGTTTTAAAAGTAATGCACAAGTGCAAAGATCTCTCTGGTCTGAGTAGAGAACTTTAAGTTTTTTGTTGCACATATAAAAAGTTTTGGTTAAAGATTCGAATTGAAAACTTTGTGTGGTATGGAGACTTTTTTTTTGAATCCGTCTTGTAATTTCTTTAATAAAATGATTAAACAAATGAAATAATAATAAATTGAATTTGAGTATCATCTCATATCTTGAGGTAAAAATAAAGAAAATAAGCTTTAGAAATCAGTTAGTGAAAATAAGTGGTAAGGTGGAATCCGCTTTAAGGGGTGTTAGTGTATTTTCTATCTATACAAATTTTTTCGAATATTTTTGTTCTATCTGGCAGAGATTTGTGCTAACTGCACTAAGTGCTGATTTAAAAATAAAGATTGCATATCGACTTTAAATTATTGTGAAACTTTATATTTTATCATAAATTTTTACATGTGTTTTTCTACTATTTTATTTCATGTCTGCTTTTTATTTAAATAATTTGCACTCATAATTTTTTCAAAATTTTTGTATTAAAAAAGTGTAAAGGAAAAATGACTGGATTCGCTAATTTGGATTTCTTCGAATTCGATTCTAATGCATATCGAAGTCGAATCATTCATATGAAATTTTTTTTTTGTTACTTTCTGTTATAAATAATCTTTATTTATTTGATTTTTCATGAATTTTGTATGAAAAAAAGACTGCTAGTTTTTCTATGAAAAAAAATTTTCATATAAATTTTGTGAAAACTTAAAAAATTTGATATAATAATAATGAACTAATTTGATTAGGAAAAATATTTTTTTGTGAAAACTATTAAATTTTTCTCTATTATATTATTATAGTCTTCCCGATAAATTCGATTTTTAGATTTTTAGATTTTAGATTTTGTTTCAAATCCGCAGTGGCAAATCCGAGATCTCGCGTTAGTTTCGATTTGAAAATTGGTTCAGTGGTGGATTCAAATTTCAAATATTTTCCCAAAAGAAAAAAAAAAAGAAATATTAAAAAAAAATTAAACTAAATTTTTTGACATAATTAAATATAATTTCAAAAATTTCGAAGCTTAAAAAAAAATAATTGTGATTTTGTATAAAAATTTGATAAATTGCATCACTAGAAATAATCATCAAATTTCCTCTAGAAATCACTCTATATAGAGTTCTTAAAAATATTGTATCCAACTGAGAATCTCCGAAAAAAGTCATATGTTTTTTTTTCATAATTAGGACATTGACTTCGCACTCGCACAAGACCAAATTTTTGTAACTAAAAGCTGATTTTTATATTGGTCGATTAACTTTGCGCTATTTTATCACATATTTCATGCACATAACGTAATAATAACAGTACTGCGAAATTTAATTACGCATACATAGAATTCTTGCATTAAATCAATTGATTAATGTAATGGAATACATCCAGCTAATTCAATAAAGCAATTAATGAGATATTAGATTAATCGACACACTTGATAAATCTATTAAGCAATCAGTTAGGGGTTTGATTAGCCAAAATGACTTTATTAATCACTTAAGTGGTGTTGAGTCCATGGAAAGCATACAAATAATATTAATTGATAGTGCATACATTAATTTGTGGAATCTTGATTTTAATTAAATTTCCAAAATAAATCCACAAATACAGCATCTGTAACTGTTAAAAAAATTGTTATTGAATTTTTACAAAATATTGGCACTTAAGAGCAACATGAAACTTATTAATTTGACTGAAAAATGCAAAACAAATTCTTATTATGGTGATGAGTGTATTTTTCTACTTGTATAACCTTTTAAGAATATAAAATATAAACTTTGAAGTATTATATAGATAAAGTATAAAATATTTTAATTTAATTCAAATTTTTTTTATTAATCTCTCTAATTATATTCCTAAGGAGCTTATCTTTCAGTAGCTGATATTTTTTTTTTTTTTTAAATAGATTTGAATGATTTTAAGAGACTTTGACGATAATTAGTAATTTATAGTATTTTTATTTATAGTTTTTATTCTAACTATTTAGAAACATTTGTAAATACCTAAACGATTTTTATTGCTCTAGTGCATTTTATTGACTTAAAAACTCATTTATTATTATCTCATGACTGTAGCAACTGGTTTGTTAGAACAAAAGTCGTTGCAAATTTATTTGTGTTTTCATGATTACATATATACTTCCATAGGAGCTACCGTTAATTGTAAAGAGTTGTTGGTACTTATCCCAAAGAAAGGTTTCAATTGGTTTTAAAAGTGAGAAGATACGAGCATACATCCAAATATGTGCTCAAAAATTGTCCCTAAAGGAACGAACTAGCTTGTTTTTAAAAACAACTAATTAAAAAACTAGTTTAAAATAAACCAGTATATGAACTAATTTCAATTATATCAAGGCGGCAACTACTATGATTTTGACATGTTTTAATTGCAAATTTTTATCAGATTACAAGTTTATATATATTCAACCATGTTATTTCATCAAATATTATTAACTTTAGGCCATCAGTAATAGTTTTCAATTGGTTGGTTTAAAGTCATTAAAAAATAATTTAAATATAACTAATTTAACAAGTAGTTGAAAATATATGCAGACGAAAGTCAATTGACTTATTTAGCGGACATCACCATACAAAATAAGTTAGTTCGTTCTATGGGAAAAAGTCAGAATTTCAACTAGTTGTGGTTGACAAAAAACTACTTTATCAACTACTTTTAAATTAGTTGATTTTCCTACAGGGGTATTACAAAGGAGGAGCTAGCTTAATGTGAAAGGAATAACACAGTTTGAGAAAACTTTCTAGGATACTAGATATTATGAAATATTTTGAGTAAAAAACTGTTAAAAACTTAGATTTTCAACGTTTTAGTTGAACTTTCAGACTCTTAAGATTATTTTTTTAACCTTTCTAAAGTTAGAGTAACACATATTAACTAATCTAATTCTAACAGTAGATATTTTCATCTATTTAATTAAAATTTTTATAACACAATTTGAGTTATTCTATCGATTTTGTTTAGAATTCTCATTTCATCTACGAAGTTATTTTTAACTTTTTTTTTAATTTTTATTTTTCAAAGTAAAGGTTGAAACTTTAAACTTTTTGATTGAATTGTTCAACTTTTTTAGAAATTGTAACTTTCAAAACTAAAAATATTTTCTCAATTGTTTCTTATGAAAATATATGGTAGAAAAAGTTGAAGTTACTTATTGGAAAAAATCTTTAATGTTGCTATTTTTTCTAATATCTGAAGTTAACTGTCAGTCGAATCTACTACTGTAGATACGAGTACAATAAGTATAGATAAAAGTTTTTTGTCAGTTACACAAATGTATTATATACTCAATCCAAATTTAATGAAATATAAGATTTGATTAGCTTTCTAGGGCTAAGAATTTTTTATTTTTCTTCTACGTTGCCAGTAAAGCGCTAAAATGACCGATTGATGAACATTGTGCAGAGAATAATTTTCAACAATTTTACGGATTTTTTTTAAACGATATCAATTTTGGTATCAAATACAGTAAGCCGGGTCGATGCAAATTGTGTTCAACAAACTCGGCCTAAAATATTTCTTGGTTTTTTCGAAAAAAATTCCATTTTTGGACAAAAAACCACTTTTTGTCCTCATCGGGTTGATTTTATTTATAAAATGTCAACTTAAAATTAAGCCTTTGATATATAAATGGAATTTTATTACTTTTCCAATGGTTCGTAAGTGATGGCGATCGAACTAGTAATGGTGTGTTTATGACGATTGAAGTCGAAATCGCATCGAAAAAAAAAATCCAGATTCGAATCATCTGTCTGATTTTCAAAAGTTTTTGTATTCGTATATAATATTTATCGGAATTTTATTATAGATGATCCTGAAAAAGAAAAAAATTTCCCATAAAAAAGTGGTTTTTCCCATACAAAGAGTTCCATGGAGCCTAAGGTTTGACACATCACGAAATTGCTTCATGGAGGAGATCATACAGTGGGTGTTCATGGTAAAAAAAAATAGTTTTCTAAGTTTCGGGTAAAATAAAAGACCTATAGTCCATCAGCCTTACCAAAAAACTAATTTAGTGCTGGCTCTAATTAGTGCCAGCTCTAAAAAGATTTTTTAGCATAAGCTTAACAGAGGCTACAGCTGCTACTAAATTAAAAAGCTGACGCTAAAATTTAATATCAGTTTTTTAGTGAGGCTGCATGTTTTTACATCAAATGAATTTTATTAGTAGAAGTCAAATATTATAGCATTGAAAAAATGTACATTAAGCTTACATAACTAAAGAAAACTATATTTAAAAAATGTTATGGTCAATATTTGTTACTTCCACCTTTTAGTTCAGTATGCTGTAGAATCGAAAATAAAATTCCCATAAGAAGTCCATTGAGATTTTTCACAGCAAACAGGCAGTGGAATTTTTTTCCCTAGTTAGTACGCTGTTAAAGGAAATAGTTTGTTCAATGTAGCCAAGTTCACAACCATGTGTGGAGGGTTGAAATGTCAGAATTTCGCTGGCATTTATATGCCCGTACATTTAATTGTCGCGGAATTTTGACATTCAACAATAAAAAAAAAGCAGTAAGTATGTGTTGGTGTTGAATTCGATATTAAACAGATTTATTTAGTTTATTAAGTGCGTTTCTCCACACACAATTTTAATTCTACACCAAAATTTCGAGTGTAGAATTAAATGCCCAAAAATGTTCCTACAGCATACTAAGCTTTTGTTGCAATAACTGCTGCGATTTGTTTGGGCATCTATTCTATGCACTTAGTGCAGTATAATTTTTTTGATTCATTTCGGTACCACGCTTTAATCAAACGCTCTATGAATTGGCGTTTGTTTTGTTTGCAAATTGTTTGCAAATTTCACGCAATTGGTTGAGATCTGTAGAATTGCGAGTTCAGTCACGGACATGAAATTTTTTGCCATTAAGGGCTTCTGTGACTTTACGAGAAGAGGCAAAATCATGCATAAATATAAATCCATTGCTTGCGAACCATTTCTGAGCTTGGGGTAGCATTTTTGTCTCCAGAATCTTGATGTATTAATTCTGTCTCATCGTTTCCTTAACAATGTATAGGCGGTTTCGACCTTGACTGCTGATAACTGGTCAAATCATGATGCTTAGAGGATGCCTTACCCGTTTTCCAATGCAGTCAACTTTAAATTTCTCACCATGTCTTTTTTTAATGATTTCAGATTTGTCAGATAAAGTCTGGATTGAGGATTTTTCGGAGAACAAAACCTTGGCAAAATTTTTCAAAATAAGTTTCATTTAAAAAAAAATTAGTTTTAAAATTACTGTCAAAGTAAATCAATTATTGAAGCAAATATAAAATTTTCAGTATACTATTGCTTCAGTCTCCAATTTAGACGTTTTATCACCAAAACTTTGGTGTTCACGTTTTTCCTTATTTTACCTTAAATTAACCTCTAGATAGTTTGGCAGTCCTTATTTAAAGACTATAATTAAAAGAAATATTTGAGTATAACTACTCGTATCATAGGTATATTTTTTCCTTTTTAGGTCCTAAAAGATTTGTCCTGCTTACAAATATGTACTCGTAGAATTCTATATAGATAGCGCCAGGTTCCAAAAATTTCCATTTTGAGTTGGTTGATACACTGAACAAACAAATCAAGGAGATGGCCAAATGAACTTGTCATTGATCCAATCCTTTAAAAGAATGTATAAGTTCATTGATTTCATTGTATTCACATTAGTTTAACAAATATCTTCTTTGAAATAAGGAACTATTTTCTTGATTTAAAGAATCGAACAGATATTTATTGAACCAATAAACTGGAACATAAGTCCAATTCATAAAATAAAGAACTTTTTCTTTGATTTTACTGTAGTTCTGTTTGTGACGGAAAATCGTCTATTAAGTTTGAGAGATATGGCGGCTGAACTTTCTGTGATCCAAAAGTCAATTCGAGTCAATGGTACACGATTATTTGGACATGAAAGGCGTTGTCGCTCGACTAGTTGCCACTCTGAAAGACTAGTGGAAAAGTTATTGTTAAAAATTTCTGGCCAAAAACTTTACAAATATCATCGAACAACCAATGCATCCACCTCAAATGGCTCCGGTTGGCATTTTTCTCTTTTCTAAACCACTTCGTGACAACCGTTTTTAGTCGATAGAAGATATAAAAGAGAATTCATGGACAGAACGATTCCGGAAAATTCGTTTGCTCGATGTTTTGATGGTTGGATTATTCGTTGGCACAAGTGAATTTTTTCGGAAGTGGCCTATTTTTAAGGCAATACTGTAAATTTGAATGAATAATAAATATTTTGTGTTTTATTGACCAATTATCGACAGAATTCTACCTTTATAAATCAAATTGAATATGATTTGCTTATCTTTATTTAAGTAATGATTCACTGAAGCAAAAAATCATAGAATTGGTCGAAGGAATGATTCTTTAATTTAATGAATCTCTGTTCATTGGTTCACAGAAAAAGTTCTTTGATTTAATTAAATTTTAATTACCCCAAAAAACGCATTTTTTAAATACGTGTACCAGTTCATTGATTTCAAGATTTTTACAGTTTAATAAATATTTTCTTTAAAAGTAAGAACAATTTCCTTGATTTAAAGAATTGATTATTCGGTTATAAGAAAAAATTCTTCAAAAAGCAATAAAATCGCTTTCACTGACGTGAGGTGGTTTTTTAAGGATTTATAATATAGTGTTCAATTTGATGACTGAATTTTTCAAAGCTACCATCAAGTTATGTCGTCATGACTGCAAATAAAATCAAAATGGAATTTCCAACAAGTTTTTGTGTAAATGGAAATGAAATTTTTTGATTTGCACTAAATTATAAATGTGTTATTACAAACACACAAATAAATCTATATATTTACACATTAAATAATTTTGTTAAAATATTTCCACGAAACGTGAAAAAACAACAAATAACTATTTGGCAAATTTTATAAATACAAATATTGGGTTTCTTCAAATGAATTGATTAGCAGTATTTATAGACGTTGTTGTAATGCATGCATGTAAATAAATATTAAAAAATAATTAGCTTTACGCTGATGTTGATGCCATTGTATGTAAATACGTTTCATTGAGATTATTATAAATTATTCACTGCATTGAATGGCTAATGTGTGAGGGGTGTGTGAAAAGTTGGCGCTATTGAAATGTAATAAACAGTTAATGAGTGTGGGTGGCTTATTGACTGACATACTCGTAGCATGAAAGTAATTTTGCATAATGAATTGGTTTTATTTATGTTTTAAATGGCAAAAATTGTTTTTAAATAGGAAAAATTTACTTTCATATTAGAATTTTTTGTAAATACCTAAAGCCGTGCAATAATCGCTTAGTTATCTAATCAACCTCATATTTTTTTATTAAAGCTAATTTTTGCAAAAACTGGTTTGATTCAATCTGCCGCTTCGCATTACAAATCTTTGGTTAGATTCCAAGCGTTGCACAATGGGTCAGAATATCCAGATTTAGTCAATTAATTCAAAAAATTAAATTGAAGCTACCCAAAAATTTTCAATTCGTACTAAAAAAAGTTCAAATTCTACATCCTAGTCGAAGTAGAAAATGATTGCAATCGTTTGGTTCTCCATACTGCAATTCTAATATTGACCGATCGATTGCTTTTTGAACAAGCGCTGGGAAACAATTTTTTTTTTTAGTATTTCAAGTGAGCTTTTATTTCTAAGCAATAAAAATATAGTATGTCATAATTATCGCGGTCTTATTTATTGCAAGAGTACTATAAATAAATGAAGAACTTATAATTATTAAGGTATCTATATGAGAATAGTTCGTTCGCTGAAGTAAAAAGTGATGAGGATGATGGTAATTTTTAAATAAATTTTGTATTAAATTTTAATACAGTTTAAATTACAACGATATTTTCTACACTTTGGAATAAATATGATACTAGGGTGAATGTTATCTTTGAATTTTAAGCCATGCTGTATAATATTTCAATACCTTCCGTTTTAATTTGCAGATTATTATTTTTATTTTTATTTATTTGTTTACAGTCTATGAAACAGAGTTCTTACAGACTATGATCACCAAAAATGGAATCTTAAGACTAAAAGTTATTATTTAACAAACGCTCATAGCCTCCTTAGACATAGCAAAATCAACTATACATCTGGAAGATATGCTATTAAAATCATTTTGAGCCCTAAACATAGGTGAATGCAGAGCATAATTTGATCGGCATAGGCCTAAATAAAATATGTTTGTAATGCGGAGTGTTCTACAAGGAACATTCAAGTTAATTAATGCTAATAGAGATGAGCAATCTATTTTTCCAGTAACGATATCAAAAATAAATAACAAAGATAGCATTTTTATCCTTGTTTCAAGAGTTTTCAAATGTAAAAGATCACATCGATCATTATATGACAGATTTGGAAGGTTGCAGTGAAAACATCGTAATGCAAATCGTAAAAAAGATTTCTGAACTCGTTCTAGTCGGAGCGTGTGACATGCAAGAAAGGGTTCCATAAAAAAGACGCAAAATTCAAATTTCGAACGGACGAATGAGGTGTATAGGGTCTTTAAAGTATGGAGGTCAGTAAAATTTGAACTGTTTCGCCGGATAAAGGCAAAGAGCGAGTATGCCTTAGGTATAATGTGGTTGAGGTGACTCACGAAATTAAATTTAGAGTCAAATATTACGGCTATCTCTTTCACTTCATTTACCCTTTTAAACGGATTGAGATTCAAAAGTCTTATTCCAGGTTGTCACCCCTTCAAAAATTGCTAAAAGTGTACAAAACCTTAAGAAAAACTACAACATTTAGAAAATTTTTAAAAATTTTATGAATCTTACAAGAATTTTGCTGTGCTCTTCCTTAATTTATTGATAACTTTGATTGCTTAAATGCGTCGAGTCAAAATACTTTACATAGTCGTTGTTTTTTGGTCTGCGCGCTGTTATACTAAAAATGTAACGAAGTCACTTATAATCTCATGGTCTACTTTTAAAGAAATTTAAAATTCCCAACCCCGACGTAGAAATAATTTGTAACGTTTCAACGATCAAAATTCGTCCATCACTCAAAGATTTCGGTTTCCAGTTTTTCAGATGATACATAACCTTTCTCATCCTGGATCCAAGTCGACTGTTAAACTGGTGAGTGATAGATTTGTTTGGCCATCTATGAAGAAAGACATTTCATCATGGTCCAAAGCCTGCATAACTTGCCAAAAATCTAAAATCGCTCGTCATACAAAAAGCAAAATTGGAACATATCCTATTCCGGAAGAACGGTTCAAGATGGTCAGTATAGATTTTGTTGGCCCACTACCTTCATCGGAAGGCTTTCGATATTGCCTCACATGCATAGATCGATTTTCTCGGTGGGCTGAAGCAATTCCACTTATAGACATTACGGCAGAATCGGTTGCAAAAGGATTTCTTCAAGGATGGATTTCAAGATTCGGTGTTCCAGCCCAACTGGTGACAGATCAAGGTCGTCAATTCGAATCCTCGCTATTTCGTGAGTTTGCCAAACAGATTGGAGTAAAACTCAATCATACGACTCCGTATCACCAGCAATCTAATGGTCAAATCGAACGTTGGCATCGCACACTCAAGACTGCAATCAAGTGCCATACGAGCACTCGTTGGGTAGAAGTTCTACCAATTATAATGTTGAGTCTGCGAGTAGCAGTAAATTCTGATGTTCAAGCTTCACCTTCGGAGATGGTTATGGTATGCAGTTAGCACTTCCAGGGCAATTTTTCACGTCGTCAGATATAAGTGAATGCAACAGTGATTGGGTAAAACAATTTAAATGCGACATGCAGAATTTAAAAGCCAAAGAAGTAGCCCGTCACGGAATGGAAAAGATATTTATTCCTTCAGATCTTAAAACCAGTTCACACGTTTTCATTCGTACAAACGCTGCTCGAACACCCCTACAACAACCATACACTGGCCCGTTTAAAGTTCTAGCCAGAAATGATAAAACGTTTACAGTTGACGTAAAAGGTAACGAGAAAGTTATCTCAGTAGATCGTCTGAAACCTGCGTTTATGTTGTCTACCGAACAAGCAAAAGACATCGCCACCCCAGAAGAACCAATTGCAGATCCTATGCTATTGATATCTGGTAGAAACGTACGTTTTCAAAAATAGCGTTACACTGGAGGGGTAGTAATGTAGTATTCAGCACTTACTGTACTAATAATATACTTACTGTATTAATACCTTAAATTTAATTTTTGATCATTTTCATTTTTACAAATTTTATTTTTCAAAATTTCTAAATAAAATTTTCATTCGTTTTTAGTTTGTGAAAAATAAAGGTTATAGTTTTTATAAAGATTTGCTTTTCAATTAGAATAACTAGAAACGACAATTGCAATTTTAATTTTAAAGAATTAAAATTTTAGATTCTCTTAAGAGAAAGCTTAAGCACATACTGTGTTATTGCGTCTCTCCGCTCCAAAATTGAATTAAATAAGACAATTGATTTTTTGACGTCGATATCAGTCGGAGACTAGGTAACGCCACTTCAAGAATGTCAAAATACAGCTGTGGTGGCAACCTGCAAGCCTATTAATTTCCTTTACTGGTTTCTTATATTTTTATTTCAAACTTGTTTAACCCTTAAGAGGTATACTTGGTCTGTGCGACCATGCTAAAAAAAAGAAAAGATTGTTTTTCTCTTATTATTTCACCATTCATTCACTTCACATTCACGCTCAGATATGTGTCGTGTTTTACTTGAACACCTGCCGTGTGGGTCTAATTTCACGTTGTTTCATAACATTGGTCCCAAACTGGCGTTGCGTACAATTTGTACGAAAAAATTTAAAAAAAAATTAATGAAAAAGTAAAATTTTTCATAGGATTTTTTTTATTTGCGTAGTAATTAAGTAGCACTATATTAAGTAAAAGAATTACAACAATCGATCCTAAGTATTTAAACTATGCTCTGGTGTGACGTTACAAAAAACAGAAGTAGTTTTAGACTTAGATTACAACATTTGCAAAACTCTGCAAATTGGGCAAAACCCTTTTTAGAAGGTTTTGAAATAATATAAGTTTATTTTCCAAGCAATTATTTTTTGTATTAGACTTAGTCGTCTGACGTGACGTTACTGGCGTTATTTTACTAAAATGTTCATTGAAATTCAATTGGGTAATTGAGTAGTTAGGTAATTAAGTACTTATATAATCTAGTAATTAAAATACAAATCCAATATATTCCGCCCCTCCTTGCCTCAACCATTTTCCATTATTTTTAGCCAATGCCTTCCATTTTTACTAAAATAAAAACGCTTACGAAACATTTTCTAAACATTTACGAAAAAGAAAAATTACATTAGTAAATCGATTTGATCATCATGGTAAATGAGTTTATGTTCAAATTGCTTAAATCAATAAAATTTGAATGTTTCTCTAAAATAATATCATTAAAAAATGAGTCACGGTGGACTTTTTTTTGGAAATGCAGATATGTGAAATTTCAAATCAATTTATTTTTTCGAGTCGCTAAAGAATTTTTGAAGCCATCACAAAATAAAAAATACAAAATAAAAAAAAGATGTAAGTCTATTTACTAAAGTATCTTAATCCACAGTCCTGTTTTTACTCACATAGGTATAATCAGCTTAAAAACATGCAAACGAACAAGTTTCTAGGCGCAGGAATTAAGCCACATGATCAAGATAACTTGTCCCACTGTGTGTTGTTCATCAAACAACAAGTTTTTTGCTGCTTTGATAGAGACGATTCGCAAAACAAAATTAAGTAAAAAAAACTTAGCACCTTATAACAGCGGATTTTTTATACTTTTAACATACGGAATATTAACAAAAAAACCGCAGATAAAAATAAACAATTTTTAATTGAAGCTGAACATCAATTATTTAGTCAATTAATAGAATAGTAATTTATAAACAAACTAAAACCACAGACAAGTTTTAATTTATTTACGAATAAGTTAGCTTTATACAGAGATTTTATACAAAGTATTACAATGAAAGTGAAAATATCTATGTATATATATTTTTTTTAATATAAAACTAATCAAAACAACACAAGGAACAATAAACCGCAAATGCATATTCAAGTTTTTTATTTGGAATTTGAATTTGGCTTGGCTGCAAATACATTAACTAAGAAGTAATTTAAACGTGATCAATTTTTCCGCTTAGACCAGTCTCGGTCATCACTGTTCACTCAACACCTATGGATTGGAATTCTTTAAAGATGCTTTTTTTTTTTTAAGTTAACTTGTTACATTAGAATAACTTTGCACATTCTATTAATTTATTGGTTTTTGCAAAAAGCAAAAAAAAAAAAAAAAACAAGAATTTTTTTAATGAGGCTTTTAACGGGGAATATATATTTATATTTATAACTACAACAGCTTACATTTGTAACTTTCCATGTAAAGTGCTAGCTAGATGGTTTTTTCCAGTCTGATAAAGAGATATATTTATTGAATTGAGAAGGAGCACATATATTGTCACTTTAAACTTTTCTATTAAGTTCTCATATTAAAATGTATGTACTTTCCAATGTATGTATGCGTAAATATGTGTACTCTCCCCTTCCCCTCCTCCCCCCCCAATGTTACACTTTGTCACCAAGTCTCGATACTATGCGCGCACATTTATTACTAAAAAATTAATTTGTATTTTTACAAAAATTTTGTAGAAAAAAAAAAAAATGGATATAAACATATTCACATAGTGTAAGTCAAATACACACAATAAATTCTAAAAGACTACCCAATAAACATTGTGGCGAGGGGTGATTCGATAACGAATCGCTTGTGAATCGTTTTTTTAAAGTTTTCGAATAGTTTCATACTGACTTCATCTGAGGTTGGCTTGATGATTAAAGAAAGAACCGATTAAAATCATGACTTTCCTAAACTCCCTTTAAGATGTTTTGAAAAAAAAAACACTTTTTTCCTACTTTTCAATAACAAAATTTTTTTAAAAAAAAATAATTTTTTACTAACTTTCTATTCTGAATACGTCATTAAAGCGAATATTTGTTTTTTAAATTTCATGTTTTTTTTTAATTTTATGTGAAAAAAGACTTAAATATAAATTTTTATAAATTTTTATATGAAAAAGTTTTGTGAAATATTTTTTCTTCTGTTATGCTATTTCGTGCTTATTCTATGTATAAATAATTTCCACTTATAATTTGTTCAAGATTTTCATATGAATAAGTTCTCGTTAACAAATTGCTTTTTGTTGTTTTGGCGACTCGTTAACAAATTGCTTTTTATAATTTAATATTTTGCTTTTTATAGTTTTTGGCGACTCGTTAACGAATTGCTTTTTTCGGTTTTGACGAATGTATAACGAAGCCGTAAAAAAGTTGGTCAAAATATGATAAAAAAAATAATTTCGAACTTTTAAAAAGCTAAATCTTTAAAAAAATACATAAATAACAAAAAAAAAACAACAAAAAAATAATTTTTTTTTTGATCAAGTTGGGGCTCGAACCCGTGTCCGCGAATGCTGACTTTTATTAACAAGCAAATTAAGCAAAATATATTCAGCATCTGAAATAGCTAAGTGGGTAAGGTGCCGGACTAGCATGCAGGAGACGTGGTTTCGATTCTTGACGTGGTAAGCTTGAAATTAGTTTTTATTTTTTTTTTTATATTTTATTTCTTATTTTTCATATGATATATATGATTCGTTATCGAATTGCTTCTTTTAGTTTTGGAAACTCGTTAAAGAATTGCTTTTTATAGTTTTGGCGACTCGTTAACAAATTGCTTATAATAGTTTTGGCGACTCGTTAACGAATTGCTTTTTTCGGTTTTGACGATTCATTAACGAAAGAGGAATTTCTACCGCGCGCGATATTATAAATGAATCGCTACTAATAATTGCTAATGAATGAAATGTACGAGAAAACGATTCGTAAACGATAACATTAGTGAATCATTTTGTTTATTGGGTATCTATTATAATAACAATTAAAAACAATGACATTTTATAAATGAAGCAAAATTTAATGAATTTGTAGATGTTCCCATTTGAGTGAATGCTTTACATGTCATAAGCGGTTAAGAGAGATAAAAAAAAAAATTTTAAGCAAAAAAGTTGTGGTTCTTGAATCAGAGAACACAAATATGAAGTCGAAAATTTGTAATTATCAACTTCATGTAAGGAAGAATTGCTTAAAAATTTTGATTAATTTATCTCTTGATTTTTCATATAATTAGTGAACAACATAGACTCATTCTGACAAAAAATTTTAAAGCAATTAGAACAAACTTCTATGTATTCTTTATGGTTTTTTTTTTGTCAGAAAATCATCTATTTTGCTGTAGCTTTTTTTTCATGGAATGAATACTCAAAATTTATACCCAAAAATTCCTCAAATATATAATAATTTTAGTCTATACCATGCTTCCATATGCACGAAATCTTGCGATTTTGCGTGACTTTGTCAAATCTGTATCTATCTATACTATTATATAAAATTGTAGTGCATATTATTGTTCCAGGTAAACACCAAAAGCATTGGGTCGATTTTAATGAAATCAATTTTAAATGTCATATTTGTGCTACACCACAGCATGGGGTTATTTTTATTTCGAAATTTTAATAATAAGCATGTTTAATTAAAGTGTTGTAAATTTTAAAGAAATCATCCACAATGCCATGTATTGCTTGATCGTTTTGTTTCTACGTGTTTGTGTAGCGAGAATTTCAATAAACTCCATGTTGTTCACTACTTTCATCTTTTTCTGCTCACCTAGCACAGCGCAACATAAAATACAAATGAGCCTCGCGCAAGACGTAAAGAGAGGTACATATAAATGCAGTGCCGAGCTGCAAAATCAAAACAAAACAAGATAATCGTAATCGTTTGAACGGCGTTCAAAAGTGTTTGTTGCTTTCAATAAAAACTGCCAAAAAACAGTGAGAATGAGAGCGGATAAGCACATTGTAGAGCTTTCAAAATTTGTTCATTTCTGAACTCAAGGCTAGTGACTGAAGACCTTTAGCATGTAAAGGATTTTTTATCAAGTTTTTGCTTTCTATCTCTCTCAACACTCATTCAAAGAGTAACAAAAACGTGTTAACGCTCTTTATTGTTATAAAAAAGTTCGTGGCGAAGCCTGCTAATCTACAATGAAATCTCCTCGATTTTTCATACAAGTTTAAGATTTTAAAATCTCGAGATTTCATCAAAATCGAAGATAAAATCTCATCAAATTCAATGCGGCATCCCTGAAAGTTTAAACAGCACTATTCAGCTTTTGCCAAAAAAAAAACATATCTGTATGTTTATAAACATATATATAAACATATATATATATAACAAACATATATATAACATATAGTGACACAAGCATAAAAAAGAATACGAGAAAAATACGCCTTGGAGCCCAAATAAGCAGCAATTGCTTGTCGCAGTTTGGGGTGAAAAAATTAATGGCCACCTCAAAAATGGGAAAATTTTTTAAATGCTGTTTCCTCTTTTTTTTTTAAACATTTCAACAAACAAGAAACAAACAATATATAAGGTCTGTTCGCGTACTTTTACAGTAAAAACTTGCCAGTAACAATTTTTTGAGAGTAAGAAAAAATTCTCTAACAATACAATGATAATCTAAAAAAGTTCCCGAACAGGAAATTTGTTAAAATTTGCAATACATGTCAGAAAGCTGAAAAGAAAATAACAAAAAAAAAAAAAAAAAATTACTACTTTCAGCCAATAGCTAATTTTTAAAATTTGAGAAACTAATAATTTCATTTGCTTACCTATTTTTTATTTTTTTTTTTTACATTTAAAACATCTGTTTAAGACATTTGTTTTTTTTTTTATTTTATGAAAATTCTTGCAAGTAGAAAATCAGCCAGCAAAAACTTTTCAAAGCTGGACTGAAGAGAAAAATCGTACTCTCTTATTTTCTTTCTCAGTTGTGAGTTTTTTGGGTAAACGAACGGATTTCTTTTAACAATTTGTAAAATTTGTACAAATTGTTAAAATCTTTTGGGTACACGAACAGACCTATATTCACAAATAAATTTTTGTAAACAACGAAATAATGAAGTTTTCATTATCAAATGAAATCTAGATATCAGCATGCTAAATGGAAACACTTTTAAATTTAAGGTGGAAACATGGTATTACAATAATTTGGGTATACAAATACCTTCAAAATTTTATTATAATTTTTAACAAAATTTGAGCTCCAATAGTTATTTATTATTATATAATAACAAATATGACCACCAATAATTGACTTTTTTCCCATTTTAAAATACAAATTTTGTTAAGCTTCGTTTGTGAACGGAAGAAATTTGTCAATATAGATATTGATCTCTGAATTTCTTACAGTTTTTATAATAACTACAAATAATATTTAATATCGATATCACTCGGCACTATTATTTGTTTGGCGCTTTGTCGTCTTGAAAAAAATATGTTTCAAAATATGTCAACAAATATTTGGAGATTATAATGAACAGAAATTTTATTTGTTTTTTGCCTTAATTTTTGTATGATTAAAATCTTTATCTGTTAGCATTGTAAATTTGGGTATGCATTCTGTTAGATAGGAAAAGTAAAAAGCAAAAAAAAAATTCGTTTTTTGCCAAAAATGGACTTCAGAAGAACCAAAACCGTTCCGTTGAAAAACAAAGTCGAATAAAGAAATAAACAATATATATGTGCAGAAATAGTTTTTAAGAGTTCCTTCAACTTTTGAGATAACAAGCGTCTAAATTTTTTGCTTCATAGAATTCGATCTGGCTAAGTGCAATTTATTAAGCAAAAAAAAAAAAAAAGTTATCTGAAAAAATCACAAAACTATAACTTTTTTACCAAGTTTGATACCTCGAAAACGACTCAATAAAAAGAAAAAAAAAATCAATTTATCATAATGACCTGAATACATTTATAGTGTTTTAATATAAACCAAATTGAAAATACCTTTGACAATACAGGATTTGGTGTAGGAAATGTGCCATAGGAGATTCTTTAAATATTATATTAATTTCTATATATATTTTTGTGATCATAGCCACCTTCAAGTAAAATTCTGGCCACGGGCTTGGTTAAGGCGGGACATGACATTCGCGGCAGAGAAAACAGACCTTTTTTTAAAAATTCATAACTTAGTCAAAAACAAACATTTTTTTTATTATTGTAGAGAATTGAACAAATCACAAGAAAAAAATATTCAAAAAAATATATTTTTTACTCCAACATAGATAAAAACGGGGCCTCGTGGTTGCAGCGCTGGGAGTTGCAAAAATTGTCCGATCTGGAAATAAATGACTTTTTTAAATCTTAACAAAGTTGGATATCGTATGACACGAGCTTTTTTTTTGAGTTTTTTTTCAAGTTTTGGTAATGTTCCAAATTTGAAAGTGTGTTTTTCGAAAAAAATATTTACTTTAAAAATTCATAAAAAATCGAAAAAAAATGTAAAAAAAAGCTTGTGTCATACGATAGCGAATCAAGTTTAAAAAAATACAAAAAAAAAAAATTAAAAAAAATAAAACCCGCTAGTACCGCAACCTGTACGAAAAACATGGTTTCGAGATAAAAGCGTTCAAAGTTTGTGAACAAAGAAAAAAAAAGGTTACCTTCAATCTGTCATGCCTGCTTCGCAATGTATGCCTTCGTTATCTTGTGTTGAGCTGTTTCTTATAGGTTTTTGCAATCGTTTAGTAATTCGGGCTTCACCCTTCAAGTAGGTACGAAATAACGACCACCAAAAGACAGGTAGCAAGTAAAACAAGTATATACCAGCTGCCGTACGTAGGTAGCGCAAAATTTAAAAATACGCTCTCACTAATCTGACTGTAACTTTTGAACCCGTAAGAATTTTTCCATGATTTTTTTTTTTTTTAATCTTAAGAATATTTACTGAAATACAAAATTATTAAAGTCAATTTCAAAAAACCGGCAATGTCGTGTAACCCCTTAATAATATGAGTAAGTATTGAGTATATTTAGCTTCAATTGGTAAAAATTTAAGAAGAAAAAAAAAAATTTTGGCTTTAGTGTAAATTTTTAATTTTCTGTCAATTTGTAGAGTTGGTTTTGTAAAATAAGAGTCTAACACTATTTTTATTTACTGTTCAATATATGATATTTTTTCATCAAGATCGGAGTCCTGATCAAGTTTATAAGCGGACTAAGATTTATATCTGAAAAAAAATGTTTGGTCACGATGGTTAAATAACCGTTATACTAACTCAATTTTATGCTAGTATATCAACATACCGTTGAATGCTCCTGAACACTATAAAATTATAAAATGAATTTTATAAAACAAGTTCGTATATTAAAAGATCAGCATTTCGAGGAAACTATCAAATGAAATCCTTTTTGTAAGACACATCGAAGAACAAAAATTACCAACCTATCAACTAGGCGTAATTGCAAAAAAAACATATTAATACAAAATAAATAAAAAAACCGAATCCCATCATGTATTTTCTTGATGTTTCCAATAAATAAAAAAAAAAAATTGATGCGATCATGACAACTTAGTGTTTGAGCTATTATTTTTACTTATTCATCGTTTCGGTACCCAGTCATCTGTGCATATTTTTGGATATCCGTCAAATAACCCACTAAAACTAGGGAATACCTATTGAAATTAAAATGCAAACAAAATATTTTAAATGTGATAAAATTTCGTGTCTTAGCTTAAAGTGAATAAGATTGACACGTGCTTATATCATTATTATGACCGGTTCAAGCAACTGTTTGAATAAGTTATGAACAAAATATTGAATGATTAATCATAAATTAGCATTGATTTTATTTGTGTTTTGTCAGTTTAACCAGACATGTTTGTTAATGCAAAACTTGATATTTGTGTTTATAAATTCTGAGAGAGAGCTTTTTATTTGCAACATACAAATTGACAAATTAAAACTGAGCGACTATATTTATGGAGGAATATTTTTTTCCTTCATTCATAGATTCGGTTTGTTATTTTGTTTTTCTTATATATATTGACGCACAAATTGGAGTTAAAAATATCAAAGTTAAATTGCGTTAAGTTAAAAATAAACAACCTTGGCAAAACCAGTACTCTTTGGAAGTATGTTCTACATTTTTTGTGCTAATCTATCTCAAACTTGCCATATTGGTTGTGGTAAACAAAATGCACTATGAACAACTATATTTCTTTTTAGTTTCCTAGAACAATTACTTTTTAATAGTCGTCAAAAATAATATTTAAATTTAACAGTCAAATAGTACACAAAAACTTATAGTATGTGTTGCTTTTTTTTGCATTATTTTATACATATCTTTTTTTATTTAAATAACTAGCTAAATAGATATTTCAGATAAGACACAGAAATTCGACAACCTTAGCAGCACGGATTTCTTTACACCTAGCAGCCAGCATTAATTTTTCCTTGAGTCACTTATAATCTGATAATTATAATTTTTTTTAACCGTTTCGATTTGTTAATTGATTATTTATATACTATTTTAAGCAAAATTTATTTCGTTCAAATTTAAATATTCTTAATAAAAATTAACCCTGACCATCCGCAAATCTTGTTATACGAGTATATTAAAAAACTTAAAAGTCAAAGTGTTTGTTTTTGCCGATGATTATGTTTAACTATGTGGAATTAATAAAATTTCAAAAAACATTATCAAGTTTGTTGTGAGCCGGTTGCCATGATTAGATCACCAACTTTGGGAAATAGTGCGTTATTAAAGCTATAAAACAAAATTAACTTGGTTTTTTTAAATGAATTTTATCTTAACAATTTGTAAAATTGACGATATTCCATAAACTTGTTGAAGCTAATTTAACTTTAGTCATAAAACACCCAAAAAAATAGTACAAATTGGACTAGAAAATATGTCCCCTTTTATTTAAGCACTATCTATTAAAAAGTCAATGAGTAAAAGTAGGGTGAAGTGGGGTGATGTGTAACATGTTTTTATTTGCTCCAATAAAAGTATTAAAAAATTGAAATTTTGATTAGTTTAATGGCCTATTCCTATCCTAGCCTTTGGGGAAATGGATGAAGTAGAAAAAAAAAAATTTAAATATGACTTTTTTAGTGTTTTTCAAATCAGGGGGATGATGTGTAACACCAAAAAATGTTGTTTTAAAGAACAGGAACTTTATTTTTTTTTGTTTATTTTGACTTTTTATAGCAATATCTCGTAAATCTGTCCGATTCTATATGCACACACGAGAGAAGCGAAGCTTTTTCACAGTTTCATAGATTTGATAATTTAATAACTTAAATTCAAAAATTTAAAATATCATTACAAAAATTAAAAAATGCACGTTAATATTCACACCAGTAAATTTTATTATATTTCATTATTATTTTATTTATTTTATTACATGTTACAGTCAATGCTATTTTAACGCACTTGTGAGCAATCGTTAATTTTCCTTCGCACTAAACAAAAACAAAACAAAAGCATGCACCAACAACAGCACAGACGCATTCACATAAAACAAAAATATTACTTTGCCCACCGTGAGGATCGATTCCATGACCCATTGATTAATAACACAACACTCTTTCCACCGATCCATACAACTCTGTAAAATTTTGATGTTGATTTAATTTTAAATATATAACTGCAGCATGTTAACAGTTGTTAACAGATGGCGTTAACAAATTGAGCATGATGACCAGTGTTGTCACTTGCAAATTTTAAATAGTGGTAGATTGAGTCTAAAATGAGTGGTGAATTTTAAAAAACGTTGGAATATAGTTTTTTTCTTAAGGTAAAATTCGACTGAAGTCCTACAGCAAAAGAAATCATAAGAAGTTTATCATAAAGTATGTTTTTCACGCTGAATTAGTTTTATTGCCAATAATTCACATCTAACGTTCTTAAAACAGTACTAAAATGAATTATACAATTTAATAATGAATAAAATATATGCAATAAAATTTCTAAAATTTTAATGTTAATGCAGTAATTTTTATATAAATATAACAAAAAGTGATAGATTTTGGAAAAATGCAAATAGTGGGTGATAAAAATGGTAGAAACCAAAAAGTGCTAGATTTACCACAATTGTGGAGAAGTGACAGCACTAATGATTCTTGTAGCAAGTGGCCTAGCAGCTACCCAAAAACACACATATACATTAATAGATTATTGGATGTGCTGCAACATAGCTTCAGTTGAAGTTAATACTGAATCAATGCATCTACATAAAGAAGATGTTTGGCTCAATGGATAGAGTATAGAACTCCTAATCAGAGGTTGATGGGTTCAAAACTCCACGGCAGGCGATGAAATGTTTTTTGTATATGATATATTAAAATTGTCTTGTAAAAAACGCAGAAACAAAGAAAGCATATCAAATTCTAAGAAAAAATCTGTCGAAAATTTTTTAGATTCAGACCACAGAACGAGGCATAAAAAGCTTCGGTTCAAAAACTAATCGTTAACTTCAATAAAATATCTGAATTGCTAGAACAAAAAAAATATACATATATTTCAAATGTAAAATGATTATTTGTCGGAAATATCCACATCGGAGTGGCAATTTTCACAAACAAAATCGCTTGTTGCATTAAAGTGAATTTTTGTGTTTAAATGTTTTGGCTAAAAATTGCAACATTTCATGCAAAAATCTCGATCTTCTTCGGATGCTTTGCAGCTTTCTTTCTCTTTTAATGCTGTTGATGTGATTGCATTTTAGAGTTTGATGTTGTTACCCATTTTATGGCAATTATAATATGTAAGATGTGTTACACATCACCCCACCATGAGTGTTTTACATCACCCGAATAAAAGGTTACTTTTTTCCCATTGATGTTATTTTATAACAACGTGAAAAAATGCAAAATGTTTTTCTTATGTCTATTCTTAAATCTATTTTTTGTAATTAAAAAAAAAACTTTTCAACAAAAATTTTTAACGCTTTTTAAGAACTCTAATAATATGTATGTCTGCCTACTTTCCACACTTATGAAGCTTATGGAACTAGATGCTGTCAAAAATAAAAAAAATATCACAGTTGTTCATTCACTTATATGTTAACATTTTGTACGAAAAATCGCCGTGCTACACATCATCCCATGTTACACATTACCCCACCACACCCTACTGCAAAATATTCCGTAACTTTTGTTATTTTATTAACACTAGTTTTAAACACGTGTACTTTTTAGAACTGTATCTTCCCTGTAGGAAAATCAACTAATTTAAAAGTAGTTGATAAAGTAGTTTTTTGTCAACCACAACTAGTTGAAATTCTGACTTTTTTCCATAGAACGAACTAACTTATTTTGTATGGTGATGTCCGCTAAATAAGTCAATTGACTTTCGTCTGCATATATTTGCAACTACTTGTTAAATTAGTTATATTTAAATTATTTTTGTAATTACTTTAAAATAGCCAATTGAAAACTATTACTGATGGCCTAAAGTTAATAATATTTGATGAAATAACATGGTTAAATATATATAAACTTGTAATCTAATAAAAATTTGCAATTAAAACATGTCAAAATCAGAGAAGTTGCCGCCTTAATATAATTCAAAGTAGTTCATATACTGGTTTATTTTAATTAGTTTTTTAATTAGTTGTTTTTATAAACAAGTTAGTTTGTTCCTATAGGGTTAGTATAAAATTAGCTATGAACGATGAAAAAACAATTGGTTTTAAGGGGGTCCTCTGGTAATCTATGCCAAATTTTAGCCTTTTTTCAAAATATTGTGGAAAGAGAACGAGTAAAGATATTTTAGTTCCGTTTTTTGATTTGGGTAGCTTAATTTATTGAAAAAAATACAAAATTTTGAAAAAGTGAATTTATGGACCGTTCAGAAAGTTCTCGGCCTGGTAACGAGGTTCTCCGGAAAAAAGGTGGGTCCAAATTGCGCACGATTCCAAGTGTAAACATCGTCTGAAAAAAAAAATATTCAGTTACTTAGAATGAATGTCCGTATAGCCCCTACCTCGGAAACAAAAATCGAAATTTTTTTAGGGGGGGAGCCGCCACTTTGAAAATGAAAAATCGAATTTCGACCTTTTTTTTTGTAGTCTAGTGTAGAAAAAAAATAGTAAACATTATTTTTTCGGCAAGTTTGGGGTAGGGGCTATAGCGGCGTAAATTCTGCGTCGTTTCATGCCTCATATATCAAAATCGGTCAAAAACTGTTTGAGTTATCGTGCGCAAAGTTTTGAAAAACATGGTTTCGAGAAAAACGCGTTTAAAGTTTTGACTTCAATTTTGAGGCACACAAATGACATTAACACATATTTTTTTAATACAATACTTACGAATATTAATCGGCAATTCCAGCCCCATAAAGTGTGCCTTCCTCCATCTCATAAAACGAGTTTTCCATGGCTTTTTGGGCTCTGCGGGCTGTGCGACCCTCTTTCGATGATGCGTACGTTTTTAGCTCTGAGCGTTGAAGTCGTTTTCCGTCGCGAGATTCAGCATACATCTCGGCTTGTGGGCCGATGACAATACCCATTGTTGACATTATTTTTAAAATACTTGTGAAGCCTTCGTTGAAAATGCAGGTTGCCAGAAAATTTGCGATTTCGACTGTGGTAGCACCACAGTGGATATGTTTCGGCGCAAAGGTCCACAAAAGCGAGTTGAACGATTCGTTACAATTTTGCGTTTCACCTCCAGTGCATCGGTTGAGTAGATCGTCGGATGATAACGCTTCGTATATGGGCTTCATTACTTGCAGAACCTTTCCATCAAGTGGGGCGTACGTGTGGTGAAATGAGGCTAATGAGCCTTCTGCTGCTGACTTTTGATAGGCGCACCAGCTGGACTCACCAGGTGGGCAATACATATGTTGCGGATTACTATCAATTGAACTTTTGTGATAATATGTTGACCATATTTCTTTTCTCATGTTTTCCACAGAGTCCTTATTACGTCGAATAGCAAGTCCATAGTAAGTAGTCAGCTCGCTTATGACTTTGTCTGTCAGTTTGCCAGTGCCTTTTCCACCGATGCCTTTGTTTTCTTTTTTGGCCTTGCGCAGCCGTGTGCCCATGCGTTTTTGCACGTGAGCGATGCACTCCTTTTTTGTGACAACGGGGTCACCGTTATACGGATCAAGGTCTATAATGGCCTTGAAGGTTTTGCTGTCGCCATCGCCAATATATTTTTCAACAACAGCAGTTATCGTGCACGCGTAGCTTTCAGCGTTCGAAAATAAACTGAATCTCGTTCGTTTGCTTCTTTCATGTGAACACCTGGGCTCAAAATCATTTCAACCCCTAAATCAAAACATGCATGTATACATACTGCATGTATACATACTGTGTGTGTATATTTTGTAATATCAATACATATTTTGGAAGAATTCCACAGAATTTTCGACTAATGACTGCAGGCAAATAAACAACTTTGCTGATGCGTTATTTTGACGAAAACATACCTACACAAAAATGCCTGTATCTCCTAAACTATTTCGAATTTTGAAAAATCCTTTTGGGAAAATGTTTTTGAGTATCTGAGCAATAGAAATATGAAAAAAAAAAAATCGAAAAAATTTTTTTCGGATTACCAGAGAACCCCCTTAAGCTTGTTTAATCAAGTTCTTAGATAAATATATACATTTCGAAAGCTTTGTAAGTATCAAAATATTGGTAAAATAAATCAAAAATTTATTCAGCCTATTTTAAAAAGACTGGGAGTAACTGGAAATGTTGATATTAAAAACAAACGAGCCGAAAAAAGTTTATGCGTTGTTTGATCATATATATAAGAGAAAAAATTCAACGAAATGGTCAAGGAAGTGTCAGAAAAATGTTTGTTGAGCCTAGTATAAGTATGAGTACAAGTACGATGCTTAGATTTCTGCAAAAAGTTTTGAAGCTGATACTATATAAATAAAAAAACCTCGATAACATAGAAAGAGAAGAAAGGATGCAAAACAGCTTTTGAAAACGACACGCAACTTCAAATATCCGAATAACCAAGCCTTAACGTTCAGAATAACATTATTTATTCGGTGGCACTGAAGTTAATTCCCAAAAATAAAAAAGTTGTTCAATGATTTTAAAAAGTCCCAAAGGTACGATCAGATTGCTACAGGTTGAAAGCGACGAGCTTCAAATTTTATTTTGAAATCAGAAACTTACAACAAACACATAGAAATATAAAAAAAAAAATACTGGTTTACTATTGTAAATTTGCTAGAAAAGGTCTGTTAATAAGAAGTAATGTAAGTATATGAAATGGATATCTCAGTTAGTATAACTGAAAAACTCGCCGAATCAATGCAAATTGAAATTGAGAGTAATAGAATATTTCAAACTAATTTCATTCAATAATAACCAAACATCTTTAATTTATGCGAAATGTTTGTTTATTGTTTATTTATTCTTATCAAGAGCTTTTGCATAATTTCGGCATTTTTTATGTATTTTTTTATCGACTGAAGTAATAAGGCGTTTTTTCTGTAGTTTGTGCGATTATAAATTTGAACACATCTCTTGACCATAATTTGTGGCATCATAAAATACCAAAACTAAGGTGATAGACTGAAATAATGAATAACCTGTTCAGCATACTAATTGCTTAGTAAACAAAACTTCACAATATAGAAAACAGTCATACACAAATAGTATATAAAAATTATATAAGAAAAAATAAAAATAGTCCGAGAGTTTAGTAAATAAAAAACCTAATTGACGTTGATTATGACGAAAAATAAACAAAATTTTAAGAAAATGCTTAGAGGATGGTTTTTTGATACATCTATTCAGAGAATTCACACGCATTAAAATTTGGAACAAGTTTGAGCGTAAAAATTTTAACTGGAATATTTCAAAATTTGCAAATGTCTATAAAAGCGCTGATATCTTAAATAATTGAAACAAAAGAGTTGAGATCATGAGAAGAGCAGCAGTTTTTGGATTATTAGTTATAAGTTTTGTCACGGCCCATGGTTGTTGGAATTAATATTCAATGGTTTTTCAAGTTTCTAATGATTGCTTTTAATTACAGCTTATGGCGTTGGCGGTTCTGTGGGACTTGGCAGTTTGGGTGGCAGATTTGGAATTGGTCTTAATGGAGGTTCCCATAGCCGGTTTGGTTTTGGCAGCAGTAACAATGGTGCTTTTGGCTTAGTTGGCTCTGCGTACGGTGGCTCTACATCTAATAATGGTTGGTCAGCAGGTTCTTCAAGTTATGATGCCAGTCAAAGTGGTGTTAACGTCGCATCAAACTATGGCAGTAGTTTCGATGGTGTTGGTGGTGAAGATCGTAACGTTGGTAGTCTCGCTGCAGGCAGTGGTTTGGCATTCAATGGCGTTGGCAGTGCAAGTACTGGTGCTTCAGATTCATCTACGTCATCTGCAGCTACTGGAGTGCCATCGAGTGCTTCAGCTACATTTGCTGCCGCAAGCAATGGTGGCTTCGCAGCTGGTTCAAGTTCGGATACTTCAGGGACTTCATCATTAGATGGTTCTGGAAGTTTATCCGGTAACTCTGGAATAAGAGTGGGTCTTGATTCGGTTATTACTTCCGGGTTAATAGATGGTCAAGTATCCGTTGGTGTAAATTCAGTTACAGGAACTTCAGGAAACTTCGGTGTTGCTTCTACTGCACTATCTTCCGCTGCACAAAGTGTTGGTTCAGTAACAATGAATAATCAATCTTTAGTAGGCAGTTCAAGCGGCTTGCAGAGCTCTGCTGGACTTGGTGGCGTTATCGGATCAGCTTCAAGTAACGCAAATGCCGATATTGATATCGATTCCGGACATAATGGCATTCAAAGATTAACTGATGTCGGCAGTGGCGTAGGCCAGGGTTCTGGTTTGACATCTGGTCTCTCCGCTTCAGAGGGAATACAGTTGATTGGAGGTTTAATTGGATTAATTAACTCAGTTGGACTCGGAGCTGAATCAAGTTCTAACGTAAGCGCAGGAGCTACATCTAATGGTGGCATCGGAACTGGTTCTAGTGATAGTTTGGGTCAAGCTGTCGCCCAAACTGGTGATGGTTTGACTGCTGACCAAACTTCTTTTGGTGGATCTTCAAGTGTAGCAGCTTTAGGAAATGTTGGTGGTGATGTTTCTGAAGCATCTTCCTCAGCACAAAGTTCATCTTCAGCCGCCACAAATTCTCATTTAATTGGAGGAAGTTTTGGTGGCCTACAAGGGTCTGTTGGACTTACTGGTGAATCTTTAAGTGCCGGAGCTATAGAAAATGTTGGTGGGGATGTTACTGGAGCTGCTAACTCAGCACAAAGTTCATATTCAGCCGCCACAAATTCTCAATTGATTGGAGGAAGTTTTGGTGGCCTACAAGGGTCTGTTGGACTTACTGGTGGATCTTTAAGTGCCGGAGCTATAGAAATTGTTGGTGGTGATGTTACTGGAGCTTCTAACTCAGCACAAAGTTCATATTCAGCCGCCACCAATTCTCAATTAATTGGAGGAAGTTTTGGTGGCCTACAAGGGTCTGTTGGACTTACTGGTGGATCTTTAAGTGTCGGAGCTATAGAAAATGTTGGTGGTGATGTTACTGGAGCTTCTAACTCAGCAGAAAGTTCATATTCAGCCGCCACAAATTCTCAATTAATTGGAGGAAGTTTTGGTGGCCTACAAGGGTCTGATGGACTTTCTGGTGGATCTTTAAGTGCCGGAGCTATAGAAATTGTTGGTGGTGATGTTACTGGAGCTTCTAACTCAGCACAAAGTTCATATTCAGCCGCCACCAATTCTCAATTCATTGGAATAAGTTTTGGTGGCCTACAAGGGTCTGTTGGACTTACTGGTGGATCTTTAAGTGCCGGAGCTATAGAAAATGTTGGTGGTGATGTTACTGGAGCTTCTAACTCAGCACAAAGTTCATATTCAGCCGCCACAAATTCTCAATTAATTGGAGGAAGTTTTGGTGGCCTACAAGGGTCTGTTGGACTTACTGGTGGATCTTTAAGTGCCGGAGCTATAGAAAATGTTGGTGGTGATGTTACTGGAGCTTCTAACTCAGCACAAAGTTCATATTCAGCCGCCACAAATTCTCAATTAATTGGAGGAAGTTTTGGTGGCCTACAAGGGTCAGTTGGACTTACTGGTGGATCTTTAAGTACCGGAGCTATAGAAAATGTTGATGGTGATGTTACTGGAGCTTCTAACTTAGCACAAAGTTCATATTCAGCCGCCACAAATTCTCAATTAATTGGAGGAAGTTTTGGTGACCTACAAGGGTCTGTTGGACTTACTGGTGGATCTTTAAGTGCCGGAGCTATAGAAAATGTTGGTGGTGATGTTACTGGAGCTTCTAACTCAGCACAAAGTTCATATTCAGCCGCCACAAATTCTCAATTAATTGGAGGAAGTTTTGGTGGCCTACAAGGGTCAGTTGGACTTACTGGTGGATCTTTAAGTACCGGAGCTATAGAAAATGTTGATGGTGATGTTACTGGAGCTTCTAACTTAGCACAAAGTTCATCTTCAGCCGCCATAAATTCTCAACTAATTGGAGGAAGTTTTGGTGGCCTACAAGGCCCTGTTGGACTTACTGGTAATATCGGAATTGGTTCTAGCACTGTTAATGTAGGAGCTTCAACTCAGGGAGGCATTGGTGCTGGTTTGGGTCAATCAAATGTTGAAATTGGATCAAATATTGGTAGTGATAGTGGTAATGGTATAAGCTTGACTTCTGGTCAAACCTCTTTTGGTGGATCTTCAAGTGTAGGAGCTATAGGAAATGTTGGTGGTGATGTTACTGGAGCAACTACCTCAGCGCAAAGTTCATCTGCAGCCACCACGAATTCTCAATTAATTGGAGGAAGCTTTGGTGGCTTACAAGGCTCTGCTGGACTTACTGGTGGTATTGTAACTGGTTCTAGTACGGCAAATACAGGAGCTTCAACTCAAGGAGGCATTGGTGTTGGTATTGGTAATAATTTGGATCAATTAAGTAGCCAAATTGGATCACATGTTGGCGTTAACAGTGGAAATGTTGAAGGCTTGACATCTGGCCAGGCCACTTTTGGTGGATCTTCAACTATAGAAGCTTTAGGAAATTGCGGTGGTGATATTTCTGGTTCATCTAAGCCAGCGCAAGGTTCTTCTGTTGGAACCTCGAATACTCATTTAATAAGTAGAATTTTTGGTGGCCTACAAGACTCTGTTGGACTTGCAGGTGCTATTGGAGCAGGTTCTAGTATGACGAATACAGGAGCTTCAACTCAGATAGACCTTGGTGTTGGTTTGGGTCAATCAAATGCTGAAATTGGATCCAATATTGGCAATGGTGAAGGCTTGACTTCTGGCCAAAGCTCTTTTGGTTATATTTCTGGAGCACCTTCCTCAGCCCAAGGTTTTTCTGCAGCCACCACCAATACTCAATTAATTGGAGGAAGTTTTGGTGGCCTACAAGGCTCTGTTGGACTTATTGGTGGATCTTCTAGAGTAGGAGCTATAGAAAATGTTGGTGGTGACGTTACTGGAGTAACTACCTCAGCACAAAGTTCATCTACAGCCACCACGAATTCTCAATTAATTGGAGGAAGCTTTGGTGGCTTACAAGGCTCTGCTGGACTTACTGGTGGTATTTTAACTGGTTCTAGTACGGCAAATACAGGAGCTTCAACCCAAGGAGGCATTGCTGTCAATCAATCAAGTACCCAACTTGGATCAAATGTTGGCGTTAACAGTGGTAATGTTGTAGGCTTGACATCTGGCCAGGCCACTTATGGTGGATCTTCAAGCACAGGTGCTTCAGGGAACTTTGGTGGTAATATTTTAGGATCATTATCCTCATCACAAAACACTGCTGGACTTGCTAGTGGAATCGGAGCTGGTTCTAGTACGGTAAATACTGGTGTCTTATCTGGAACTAGTGTTGGTCTTGGTTCAGAAGGGCCTATCTCTGGATTATTGTCGTTAGCGAAAAGTGTTTCATCCGTAATAGCAAATACTCATATAGTTGGTGATACAAGTGGAGGAGTTAAAGGCTCGGATGGGATACACGGTGCCATCGGAGTTGGTTTAAGTACTGATATCTCATCAGGAAATGGTGGAATTGGTATTGATCATAGTTCAGATCATGCTGGCAGCCAAATTGAAGCAAATAATGACAGTAACAATGGTCCTGCTCAAGGTTTGACATCTGACCAAGGTGGATTAGCAAGTGCAGGAGCTTCAGGAGCCTTTGTAAGTGATATACCTCAATTGTCTGCGCTAGCGCACAGTCCTACATCGGCAACAACGGATACACATTTAATAGGAGTCAGTCATGGCGCCTCAAAAAGCTCTGTCGGAGAAATCAAAATTGGAGGAAGCATTGAAGCTGCCTCAAGTTCTCAAGGAGGTTCTCACAGTTTGGATCATGTTCGTTCCCATACTGAATCGAATGACAGCAGTTACAAAGATCATGTTACTGATAGCACCTCATTGGAAGGTCATGCCTCGGTTGGTAGTTATTCAGGTGCTGGAGACTATTCTCATACTTCCTCTTCTACAGTAAAGACTACTCATTTAAAGGCAGAAAGTCAGGGATACTCAAAAGGGTCTGATGGAATTAATGGTGGTAGCGGAGCTCTAGGTGGACATTCAGGAAGCTCTGGATATGAGTCAAGAACCGGAATTGACTTGAACCATTCGGATACGCTTTTTGGAGCAGAAGGCGGTAACTATGGTGGGCATGGCGGATATGGTAGTCATAAGGAAAATGGTGCACATGGAGGTCATGACGTATATGGAGATCATGGGCACAACCATGCACACGATCAAGAAATAGGTCATGGGCACGATCATGTGCATGATCATCATCATTATGATGATTTCAAATGTCATGGATATCATAAAGGTCACGGTCATGTGCACTCACACGGTTATGTTCACAATCATGATGATGAATTTAGCAGTCATGGACATGGTAAAGGTCACGGTTATGATTACGGTCTCAAGGAAGGTCATGGCAATAATCATCATACTCATTCTTATGATGATGTTTTAAACCTTTAGGAAACCTCAGTTATTTTCAGTTATAATTTCTAAATATATGACTTATTATTAAATTGTTTTAAAATAATATATATAAGTTCTAAGTTACAAATTGTGTATAGTTGATACTTAAAATATAAAAATTCATATGAATCAAAATAAAATCACAAATATTTCTATTCAGTAGAAGGTACAGAGAGAGGCATAAAAATAATCTAAAATTTTCGGCTTATAAAATAATGCGTAAGTAAATTGAATTTAAAAAAAAATGCCTACGAAAGCTTAAACATAATACTACTTGAACCCATGTCATGATTTAAGTTGTTGTCAAAAAAAAAAAAGAAAAAAAAATAAAAAACACTGCTACTTCCTTTAGCATTTATTTCGAAGCCAACTGAACCAAAGTTAAACAAAGAAAAGCCAGTTCTTAAAAGAAACACCGTCAAAGCCTTCAAGTGAGAGATTTTATAATAAGCACAAATGTAAAAAATTCATGTCTACAGTGATTAAGGCATGAAATGTTGTAATAATAAATTGGAAAAAAAACATACACTCACACACATGTGTGCGTGTTTGTTTGTTTTACCAACATATCCTGTCAAGTGAAATAATAACAATAACACGAATGTTGATAAAATAAAGTAAAATAAAATATTAATAACGATGCTTCAGCGTCAGGAATTTTCATTTCATAAAAATTTTCCCAAACCAATCGCACTCCAACTACCACCTGAGCGTCACACATTCTGCGCACATCAGGTGTAAGTTATATACACACTCTTACAAAATACGAATGTGTATGTTTGCTTGTAATTGCATAGGTAAACAATCAATGATGACCATTTTTATGCCCATCGGCAAAACAATGGCAATAGAGAAATAAACAACATACAAATAAAATAAAATAATAAAAACCGAAAGAAAAAAAAAATCAAAAATAATAGAAAAAGCAAAATTGTTATTTCTACGAAAAATTGTGGGGAAATTGAGAAAAATGATTGAATTTGATTTCAATCTTATTTTGCCTCGTATATTGGTTTAATGCCACAGAGAAAATTTTTCACACAACACATTCAAATAAAAGAAAAACATTTATTTTTGTTATAAACAGTGAAATAAACCAATACACAGTACAAACGAGTAAATCTTGTTAAAATAACAAAATAAAAATATAAATCATATCACAAACGACACATGTGGAACTCTTGATAGTTGGATGTAATGATGTGAGAGTATTAAGTTGTCTGTCAAAATGAGAGAATTTATCAAAAAGTACGCAAATGACTTCAATCAGTTTTCTATAAAGCTGTAAATTGTAATATTTACAATTTGTTTTGATTTTACAATACAATTTTTCTTGATTTTTTGAATTTTCCTATTCTATTCCTTTTCTTTGAAGGACCTAAATCCTTGGGAAAAATTTAATATTAAGACCTAAATATTCAAATAACTTTGACAAAATAAAACAAGTATCTGCAAGGAAGAGATCGTAAGCTCAAAACTATCAAAGCTCATAGAAAATAATGCAACAAAATATAAGCTCACTGAACAAATTTTTAAATGATGTATTTGGAGCAATTGGTGTAGTTGTTGTTTGTGTTTTTATTTATTTATTTATTTATTGGCCAAACAAGGCAATTTACTTATTCTAACTTAATTTATTTTATTTGATTTGTTTTTTTTATTTCTTGTCCCCTTTCCTTGTTTTGGTGTTCGAAGATGTGCGAATTGAAGGCGTAATCCGCCCACTTGAATGACATGATTTCACGAACACGTCAAACAGAAGAGACATAAAGAGAATTAAAAGTAAGAGTGCTTATACTTAAGGTACTTACATACTAGAAAGAGGGGAAGAAAAGAAAAAAGATCAAAGACTAGGTTAATTAGGAAGAGAGAGAGACTTTGATAGAGATCGCTTGAACGAGGATTTGGTCATGGAAGGTGAGTAATGGTAGGATATATTATTAAATTCTTCATTCATTACTTGTATATGCAGTATGATGCTGATATTCTGTTAACAGCCGAGCATGTCTTGTACGTCTTGTACGTCTTATAGGGTCATTGAGGGTAATCTTGTTAGATATGTGTTCGCAGTTAGTTACACCGTTCAGAACATCGAAAGCAAAGCATGAATCCAATACCGTTCTTCTTAGGTTGCGTACAGAGTGAACGCGAGTGGCGGGCAGGTTTGCGTACTGGTACCAGTGCGACAAAAGTGGTTTCATATAGTTTCATATAAACCTGCTCGAAGTGTGCAGAGTGCAGGCAGGCAGACCAAAGCAGGTTCTGCGACAAAACAGGTTAGTCCTGGTTTCTCGCAGCGGCGAGGCAGGTTTTAATGTATATTTTTTGAATTTTTGTAGGAAAATTATTTGCAACCGCAATTTAATTTAATTTAATTATTTGCAACGAAAAAATTTAATACGAGTACAATAATTTACTATATGAAAACTAATTGAAAAATGTTTAAAAATAAATTTAATGAAATATTTATGTTTAAACCATTTTAATGTATTAACAATAACTTATTATTTGTTTCTTAAATGCATTTTTTTGTTGATTTTTGTGTTCAAAATAATGGCTTTTAAAAATAAAAATATATACAAAATTAATTAAGCTTACCTCAATGTGACAATAAGTTGTTCAATCGGTAAGATAGGAACTTTAATAAAATTTGTCCAAGTTTTTGTTACCTTCTTTTCAATTTTGCTTAAGATGTAGTCAAAAGTGTCCATTGACATCCTGGTGTAAGAGTAGAATCTCTTTGGACTCTGTCTTAATTGAGGGTAAAGGTGATAAAATTCACCATATATGTCACGACACTGATTTATCGGATGAATTCCAAAAGATTTTCCTTTATTTATGACAATATGCATTGCTGCACTCGATATAAAAAACTCTTCATCCGACGAATCCAATTTTTGTTTTGTTTTTTGTTGAACGCGCACAACTTTCATCTAAAATCAATTTGTAGCTTCTTCAAATTGAAAAATTACAAATATGATCAAGAATACTTTTTGAAAGTGCGCAAAGTTGTGATTGCTTTTCTGCACATAACAAAAATTTCGTGGAAACCAAAAACAAACAAAAATTTCTACTTGTTCTTCTCCTTTGCTTTGTGTGCTTTTTGGTACAGCTTTACCCTTAATCAAAACAAAATAAACATGAACAAAATAAAACCATAAAAACAACAGCAGCATAATAAGTGTTGTTCTCTTGTTGTGCGCATGAACAAGTGTGTGTTTTGTGTTGCTGTTCTTGTTGTTGTTGGTAATTGTTTTTTTAGAGCATAACAAGAGCAGATAGAAAAAGGAATGCATAAAACCAACAAAATAATAGCAAACTATGTCGCACTGATCTGATCTGCTTGTCGCATTCACTATGAACGGTTTATTTTTAGAGCGGGTGCAACCTGCGCCTGTCCGCAAACCTGTCCGCCACTCGCGTTCACTCTGTACGCAACCTTATTGATAGTGGCATCAAATTTAATAGGCTGAGTCTCTGTTCATACGGTGGAAGGCTACAATAGAGCGAATAGCAAGAATTGCTTTTGAATGGATTCTATTCTATCACAATGGGATTCAAAAGCTGGATTCCAAATAATGTAGCCATATTCGAGTATTGGGCGCACTAGCGCACAGTACAGGGATGTCATGACCCACACATTCTTGAATTCACATGCTCGTCTTTTAATACAGAAAATCGTAACAAATCCGACATATCGGACCATATGGTAATACTGGCGATCACTGTTATAATTGATAAAGTTAAAAATGATTACAAACTCTTAGGCCGCGTCTATAGTGTACGCTTATTGCTGAGCCGAGCCGAAAAACACATTGAAGCAATATTGAATGCAAGTCATGTATTCCTTTTGCCGCAATGTGTTTTTCGGCTTGGCTCAGCAATTAACGTGCACTATAAACATGGCATATAAACGTGTGACTCGTTTTTGAAATTTTACTCTCAATATCAAATCGTCGTCTTGCCGCCTAAGAAGTTTAGCTTAAAAAAATTCTAAATATGAAAAGTTGTGCCTTCATTATAATTAAAAAGACTTTTACTCTTTTCTCTATTTATTTAGACTCTTTTCATTAAAAGAGAGTTTTGTTTTCATTGTTTTTGGGCACAATGATTCAGAGGTATGCACACGAATATTCACCACTACGCTATTTCTAATAGCGTGGTAATCGATTTGTATATAATCAATGTTTAAAGCCAGGTTCATGGACATACTTAAAAATAGTCCCAGATGATTCCAGAATTTTTCAAGATAAGTGGTAATGAAACATAAAATTCCCGAAATGTACTAAAATGTTCTTCTTGCTAACGTTTGAAAGGCAAACATAAGTCACAGGGTGGATCAAGCTGAGACTGTTTATGATTTAACAAAAATCATTACTTAAAATTTGATGGCGAAATGATTCTTCTTAATTTGATTTAATTGTTTTGTTTGTTTGTTATTTGTTTTCGAAGTTTGCAAGTTAATAATATTTCAATTTTATGTTTACAAAGTTTTTTGAGTGTGCATTTGTTTTGTTCCAGTGTGGCTGGCACAAAAAACAATGTTAATAAAATAAATAAGCAATACCAGAAATTCCATTTTTTGGGTAGAAGTTTTACTTCGTTTGTTTGTGCGTGGCATTCACACATATCCTTTTTTTTTTAGCATTGTCATGATTCTATTACGTCAATTTCTATACATACGTGCATGTGCATAGATAACCAAGTGCCTTGCATTTTGTGTACAAGTGCTATTTGAAGAAAATTTTTTAAAACTTATTTGATATGAATGAATGCAGTAAATGAAGTAAAAAATTCAAAATTAAGATGTAATACATAATATATATATTTTTACGGCTACAAATGTCAAGAACTACCTATATATTGTGTAACCTATGCTAAATAACTGCAAATAAGTAAAAGTCACTGCATCAGAAATTAATTTAAATACATCGTCAAGAACATCAAGTAGCTGAGGACGACTTGCAGCATTAAAATAGCTCTCAACTATCTAGCGAGAAGATTAAGTTCAGCTGTGTAGTTAACTTTAGTGCTTTTGTCGTCTTAATGCGCCAACAAAAGTTTTACTCTTCCAGCAACAACAAACCGTGGGTAATAATTTCATCAGTTGCCTTGCAAATGATTCGAATAAATTTACATACACTATGGAAATGCATACAGACACACACACACACACATAAAAGAAAGAATGACAGAGACGTGGCTGAAAAAGGCAAACATTGCACTTAGTGCCTTACATCTACAGATAATTATTTCGAATTGATTGTTCTTTCTAAATAGACACTTAGTTTAACGCTGTTGTGCAATCGTTTTTTATTAATTAGCTAATTCAATCATGCTTAAGTTGTAGCATATGCTGTCTAGTCTGTTCAGTTATGCTTTAATATGCAGCATTCTAACTTATATTAGATTTTAGCACCCTGAAAGTTAAGACTTGCAGTGCGCTCATGTTGTCAGAATGACTGAATTTTCTTAGATTTTCACCTGTGTATGTGCCTGATGGAGCTCGTCTGCGGTTACAGGTTTTAGATGCATTAAGTCTTAAGTTGAATCAAAATATTTGGAATTCTAGTAGGAATTCCGCTGAATTTGCACGCGTTCTTAATTGTTACGAGGACAGACAACATATATTGAATTTTAAGCATTAATTATTCTTGACTGACAGATGGAAATCAGCACAATCAGAAGCTTGATTGTCGCGGAGCAAAACAGTAGCTTAAATATGTTGAAAAAAATTTGTATGGCTTATGGAAAATTTTTAACAGCACCTTGATTTGATGTCTGTTATAAATAACTATTCAGTGAGAATAGTAAAAATAATACTAAATTAACTCTTAACTAAAAGAGTTTTGTTCTAATATTATAACAATTCATTATCAGGCAGTCAAAAGGACGTTAAAATTATTTGAAGCAATAAGCTTAAAAAATTTTTTCCAATTTTGTACCGTTATGTCATGGGATGTTCTACCGCCATATTATCCAGAATTGCTCCTTCCGACTATCACTTCTTCTTTACTTATTCCGCACATCCGCAAAAAAGTTGGATGATACATGGATAGCCTCAAAAGAAGAGGAATTTTTTTTTTTCAACGCGATATTCGTACGCTGCCTGAAAGATGGCGGAAAATTGTAGCCTAGGATGGACAATACCTTCAATTCAGTATATTGTACCAATTTTTTCTAAAAAAAATTTTAAAATCACAAAAAACCCTCAAAACTTATTTTTTTACTAAATATATAAAATAGTGGCTCTTATCTAGTTATATTTATTTTTGTGATTGATTCGGATGATAAGTGGATGATAGAGAATTTTTCGTTCCTCGCAAATTTTCCCATGGAATGAGTGTTAAAAACAAGGTTTGCAAAGCAAATTACGCGCTTCTAGCAATAACATAAGTGGGTAGGCACGGGGTGCACTTTTCATTATGTGTGTAGGTAGGTACATACATAATTATATTATACATATTTTTAATTGGGAACAGGGGAAGAACCTTCACCTGTCTAACTTCCTCAACCTGACGATGCTAGCATTATCCATGTCGACAACGACAAACTGGCAACTTTCAGTTAGACAGCTCATTTGAGTGGCGGGAGTTCTTTTTGGATTAAATAAGTTGCGCATCGGACTTAAAGCAAAGTAGGTAAAAAAAAAATAATTTCAATGAAACATATAAGAATAATGAGAAAAATTATACCCAACTTTGATGACGACTACCTCAACTAAAAAACTTATAATAATTTGAGGATATCCACCTGGAATGTCCAAACTCTTAATTAGGAAGGCGCCTCTATTCAACTGATTGATATCTAGGAAGGATATAAAGCTGATATCACTGCAATTCAAGAAATGCTATGGAAGGGACAGTAATATAAAATGCCAAAAAATTAAAAATGAAAACAAAAGTTGAATTTAAATTTTCTTAAATACAACACGAGTGGAAATTATATAACTGTGGATACGAACTCCTCAAAACATCCACTTAATACTCTAAAAAATATTGACAACAAAATTACAATAAAATTTTCTTCTACAAATTGAATACCATCATGTGTGTCTTTTATTTCCATAGAAGTAGTGTATGTTTCCATGGAAAATAGTGAAGTTATGGTTCAAAAATTAAATTTGCGCTGATTTTAAAACACGATGAAGCATGTATATAAAAGTATTCAGTGAGGGGACTGCCGACCGGCGTGAAAGCTTAAAGCTACGAAATAACATAGCTGTTATGACAAATCGGACGCTTTCTGCTTTTTGAACTCTCTTTATCAATTTATGCGTTATTGAATGTAAAAACTGCTTTTTTTAATGTTTGTATATAATATATTTGTAGCATAATTACTTTGGTTGGGTTGTCGGTTGGTAATCGCTTCGGTAATTGGTAATCGGTTGGTAATCGCTACGGTAATCGGTAATGGGTTGTTAATCGCTTCAGTATTTGGTAATTGGTTCGGTAATTGGTTCGTAATCGCTTTGGTAATCGGTGATTGGTTCAGTAATCTGTTGGTTATCGTTTCGGTAATCGGTAATCAGTTGGTAATCGCTTCGGTAATTGGTTGGTAATGGTTTCGGTAATCAGTAATCTCTTTAGTAACTAGTAATCGGTTGGTAATCGCTTCGGTGATCGGTAATATGTTGGTAATCACTTTGGTAATCAGTAATGGGCTGATAATCGCTTCGGTACTCGGTTGGTAACCACGTTGGTAATTGATAATTGGTTAGTAATCGCTTCGATTATCGGTAATTTTTGCAGTAATCGGTTGGTAATCGCTTCGGTAATCGATAATTGGTTCGGTAATCGGTTGGTAATTGCTTCGGTAATCGGTAATTGGTTCAGTAGTCGGTTGGTAATTGCTTCGGTAATCAGCATTTGGTTGGTAATCGGTTGGTTATCGCCTAGGTAATCGGTAATTGGTTCGGTAATCGGCCTGGCTTTCGGTTCGGTAATCGCTTCGGTCTTCGGCTTAGTCGATGCTAGGTAATCCCTAAAAAGGAGTGCTGTTCAGTAATAATTTCTGTTACGCTAACAGCGTGATAATATCGCCAACAGCGTGATGATATCGCGAATCTATAGTTTTGCTCAAGAAGTTTTCACTTCAAAAAATACATCAATCTTAGATTTTTTCGTCAAGTTTGGCCGAAACAGAAATTCGGTAATTTTTTTAATATTCGGCCGAAACCGAAACCAGAACAGAGTATTTGTAAGAAAAAGACCATTATTTTTAGATAAATTTTTTTATGAAAAGTAAGTAGACAACAAAACAATTTATACAAATAAAAATAAAAATTAATACGTGATTACTAATTAAATATTATGAACTAGAAGTCCCGTGTAGCCTTAAAACGCCAAAATAAAAAATATCTAGTGAAAGGTAATTTTGTTTCTATAATAAAGACTATATTTACTTTTAAACCAAGGATATCATAGAAAATTTCTATGTTGCTGTTGAATTGTTATGTAGCCCAGTTATTACATATTATAGCATTATGATAAAAAGCTATCACATGCTCTTAGGCATTACAAAGAAATTTGGGGTTTTTAAAAAATAAGACCTTAATAAAGTAAATAAGAAAAAATAAGACCTTATTGCACATCTTCAGAGCAAGACCTTTCAATTGCTACCCTATTTATGAAAATTAAGTCTACAGTGTAGCTTTGATAGTCATCATAAAGAATGCGCTTGCGTAATAATATTATGGATAGATAATTTCTTCGTCATATTGTATGTCATACAAAATAACAGATTTTGCATACGATTTTGAAGTTTCGGTTTCGATTTCGGACACATTGAGGCCATCCAGCCTTAACTCACATAAAGGGTCGAAACTGGCAGAAATCGAAACTGAAACCGAAATTTGTCCCTTTTTGTAGTATTTTTAATAAAACCGATCCTGAGTTTTATATGAAAATATTAGTGTATTATACTATTATTTTTAAATGATCTCTCATTGTAGGTTTCGATCTCACGTCATCATCGTATTGGAAGTAGTAAGCGTTGCTTGTACGCCGAAATCGAATAAAAAATTGTCCACACAAATTGTATCATAAATCTTTGTTTATCGAAAAAGTAACTCTGAATCATAAGACTTTCGAATACTAAGAATTTGAAGTTTTGGACGAAAGGTAGCGAAATAAAATAAAGCCTGGCTTAATACTTAAATTTAATATTCACTGTAGTATAGAAATGATTCTAATTTATATTAATATCTACTATCGAGTAGTATTAAATTTAGTACTATTTGTATTAGTAATCTTTATAATAGTGCACTCGTATTAAAATTTATTCCAAGATTGCTAACAGTGCAAGTTCTTAGTTTTGGTTTGTTGTTCCCTATATCTAACATTTGACCTTTGGCATTTGAGTTCGAATCGAAATTAAAGCTGGAAAAATATAACATTACTATTGAGGACTATTTAGTTGGTTACGTTATTCTATTAAAAATTAAACGTTTTCAGTGGTTTTTTCCTGAACTTAATTTATGTTAGTTGATGCTCAATAATGATCATATATAAAAAGATAAAGGCGTACAAGCAAGGCGTGACGAATATAAATGCCATTATTATTAAATTCTTTTGTATTTGCATGATCAATATTTCCACCAACTTTAAATAGTGCATTTGTCTTGATACATCATATGTTATTCAGTTGTTTTTATAAAAACAAAAACGAAGAAACACTTCTCTGACACATTCAAAATTAGATCAACTTTCATTCCAAAGTCGCATTGTATTTCAAACTCAGCCTGAAACTATGCAATGCATTGCTTTTTACAGTGCACAGTCACTTTACAGTTAATGTGTAACACGATGATGGAATACCTTACAGACCGCTGCATATCGGTGATAAATAATGCAACATGTCAGTCAACTGCAGTGCACACCTTTATTTTATGTGTGAGAATCCTGTGTGAGAAAAACCGACAAACAATAAAGACAATGACATAAAATATGGTTATAAGCACAGACACATACATACCATATATGCACACATTCACATGTCAGATCAATTGTTGGTGTTAGTGGGTAGTTGTGCTGCAATGTGCTCCATCAAATGTTGTTTCTAATGCAAAAAAAAAACAACAACAAAAACAAACGCTAGATATAGTTCGGAATAGAATAAAACTCATATTTCAAATGTCACGATTTTCCATTAAGTGCGACGTAAAACTAACATAGTAACTCGATTTTTGTATTTTCGAGAGTTGCAAGCCATTTTTTGTTTTAGTTCATGTTGTTGTTGTTAGTGTTGTTTTTTGTACTAACTGCATTTTGTTGAAAAACGTTTTGTTTCCATACCATATTCGAAATGCAACGAGTGCAGCCTTGCACTTAAAAAAAGTTAAGCAAACTTTTGCAATAGAAAATAATAAAAAAAAAAAAAAAACAAAACAATTTGTAAAAACATTGCCACATTTTTTGGAACATCCGTGCTATTACTCGTGTTATGGTAGCTGGAGGCATTTTTATTTTTTGTGTTTTTGGCTTTGTTTGGGTAGCGCATTTTGAATTAAGTAAAAATAAGGCAGAAGCAGCAGCACGTGGTTGGCAGTACTGGTCGACGGAACACATGTCGCATTGCCATCGGAATAAACACAATCGAAATAAATTCCGTTAGCTTACACTACAAAAAACAACAGTAACAACAACAACAACAACTATTACAACCATCACGAAGAAAATCATTTCTTTGTTTGCATTCAGATGATGCACGTACATCGCCGTACGTACGTACGACATGCAACAACATCATAAATTAACTGAAAACTAAGACTAGTCGACAAAAACTGTGCAAAATGAATAACAACAACAACAGCAACAAGAACCTAAGATAAAAAAGAAAACGTTCTACATATGTATGGGTTGTGTGAGCAGGACATGCACAACATGACCACACAACAGAACAACAACAACAACAACAATTGTGCAGTATAGTGGACATTTCACACAAACATAAGCACACACACACACACACACACATGCACACAGACACTAGATCCAATATCATGCCAGTTTTACTGTAAGAGGCACATTCAGTCTACTGACTCTTACTCAGATCTTTTTTAGCATTGCAGCTCCTTTAGTTGCAATCTTCTCGGACTAGATTTCTAAACAATTTTTAACCGCCTTCGGACACGTTTGGCCAAGCAGAAAGAATGAAAGAAAGATAGACCATAACCCCCCAGACCCCCTCTCCCCTCTACTTGTTGACCGAATTTGACTGCCTGTTTCTCAACTGTTGTTGGTTGGTTGTTGCTTGGCCAGCGCACCGAATATAAAGCAAGATTGATGTAAACAAAACTCCTTAAATAAAACAAAAACAATTGACTTATTTGTTTGCCTTCTGCATGTTGTTGTGGTCATTTTTCATCAAGCCACCCAAAGTATGCCAAAATGAGCAGTGGTCATGTTTGGACAGTTCTTGTTTTCCTTTTTTAATCTTGGACTTAATGTCAAAGGGAAACTCTTGATATTTCAGAAGAAAAGAACAAATTTTTTAAAAGCAGCCGTGTGTCATATCAGTATCTTAACGAATATATTAAAAATGTTTAACTTTAGGACACTAGTGATAATAGAGCAAATGTAGGGCTGTAGCCAATGAGAGCTCTGGGGTTCAAGCCCCCAAAGGATTTAAAAAGTATAAAAATAATAATTAAAAATATACTAAGTATTAAAAGCAAAATTTGATATTTTTCTCTTAAATAAATAGAGGAAATTTTGAATTTTTTAAAAAAAATCACAATATAGGTCACAACCAGAATATTTGAATTAATTACAGTAACATATAAGAAGTTTGTATATTAAAGTTCCATTTCCTATGGTTATAGAATACGTCTTTCAATGTTTCAAAAGTCTCTGATATCAAAAAAAAAAAAATATATATATATCTTTTATGCAATTTGCAAGCTTATTTCTTAAATTTTCTTTTAAATTTATTTTTTTTTTACAAAATTTGGAAAGTTGTATATTCCACACAAAATATAATTTTTTACTTGTTTTGGTATCTCTCCAAATTGTGTAGAAAAATTTAGTCGTCTGCGAAGTTTTGAATCTAAATCTATCACCTAAAATCTAGATATGGCTTTTTTCGAAGAAGGTTTCTCAGTTGAAAAAAAATATTTCTAAAAACACTTTATGTAGTAATTTTTGTGGAGAATTCAATGATTTTTTTAGTTATGGCATCAAGTTTTCATAAGAGAAATGTTTTTTATCTACTGAAAAGGGTGCCTTGAAGTGATAGCTTGGGTTTGGGAATGAAAAAAAAAAGGTCAGTCGGACGATGATATTTTTGATTTTTTGGACAAAAATTCGTTTACAATAGTAACCTTGTGACTAGTTTTTCGGAATTTGTCGAGCGGTAATGCATTTCATGGCAAAACAATTGTGTATAACGGTACGAATTGACTCGCGAGACACATAAAATTCAGCGGCTATCTTTCTCAAACTTAAATGATGAGTTTCCGTCACCATTTCCATTACTTTATTGATGTAAACTTCAGTTAAAGACGAAGATGTGCGACCAGTGCGAGACAAATCTTCCGCCACATCTCGACCGCTTGTGAATGCTTTGTATTACTCAGAAATGATTAAATAAGAGATTGCATTCTGCGCATGTCTGATACTTTTGCAGCGTTGATATTATGACGTAACGTGCTTTTGCTCGCCTATATAGCGTTGACACTTGGTTGATATTGTGACATAATGCGCAGAACGAAAATTTATTGTTCCTCATAGACGCAATATATTTATTCTATCATTCTTGTGTATCACTGATACGTATATGCAGGTTTTTTGAAAAAGTGGATTACTGTTAACCTTCTGTATTATTTGTATTATTTTCAACTATTCGGCACAACAAATTCTATTAGTAATGTAAAATTTGAGGCAAATTTAGTTGTTATGTATTTTTATTCATTGTTAAAAGAGCAAAACACAATTGTGATGAGCTCACAAAATCGAACACAGTTAAGAAACTAAATGACGATGACGTCAATTTTTTAGCTCCTTTTACCGTCACTATTTGTCGGTCGACGTTGCCTGCCAAAGGAGATGCTATCTGACAATAAAATAAAAAAAAAAACGAAATGGCCATTTCAGCCCTTGAAAGGACTTTGACCGAGTTTCTTATGATCAGTTGTGTTGTGTGTGCTTGTGAAATGTTTGAACACAAATGCTCAAGAACTGAACCTACATGTTTTATGCCGATTCCGAACGGCTTATGTTCTCAAGAAGCTTTTCATGGCAGTTTTTACTCTCTGAGGTTTGCCATTGTCTGCAGAGAGGGGACGGCCGAACAGAAAAATCAATTCAATTGAAAAACTTTCTCTGTCAGGTGGGATTCGAACCAAGGTTCTCTGGCTTAAAGGCCACACACTCTACCCACTGCGCCACAATGGCCGTCGCTTTTTGACAATGGTTGAAATTTTTTTGGAGCTAGACGAACTCTTTTAAAAGAGTATGAGGAATTCATTAAAAATACCGCTAATGACATTTGAATGGTATTTTATACCACCCAACGCCCCACACATGGGTGCATTGTGGTAAGTCGCCATAAAATGTTTTAAGACTCACATCAAAAAAGTTACGCTAAGTCACAAATTAACTTTTGAAGAAATATCAACACTCTTGGCTCGCATCGAAGCGGTGCTGAACTCGAGACCTCTATTTTAAATGAGCGATGATCCTACGCAACTACTGCCTTTAACTTCGGAACATTTTATTCGAGGTGCTCCAGTGCTATCCCTTTCAGAACTCGGGGAAGAAAAAAATCCCTCTTTGCTTGATTGGTGGGAACAATTTAAAGTTCTTCATCACCAATTTAGTCGACGTTGAGAGAAGAATAATACTTGACTGAATTGCACAAGCGGTTCAAATGGAAACATCCAGAGCAAGACCTCAACATGGATGATTTTGTTGTCATAAAAGATTTCTTTCTCCCACTAAATGACGACTCGGCTGTATCATAAAAACTTAACAAGGCCCAGACAATCATGCGGGAGTCGTTGACATTCGTAGACAGTCTGGTGTCGTTACTCGTCCAATTCTAAAACTATGCGTCCTTCCCTCTCAATAGATCATCACATATTGCTAAAGCTGAGGTGCACTCCTCAAATCTTACGCCCTCAAGTATTTCTCATAAGCACACACGTATGTATTTATATACTCATCTATTTTGATAGTTATTTCCCCAGTGGCGATCGGAGGCATCCGTCTTCAAAGACGACTTTCAAGACAGCAGTCAGTCTTCGAGGACAGATCACTCCAATCCTATAGCTGTGCTCGAAGACCATTTCAAGCATATCAAAACATAGCCAAACGACTTGCAAGACAAGTGTGTGCCACCTGTTCGAAGACGTGTTCAATACACGACTTGCTAAGTGTCCGCATTAATTTCAAGTTGCTGCTCTTTTTGTACGATTTTTGTCATTCGTGTTCTCTCCTACAAATTTTGAACGGTTTGTGTTATTACTGAATTAATAGCGATATGTCCAGTAAAACATCAGCATTGTTACTCTGTTATCGTCAATGATGTCATCATCGACGTCGTCATCGACGTCTTCAAAGACACTGGGAAATAAAAAAAAAAAATTTATAAGAAAAATAAAATTTAAATTTTTAAAGAAACTTAATTTTTTCATACAAGTGCCGTATTTGCAAAGACTTCACTCGATGCGGTTCTGCAAACGCTTCCTTGAGTTGTCTACTCTTCAACGACGACATGTACGACTACAGGTCGAATTATCCAGCCAGGTTGCACACTTTCGGAAAATGTACGTCCAAGGCCGTATGTAAGGTCTCCATCACTATTTGTTGCATCAATTTTGCCAGAGTAGCCTCACCTTTCAAAAAAAGACATCGCTTCCAACAAAGAAAAGACTCGGATCAAGTTAATTTGTTAAGACTGGTAGTGTGGGAAACCGACAGCAGATCGAGCGTCGCAAGCTGCCATCACAATCGGATCAGAAAGAATCTGGTTTAGCAAGTACACCTGCCGCAAGGCTTCAGTACTTGGGTGTTCCAGATGTAGGGTAATAGTTCATGAAACAGACAACCACAACTTATGTGTTATACCACAACACGGACCCGTTTATGTTTTAACTAGTGAAACATACGGGGCATCCGGTGTAGCAACACGAACATGGAAGCCGTTTCACAAACACAAAGCATCACCCAGTGCCCTGCTGATTAGCAGCATTATGAAATAAATCACATACATCCCGTAATAGCAGTACCAGTTTAGATTTCAGTAGTGACGTACCTACAATCCATTTACTGGTGAAGACGAGACGTATCCAATCTCTTGCATATTAAGACAGATATGCCAGCCCGGTCGTACCACTGCGTGACCTCGCCGGTCAATCAAGACCTGTGTAGCATTCACACAACCACAACCAGTACGAGACTCACCGAAGGGCCAGCCCTCGACAGTCATCTGAGCAACTCGATCCCGTCAAGGAGGATCCACAACATCCCCGCAAAGAGACCAAAAATGCACTCATGCAATTATGAAGGAGTGCATTTTTATGCGTGACCAGGCTCAATGAGCACTTAAAGGGCCATTCTAACAGCTCACAGCTGCCGGCTCAGTTGCAAACTATTGTACATGACTGGTACCTACAGAGGAGGACCTTTTGCTGCCACTCTTACTCTGGCAGTCCGGATGATCTCAGGCTCAGGGACTGCCGTGCTCAATATGAGAACCCAAGTTTAAGCAACCTTTTCTACACTTACCTCAGTGACTGCCGTGCCAGTTTGAGGGTCCAAGTCAAACGTCGACGTGCAACCCCTAAGGAAAGCCCGAGCGTTGATATGTAAAGCACGCATGCCAAAACACTCAACATCCAAATTGTTATCGGCCGGTTAAAGGTCTCAGTGCGGTGGATAGATAGGGTCTACCCCATTTGACGGGTAAGACTGTCCCCGTACTAACAAGTTTTAAGGTCAATTGCTATACCTTCGCAGGCTTATTTTATATCGATATACCCAATATGACCTACTACCAAGATGGGCGCCACCCCGAGTTCTTGGTTGGCTCCATCAGTTTTAACGTCTGCAGGACGTACCCTACAAGCAACCATCCTCCTTTATCCTGGCTTTGGACTGGCAGGCGCAACGAAGTTGCTAACCTGAGTTACAATCGGATCAGTTGAAAGAGCGCTCTCGAGCTCGATCGCGCAATCGCGACCAAAGACGAAGTTTTAGCCATACTTCTCGCGAACATTTGTTGAAAGCCATCCGTACCCTTAAGATGTGGTAAAGTTTGCTTTAATTTGCACCGGTGCAAGGAGGGCGCGATGTCTACTTTGCCAATCGTGCTCACGATATTTTTATCGTTTTGTAGTGAATCTATTTATTCCTGTAAGGGTCCCCTTATTCTAGCAAATCTACAAACGCTACAGCAACATTTGATATATCATTAGAAAGGCCTTGAGCTTAAGGTAAGCAGAAAATTATTAGATTTTTTTGAAAAGGTAGCGTTGAGCAGACATGGGCGCTTGAAGTTGAAAAAAATGAAAAAAACTTAAGATATGAACTCGCACTAAAATGAATGAGTAGGTGTGATTTCCGAAACGAAGTACACCTGATTTTTGGGGTGTTACCGCTAGTTTTTACTATTCCAATGCGTTGTACGAGTGTGTATCGATCCATATCTGAAAATTTCCTAGTTTCTGAAAATTTCCTAGCTTTTCTTTGTCAAACGTCATCGAATGACAGTAGCATGTTGTCACTTGAAAAAAACTGGGGCATTTAAAATGACAATTCTTGCTGAAAGACTATTTATATTTTGTTTTTAACCGGTTTCGACCCGAAGTGGCATGAACGAATGAAGTTGAAAATCTATGCCAGTTTGGACAGAAAAGGTTCTGTTGTTAAAACTCAAGGCGAATACTTACTAGGTTGTTTCTAGAATAATGCCATGGCTACTCAATAGATCTCTGCGTTAAAGTGATAATTTTTTTTATTTAAAATAGTTTATGTAAAATAGTGGAATAGTATATCGTCAATCGTCGTCACGTTTTGAAAGTTTAGCCGATAAGAAATTTAAAACAAATGTTTACCAAAATTTTTCCAAAACTCTACACCTACACCTTTACCAACAATACTTTTTTTGACAATATGAAACTCTGGTACAGCCATTAATAAAAAAACTTATATTATTTAACTTTCAGTTTAAGTAAAGTTTTTCATTGTAGCGTTCCTTTGAGTGCAGTTGTTGGAACATTGATTGCAACCGCTGCTTGTCCAATAAATGTCATTCTTGTGCAATTGTTTTGCGGTACTTTTTCAGTTGTTTGTATTCATATTTTCGGTCAGAGTTGAAAAGTTGTTGGAAAGCAAGACAAAAGTGTGTAGTTATAATCAGGCAACTGAGTAGTTGGGGGATGACATTTGTTAATGTTGATCACAATCATATTGAAACTAATGTTTTAAAATATATTAAAAAAAAGAAATTGGCTAAGCTTAAAGTAATTAAATACAGAATTAAAAGTAACCATTAGCAATATAAAATCTGTCATAAATTTCACAGTGATAAAGTTGTGTTAAGCTGCTTGATCTACTACATATATAGCTATCATACAAATACCGCCAACAATTTCTGTACTAAGTAAGCAGTGAAAAAATTTATGTAGCTGTTGTTGTCTACATAACCAATAATTGTATGAAATAAATAAATATTGATATATCAGCAATTAAAGCGATTGTTTTGTAAAAGTTTTTAAGCAAATGTTTATATTTTTAAAGGAAGCAGAAAAAACAGCAATTTTATTATTATTTAAATTAATTAACGGTATAAAATTATGCCATTCATTGAAATTGTGAGTATTTTTAATATTCATACGCACACGGCAATATAATGAAAAATGTTGAAAGTACAAATAGTATTGAATTTTAATTAATTGCTCAAATTGTTACAAACATCAGTGGAACCATAAAAAAATACTTTATTTTATCAGTTTCAAGCTTATTGTTAATTAGGCGACAAATGAATTGGATATAAAAATGATATCATATGTTCATGTGATGCAATAAAAAGAAAAAAAAAAAAAATAAAAAAAATGTTTTTAAATACAAATATGGGTGTAAAGAAAAAAAAAATACCATGCCATTATAAAGTGCAACAATAATTGTAAGGTTGGAAAAATTACAATTTATTAATAATGGTACCTTTGTAAATTGCATAGCACCGAATAAAATTATAAGCTCTGAGTTATGTGGCAAAGTGGCTTGAATTTATCCAAAAGTAAAATCAAATGTTGCAAAAGGATTCATGTGACATATAATAAAAAAGTTAATATTTGCTTTCATTTGACTTCAAATTTCCAAAGCAATAAGAACAAAGTAAGTATGAAATAAAAAACAGTTGCATGCGAGTTTGGACTTTGTCGTAACTTCAGGTTGAAATAAAATTCAGGTGAAAGAAATGAAAGAATAATATTAATATTCTTATAATACTTACTTACTTACTTAGGTGGCCGTGACAACCCGTGTCCGGATTTCGACCGACCTCATCAGCTCTCGCCAGGCGCCTCTGCTTTGCGCGCGCCTTCTCCAATCGGATACACCAAGTGCGGTTAGGGCTTCCTCAGCCTGGTCCATCCATCGGAGGCATGGTCTCCCTCGTCGTCGTTGACCAGCGACCCTCGCTTCGAGCACCTTTTTCGCTGGAGCTTCGTCGTCCATACGATGGACATGACCCAGCCAGCGTAGTCGCTGCACAGTTATACGCCGAACTACGTCAATGTCTCCGTAGAGCTCATACAGCTCGTGGTTCATTCGGATGCGATAGTCATCGCCGACTCGAACAGGACCGAAGATTTTGCGAAGAACTTTTCTCTCGAACACCCCCAGAGCGGCTGCGTCAGTTTGCGAAACTACCCATGCCTCAGCGCCATAAAGCAGCACAGGTAGAACGAGCGTCTTGTAGAGTGTTAGTTTTGTCGATCGAGAGAGGGCTCTGGAACTCAGTTGCTTACTGAGCCCGTAGTAGCACCTATTAGCAATTATTGTTCTTCGCTTTATCTCCAGGCTGATTTCGTTGTTAGTATTAATGGCGGTGCCAAGGTATACAAACTCCTTGACTACTTCAAAGTTATAGCTGCCGGATGAAACGTGGGAGTCTAAACGCCGAGCTCCCTTGTTTGTAGACAGCATATACTTTGTTTTACCCTCATTTATCGTCAAACCCACTTTGGCTGATTCCTTTTCGATAGCGGCGAAAGCAGCGGTAACATCTCTCTTGGTTCTGCCAACAATATCAATATCATCAGCGTAAGCAAGGAGCTGGACACCTTTATAGAAAATGGTGCCATTACGATGCACACCGGCCTTTCGTACGATCCCCTCCATGATGATGTTGAAGAGATCGCAAGACAGTGGATCGCCTTGCCTGAAACCTCTTTCGGTATTGAAGGTTTCGGAGAGGTCATTTCCTACCTTGACGGAGCTGCGTGTGTTGCTCAACGTCATTCTGCAAAGTCTAATCAACTTTGCAGGTATACCGAACTCAGACATTGTTGCGTATAGGCAATCCCTTCTCGGGCTATCGAACGCAGCTTTAAAGTCGACAAAGAGATGGTGTGTGTCAATTTGATTTTCGTGGGTTTTCTCCAGGATTTGTCGTAGCGTGAAAATCTGGTCTATGGTAGACTTACCAGGTCGAAAGCCACACTGATAAGGTCCAATCAGTGTTTTTGTAATTGGCTTTAATCTTTCACACAGTACGCTTGAGAGAACCTTATATGCGATGGAAATAAGACTGATACCTCTATAACTTGCGCAGATTGTAGGGTCTCCTTTCTTAAGTATAGGGCACAGTACACTGAGGTTCCAATCGTCGGGCATGCTTTCTGCTAGCCATATTTTGCTGATGAGCTGATGCATGCGCCTTATCAATTCATCGCCGCCAGTTTTAAACAATTCAGCTGACAGGCCGTCAGCACCCGCTGCTTTATTGTTTTTGAGTCGTTGGATAGCAACTCGAACCTCTTCATGGCTAGGTGGTGATACTTCCACTCCGTCATCGTCGATTGGTGGCACTGCACTGTGCTCTCGATGGGCGGCATTGGTGGAATCGTCGCCATTAAGTAAATTGGAGAAGTGCTGTCTCCACAATCTAAGCACACACTGTGTATCCGTATTCAGATCTCCATTTTCATCTCTACAAGTGGATGCTCCGGGCTTGAAACCTTGGGTTAGACGCTTAACCTGTTGATAGAATTTTCGTGCATCCTTCTTGCCCTGGTATACCTCTAGTTCCTCACGCTCACGCTTTTCCTGCTCTCTTTTCTTGCGTCTGAAAAGGCGCCTCTCTTCCTTCCTCTTTTCGCGGTAGTTTTCTCGCACGGCTCGCGTTGCAGCTGACTGCAGCGTTTTTCTATAAGCGGCGTTTTTTACTGCAGTCGCAATGCGACACTCCTGATCATACCATTGGTTCCGAGGATGCGGGCGCCGGAAACCAATGACTTCTTCAGCGGCAGCGCGCATGGAGTGGGATATATGCGCCCAAAGTCAGCCGGCGTCGTCGAGTCCAGAGGTTGGTCGGTTGAGCTTAACCGAGAGTTGAGCGGAGTAGGCTTCGGCAGTCCGTTGTAATTGCAGCTTAGCGACATCTAGCTTTCGTTGCATTCCTGTGCGTATGTTCTTGGCATTGCATAATCGCATGCGGATCTTGGCTGCAACAAGATAATGGTCGGAGTCAATGTTGACCCCCCGAAATGTACGCACATCTAGAACACTAGAGGCATGCCTTCCGTCGATTACAACATGATCAATTTGGTTTCGCGTTTTTTGATCCGGGGACAGCCAGGTGGCCTTGTGGATGTCGAGGTGCTTAAATCTGGTGCTACTAACTACCATGTTTCGTGCCGCGGCGAAGTCGATCAGTCTTAGACCGTTGTTTGTGGAGGTCTCGTGAAGACTGAACTGACCGACAGTGGGGCCAAAGATGCCTTCCCTTCCGACTTTCGCATTAAAATCGCCGAGGACTATTTTCACGTCATGGACCGGAAGGTGGTCATATACGTCCTCAAGACTAGCGTAGAAAGCGTCCTTGACGGCTTCGTCCTTTTCCTCCGTCGGGGCGTGCGCGCAAATAAGGCTTATGTAGAAAAATTTTGCCTTGATGCGGATCGTGGCCAATCTTTCGTTCACAGGTGTGAACCGGGAAACAAGGTGGCGTAGTTTCCGGCTAACGACGAATCCACATCCGAATTCGCGCTTCTCCGCATGGCAGCTGTAGTAGATATCGCAGTGTGCTTGTTTAGAGCAGCCTTGCCCTTTCCATCGCATTTCCTGGATGGCGGTGATGTCAGATTGTATTGTTTTGAGGGCTTCCGCCAGTTGGATAATGGCACCTTCCCTATAAAGGGTCCGGACATTCCAGGTGCATATCCGTAAATCATTGTCCGTTTTTCGTTTGCGGTGGTCGTCAACGTAATTGGGGTTCTTATCCGAGGCTGGTTTAGTTTTCATTGGGCAGTAGTAATGTGGCGGGACCCAAACCCTGCGCACATTCCATGTTTAAGGTCTATGGATCGACCCGCCGCTCAAATTAGCCGTCAAACTGACGGATGCCAGTTTGCCGTTGCCCAGGGAACACCACTTGGAGGTTTGAGTCGACTTGAGACGATTTCGACATGGATAATGCTGGCCTCGCCAGGTTGAGGCGGTCAGACACGTTGCCATGTGAAGGTTCGCCCCCTGTTCCCCTTATAATACTAAGGTCAGAATATTAACTGGTTCAAGAAAATTTTGTTTACTACGAAGCGGATATTGTTTATAACTTAATTGCCAATCTTTTAAAAAAAAAAATATATTTTTTCTTTAGTTTCTTTTACACCTGATGCACACTGAAAAAACATCGTTTTATGAACGAACTATTTTTACATTTCAAAAATTGTTTGTTCTTTTCATTTCATCTTGCGAAGGGCTTATAACATGATACATATGGCTGTTTGTACATTACATACGAAAGAAAAAATTGCATATTTTATGAAAAAAAATCATTTTTTAAATATAGGAATGACGTCCGTATGTTGTACAAACATACAAATATATACTCTTACCAAAAATTTTCAAACGAATTTTAGACTAAGTTTTGTACATAAAGTCAAAGTCCATAAAATAAATACTTATTTAGGTGGCCATAACAACCCGTGTCCGGGTTTCGGCCGACCTCATCAGCTCTCGCTAGGCGTAGACACCAAGTGCGGTTAGGGCTTCCTCGGCCTGGTCCATCCATCGGAGGCATTGTCTCATAAAATAAATAGCTTAATATATGAAATATATAAATAAAATATGAATTTTCTTATGAGATGTGTTCTTATAGATCGTCTTTTTTATGGAAAGCAATTCTATTAACATCAAGTGGTCGAATGCAGCGTTGTTAAACCAAGTTTTTTCAGAAAGATTTTTTCGTGTATTTGTTTTGAGTTAAGAAGAAGACGCTACTGTACTTTTATCGTGTTCTTTAATTTTTCTTTTGATGGAAATCTTTGATAAATTGTTGCGTCATACCTAGTATCCACATTTTGTGTACTATGTAGAACGTGTCATGCTCATTATTCCAGTCACAGACCTGCATCAAGTATTTGAAAAATCAAGCTTTATCAAGTACTTAAAAATTCACTTGAACTTGATAAAACCAAGCAAAGCAAGCTTCGTATCAAACTAATCAATTGCAAGCTTTACTGCTCTGTTGCGCACAAAGTCTTGAAGCGATTGAAATTTTCGGGAAAATACTTGCAAAGCTTATAAGCTTGCAAGTATCCAAATAGTTCAAATAGTTCAAATTGGGAAAGCTTGTTGTATTGGGGGTCGCTGATTGTTATTCTGATGTCAGAATATAAAAATTTGTAACAATACTTTTTTGTGATTTTGACAGATTTTGCCCGTTTTAGCAATCTAAGTCGGATCAATTATTTGGATTCTGATGTTATGAAGATGTTGTTCTGAGATTATAAAGTTCCATATCTCGAAGGGGAAGCAAAATAGGTAAAATCTTACCATTTATTGGGGGTAACTAAAGGAGGAAGCATTTTTGAGACACACAAATAGGGGGATCTATCATTACCCCATTTTGCAAATTTTTAGGGGGATACATTGAAACACGTGTTTAACTCTCCACTGTTAGTCAAATTGTAAGTCATACACGTGTTTCGGTCCATCCCTAAAAATATGCCGAATGGGGGGCTAAAAGATCCCCTATTTGTGTGTCTAAAAAATGCTTCCTCAAATAGGAACCCCCAAAAATTTGTTAGATTTTAGATATTTTGCTTCCCCTGCGAGATATTGAACAATATAAAATCGAAAGATATCGAAAAATCCACGAAAAATTCTCGGAAAATCTTCGAAAAAATAGAAAAAGTGCCATATCTCGAAAGAGAAGCAAAATAGCTAAAAACTAACCATTTTTTGGGGGGGGAGGCATTTCTTAGACACATGAATAGAGGGGTCTATCAATCCCCCATTTTGCATATTTTTAGGGGGGGACGTCGAAATACATCAGATTCCAAATATTTGGCCCGACTTACAGCACAAAGTATTTTAAAAAAAAGAGCAAAGAAAACATTTTTGAGGACCACCCTTATTAGCGACCCATATATTTCACAAAATATTTTTAAGACTATTTATTTGGCTACACCCTTGTGCCCAACAAATTTTTCTTTAACTATACTTTTCTTAAGCAAGCAAGTTGAGTTAGTTGAAAATTCCCAAACAAATTCAAGCTTTTCAATCTCTATGACGTACGTTTCAAGTCTACTGCCGCTTGTTTTTACTTCGTGTCGTAGATCACGCGTTTATAAATCCGGGCAACAAGCTGACGTCGACTTAACTTATTTCAAGTATATTTGAACTCGACTGAAAATTATCAAGTTCAAGCGCGCTTGTATTCATAAATTTAGCAAGTACTTGAAATTGCAAATTTATGCTAAAACATTTTTTCGAGTTTGATAATATTAGTCAACGGTGGCATCATACCAGTTTCCAAAATCTACCCTATGTATTTAAACAGATAAACAAGAATTAGTAATACTGTTTCAGACAGAACATTGCTAATGTTCACTGTAAGATTATAAGTGACAGTTCACTTAAGGTTTTTTCACTGTATAAACAGTACCATATTATATAGTTTATTTCAGTTACATTATGTAAGTGAATACTCGCTCCATACCATGCTTCCATGGCCTTTCACATACCGCTTAAAATCCAATCGATCAGAGCTTATTGCATGTAATTGCAAACTAAAAATTTGTTGCACTATAAGTGAAAAACTAGGTAAGATATTGAAAAGATTTAAATGACATATTAAGTTCGATTTAAAATCTTAAAAAAAAGCAAAAATGTTGTTTGTTATAACTAATTTACAAACATTTTGAAAATACTGCTTAATTTCATGTCACAGCTTATTTCATGCACTTATGCTAAGATTTTAATTTACAAAAAAAATTTTAAATCTTACATAATACGCAATACTTATTATAGTACCCCTTTGCATTTGTTATATCTTGATGTCTTTTTGGGATCGAACCTACATGCTTTCCAGAAGTTGCTGTGGTAATTTTGTTCAACTCTTCTATGATGACTTTTTCTAATTTTGTCTTGTTGGAAATATCATGTTGCCGAATGTTTTTTTCCAACATTTCCGATAAATTTTCAATAACATTCATGTCTGACCTCTGTGTCAGCGGGTCCATTAAATGCGCGCAGCTCTGAATCAACCAAGCCTACACAATACAAGATTTATACTTTCAGTTGTTGTTTTATTAGAAACGGAATATTTTCGGTACTATTCCGAGATTTGCAGCACTCTGATGCAATTTTCTTTTTTAAATTTTTGAGATACACACTGTCCATGTTACCTTCAATGAGCTCCAAATTTTTAGCCCCGGCAGATGACATACAGTCCCAATTCAATAAGCTACCACCACCATGCTTCATTGTAGCTTTTAAATTTCTTTTTGGTGCTCAGTATTAGAATTCCGCCATACATATGACATGCCATTTGAGCCAAATAATTAAAATTTAGACTCCTCCGAGAATGTAACGCTGTTCCAGAATTCCGACTTTTTATTGGTGTGCTCCTTAGCAAAGGCAAGTCGATTCAGCTTGCTTTTTTTTGATCATGAAGAACTTTTTTATGGCTACTCGACCATGAAAGTAGTAGTCTCATAGCTCGCGGCGGACAGTTTCGAACTGTACTGTTTACTTTGCTTACCGTTTTGAGCCGCTAACTGGGTTTATCTTGATTTTATGTACAATAAATCGTTCATCGGCCTGGTCGAAAATTTTGTTTGGAGCATTTCTGCCATTAAATTGAATTAGATTTATATGAACGAAACGTTCAATGATGCTCTGTACTCTAGCGGGACTCACATTTAATAAATTGAGCAATTTTCCGCTGGATTGGGAGGTTTTGTGATTAAATGCTGCTTAATTTTCGTACGACGACCCCTTTTTTTCAAAATATGCTTCTATATCGTTACATGTACAATATCGCACTATAAATTGACTACAGATGATTACTAATACTTCAAGGAGAACATAAAAAATTAAAGCCCCATTATGCAGCGCGACACGCTGGCACCAAACTGAAAGCAAGCTGCATGAAATTTTCCGCCTAAAGCTTGTCAGAACTAGTTTTTGTGTACTTTGTTTTATTTATTATGATAAATGAGAATACTTTTCTTAGCCCGTGTCTAAAATTTTAGTTTTTAATATACAGTGTTCCAAAGTTAAAAAATAGCACTGCATGAAAAAAGCTGTGAGCTACTGTATATACTACATTTATGCTATTTATGCTCTAATAATGTTCTTAGAAAAAATGGTTTTAACTTAAAAATATTTAACTTTCTCTATTAAGACTAAATAAATACTAATAATATTGTGCATAAATTGTTTTAGACTCAATCTTTCTGGCCTTAGAGTCTTTGAAGACGGTAACGCTGAACATTTTTATAACGATAGCCGTCCGCGGCAAGTTCATGAGCTGGTTGTGGTTCTGACTCCATTGGTGGCAAGTATTGGGGGGCAGTTTGAACTGCTGGTAGCTGGTATTGAGCAGGTGGTGCTACGTAGTGCTGCGCAGTTGTTAATGTTGGTGGTAGATAAGCTGTTTTAGGTGCTAAGTAAGACGTTTGGGGAACTGGTGCTGATGGTGGCAGATAAGATGCTTCAGGTTGCTGATAACTTGATTGTTGTGGTGGAAGGTATGCTCGCTGAGACTGCTGATAGGCAGGTTGAGGCGGAATATATGACGGCTGAGGTGGAATGTACGACGGCTGAGGCGGCAGATAAGTCTTTTGTGGCGCTGATGTAGTGATTGCCTGTTCTACTGGCAAATATGAGCTGGATAGCTGCGTTACATCGGCAGCTACTAAGCCAAACAGCGTTTTAAAAAATATTGAAAGTAGCTAAAATGCAAATATTTTATTATATAAAAAAAAAATATATAACATAATTTTTAAAAATTTAAAAATGCACCTCAAGAACCATTTTATTCCACTCTTAACCTCACACTATTTAAAACAAGCAACAACAAAGATTAATAATGAATGAGGTCTTATATAAGTTGCTAACGTATTTATACCAATAATTTAAATTCAGTCTCTTATGATATAAATATAAAGATTACAAATACAACATGGTTAAAAAACGAGATGGTCTAAAATCATGCAAATAATATTAAAATATGTTCAAATGACCTTTCTTTTAATCAAAAAACACAAAAAAAAAAAATACTCATAAACCATTTTGACCTACGCTTATGATAAATGCACAAAACCAGAATTATTTTTCTCCATTTCTTTTAACTCACTTTCGCACTCTTGCTTAGCATTCGATACTCTCACAGTGTTTATTGCTCACGCAGTCACGATTATCGTTACCACAGTGGCTAATGGAAGCCATTGGGCCTGGCATAAGCTTTAGACCGAGCTCCACATAATTCTCAAAGCTGTGCGTCGGAAGAGCTTTATAGCTCTGTGCTTAAAAAAACAAGTTTTTTGCTGCAAAATAACTCTCGATTGGGACAATTTTTTTTCCTCCAATTTTTAATAAGATTTGTATATTAATGCTAATGTGATTGACCTAGGTCTGGTTTTATATCTGTCGTTGTTATATTGAAATTTTGTTTTGATTAAAAAAAAAACAAGCGTGGTAGAGAAGTGGAAAAAAGTTATTTTCTATTCATTAGATCTGATAGCTTCTTCATTTTGTGGTTGATAATAAGTTGTTATAGATACACTGAGGGAAAATGTATTCAAATTAAATGAAATTTTGCTCATATTCAATGAAAATGTTTTAGAAATAGAGCTTAAAAAGAAATTTCATTTGTCAAGTTAAAGACAAATGGTTGTAAAGTAAAATTCAAAACAAAAGTTTTTGTTTTCAAAATAATGTTTTTAAATATACTTTTTAAGTAAATGTTTTCAATTTAAAAGCATTTATTAAAAAAAAAAAAATTTGAAACAAAAACTTTAATATTCAAAACAAATACTTTAAATACCCCGTTTTTTCGATGCCAATTTTTTACATTTTTCAAGTTTTCGAGGCAGGATTCGTGATCAGCGACCCCTGAGACCCCTGTAATACTAAAATTGAACTTCATTCGATGAAGTTCGTTTTATTGCGGCTTAAATTATTATAATATTTTAAATTAAGTATATATTTTAAATATTATAATATATTAAATATTATAATAATTAATAAGTTTTTATTTTAACTATGTTCAAATTTCCAATTCCAGTTAAAAAATATTTTCAAATAATCAAATGTACAATCGGGCTTTTTCTCAGATTGTTCTCAATTGTTTGGCCCATAACTCTACTGCTCATAATTTTTTTAATTCAATCTCAGATAGCGACGTATTTTTTGTTATAGTAGAGAAATAATAGGAGAAAATAATACAAAAACAAAAAAAAAAAAAAAAAGAAGAGAATTTATAGTTGAAAATTAAACACGCTTGTTTTAAATTTGGTTTTGTAGATACGCACACGCATTAAATTTATATATTAAAATTTTTTGTTTAATATTAAAGTATATCTTTTTCTCAGTGCATTGTATTATATTGTTTTTTATTTTGAAGTTAAGCATAACACAATTTCAATACAAGTCATATTCGTATTTTAAAATAGAATGCTCAAAATAATTTCAAAATACACCCTATTTAACCACAAGCGAAGGTTTGGCGAATAGCAAGAGTTTTGCTAACTTTATCTGGTAGATATTTTTTTCTTTTATAAACTATGCTAAAATTAAGTGTTTTCTTGTATTGTTCCAATAAGATATTATTTTGCAAAAAGGCAACAAAATTGTTTTAATCTAAAAATTTGATAGTTGTTGCAACATTTGAAAGACGATTTTACATTTTTTTACCAAGTAAGGCCTTTTATTATATCACAAATGAATCATAAGCAATATTTTTTAAAAAGTGTTCAGAAATTTTTTTTTTTTTTATATGAACATATTTGATGAACTCCTTCTAATACTTGAAACCATTACAAAATATCTTTTTCTCGATTCATCATTTTTCAATGATTCATTAATGAATTAAGACAGGAATAGAAAAAAGCCGTAAAGGTATTTGTCTACTATAAACAATAAAGTCCTTCTGGGTAGAAAATGTAAAATATAAACGTAAAACGTTGTTCCGAGTTCAATGGACTAGACGAGAATCCGATAAAAATCCGATTTGGTGAGTATAAAAGTTACGATTTATAAAATTTGTTCATGGCAATACTAGTTAAACCCATTTTTTTTTACGCTATTGCAGCTCGTTTTTGCCACACGCTGAAAAATAATAGACCTTCCCAAACATAATTTGCTGGAAGTATAATATGTTTCTGCATGTTTCTTGGCAACAATTAATCATAATTATTGTTATTATTATTATTATTATTTATTTGAATGCTAAGCACATATGGCTTTATAGCAATTAATATTCGACAAAATAAATATGATACAATTAATTTATGTACAATTAAATTTTATAAAAATGTAAAATTGTCAGCATTTCAAGTATATACGGATGCAATCGGGTTAGCTTCTTAGTAGTAAATAGAATGAATTGATTAGAGCGGTGCTCCCATATGCCAGGCTAGACGGACGAGGTCGAGCTCATACATGTGCTAGGCAAGACAGACGAGGTCTTGCTCTGGATAATCAAAATATATCTATAGCGTGTATATCTATACAAATATGGATTAGAGCATAGCTCACTCATGCAAAGCTAGTCGTAAGACGTCAAACCGGCATATGCCAGGTGAGACGGACGTGGTCCGTTCAGACGCTCTGGATAATCATATTAAACTACACAGCTAGATTGTATAAGTTGTTACCAAACACCACAGGAAAATATTAAGTATCCTTGGAAGCATGATCCAGATTAGTGGCGATACTGGAGATAATCTAAAATAATAATTTTAATTGAGTAAACGGATTAATTTCAAGAAATTGCATCTGAAACAAAATTCCCACATCCCACAAGCGCTTCTAAGTGGTTCGATTTGCAAGTAATTAGTTCTACAAAAGTTCATGTAAACTAACTCAAAAGATCTTCTACGTCGGAGAGGAATATTAAAGTAAATTTTGCTGAGTAAGTATTGACTGTCTACATATCCATGCAAAAGTTTAAAAATCCAAGTAGTATTTAGCATAATTCTCCGATTATTTAAAGTAGGAAGATTTAAAAGTTGCAGACGATATTCATAAGGTGGTAGGTTATAGTTTAAATTGCAGTAAAGATGGCTTAAGCAGAACAAAAGAAACTTTTTCTGAACTGATTCTATGTCGTCAATGTAACAACTATATCGAGGGCACCAAACAATTGAAGCATACTCTAAAATAGGTCGCACTAGAGAGGTGAATAAGATTTATGTTATATAGGGATCATTAAACTCTTTTGCCCATCGTTTAATAAAACCTAAAGTACTATTTGCTCGATTTATAATTTTATTAATATGAATATGAAAGCGAAGTTCAGTATCCATAGTTACTCCAAGATCATGAAAGACGTCTAAAGACTCTAATGTATTCTGACAGGAGATTTTCGAGTGTAAGTCATGTGCTTGCATTTCTTCATGTAAAGATTCATACGATTCACGTAGCACCAGCTATAAAGATGGTCTATGTCAGCTTGCAAGAGAACGGCATCATTAGAATTTTTGAAAGGAAGAAATAGTTTCACGTCGTCTGCGTACATTAAAATACTCGAATGCTTTATGACAGATGGCAAATCATTTATAAACAGTAAAAAAAGAAGAGGCCCGATGTGGCTTCCTTGAGGTACACCAGAAGTGACAGGAAACTCATGAGATTTCACAAGTTTAAAAAGAACACGTTGTGTTCTATTGCATAAATAAGATTCAATACATATTACAAGTGTTGTGGGAAATCCAGTAAGGGATAGCTGTAAGACTAAGAGTTTATGAATAACAACATCAAAAGCTTTACTAAAATCTGTGTATATAACATCAGTCTATAAACCTTTTCCAAGTTCTCAATGGTTTTGGAAGTAAATTCAATTAGGTTTCTAACCGTAGATTTCCTGAAACGAATCCATGTTGGAGTGGAGACAATATAGATTTAACACTATGTGATAATTGTAAAGTAATGATTGCCTCGAAAAGCTTCGGCAAAGCGCTTAATTTTGCAATTCCACGATAGTTATCGATTAAAGACCTGTTACCAGTCTTGTGCAATGGAACAATAAAAGACGACTTCCAGGCAACTGGAAAATAGCAAGATTTTAATGAAGAAGAAAAAAGCAAAGTGATTGGAGTTACTAATTCATCACAGCAATATTTTAGTATACATGACGGTATATTGTCGTGACCACTTTTATATGACGTTTTAAGAGCTTTTAAGTATGATAAAATCGTGTTAGTATCAATTATTGGGAGACAAATATCCCCAGATTAAACACTGAACGGATAGCTTAGATTATCATAGAATCAAAATGAATAGGTCGCTTTGAAAAAGTCAGCGAAAAGATTACAAATGATATTCTCGCTATCTGATTCAACAGATTTATATTTCATAAAAGAAGGATAGGAATCAATCTTGCGTTTTGTGTTGACAAAGTTCCAAAATGATTTAGCATCAGATTTGATGTTTAATTTTACCTATATTAAATAAATATCGTAACATTGCTTGCATAATTGACAATACTTGTACTTAATAGAGGTATAAGAATCAAAATCTGTAATGCTATGAGTTTTTTGAAATTTTTTATAATGCATGTATTTTAAGTTTCTTAAATATCTCAGTTCTTCAGTAAACCATACAGGACCAGATGCTAAACGGGCTTTTCTCTGTGGTACTGATGATAGAAAACAATCATTGAGAGTTCTATTAAAAGCAGAGACAGCCGAATCAAGGTTTTCTAGCGATGTTTGTGTACTAACGATATTTAGTACGGATGTCCAGTTAATATTAGAAATACTGTTTTTTAACAAAACATAATTGGTTTTTTTAAAATTTAACTCAGCAGGAGGTTGAGCAATACGATTCATTACAGATTGTTTAGGAAAATTAAGAGCAATTTCTAAAGTTGGATGGTACGGATCTTCAGGGAGCATGAGTGGGTCTGTCCTTGAAACTGAAATAATATTGCTGTCGTCAAAATATACAATATCTAACAAACGGCTATTCTTGTTAAAGTGGCTGTTTAATTGAAAAAGTCCTTGACTTGAAAGCTCATTTAAAAATGAATTAGCAGATGAGCATTCAGACGAAGGCAATAATATTGCAGGATTTACGGTGCAGCAGTTCCAAGCGACCCTTGGATGATTAAAGTCACCCGTTATTAGAATGTGATCATGAGGCTGAAGTTTTAAACACACTTTATTTATCGAAACCAAATGTTTCAAATATACCTCTACGTTGGAAACGGGAGGAATATATGAACATGTTACATAAAGATTTAACGAACCATACTTTACAAGAACACAACAAAATTGGTTCCACATATAATATGCAATTTTTCTTTATATATATATTTGAATCTTAACATTATTTAAGTGTACCTTAGCACTTGTTGCTTGAATTTAAAAACAATATAATTTGTTTTAAAGAAAATATGTTTTCATATAAATAAGTATATTGTATTTATAAATGGACTGAGAACACTTTTAGTCTATTACTATTTGTTTGTTTGGAAATATAATTTAGTCAAGAATATCATTAAATATTTACAGACAAATATATATTAATTGGAGAATATATAATTTAATTGCAGTCAAGCAATTATTTTCAAAACAATAATTAAGAACAACATAATATATTTACCGATGATTACACTATATTTACTTGGAAACATATTTTAGCAAAAGAAATGCCAAAAGTTTTTCACTGTGATTACAAAATATTTGCTTAGAAGTAATTGTTGGTTTGAAGCAAACAAAATATGTTTAGAAAATAGTAAATAAGTTTTTCTAGGATTTAATTAGGTTGAGAAGTAACCATATTATGTTTATCCGACATTTCAATAATTTTTATAGGCACACTTTATAAACACACACCGATTTATCAGCAAAGTTGCTTCAAACCTCCCTATTTTTACTGCTGAACCACCTTATTTTTCTTTTATTTAATTTTTGATTTTATTAATTTGAAAACACAAACACTTTTAATTTAAACAAACATTTTCAGAAACACTTTTCACAAGAGCTAAACTTTTCAACACGTTTGGCGCGGCTGCTTGAATCTTAAAATGACGCCAAGACTTGGCAACTGTTAAAAGCAAGCGCATAAAGCAACAAGGTTTCCGCTATTTTTCGTGCAAGTGCAAAAGAAACAGATATATGTATATCTAGGCGAAACACATAAAAAAAAGGAGTTCTGATTGTTTTAAATTTGCAGAGTTCTGTTCTTTTTGAGTTTAACAGTGATGCAAATATATTTTTATTGTGGAGAAACACACAATTTTATTTTGTCACAAACATATTAATGTAGACGTTAGTTTTTTAGCTAAGGCAATTATATTAATGTTGGACACAACTAATATCTTCTTATATTGAAAAATAATGCTACTGCAGGAAAGTTCTTAATCATTAGTTGGTGCCCTCTGAATATTTTGTTTTTGAAACCAAACATATATAAACATATTTTTTCTCTGCGTGCAAGATTACTCTTTCATAGTGATGCTTTTGAGAGTATTTTTTTAACAGCTACATAAAATTCGTCAGTTTGTTTTGACCATCACAGGGTGTAGTATTAATGAACTGATGATTCTATTCCATGCGATAGCAAAAATAAACTAACTAAAATGAAGTTTCTTTTGAACATTAATATTGAACATTAATTAATTTATGAACAAAAATAAAAATTCTAAAGCAACATTCTTTCCTACAAATATTTTTTTTTTTTTTTATCTTAGTTGAGTGGAAGTGAAGTAATTTTAGACAGGAGTGTTTTAATTTCTAGCGTGAAATATTTTTTATTTTGTGCTATGATATTTTACTACAATAATTTTATGTAAGTTGCTACTAGCAATTATTGTAGTAATTCTACCCACATTTTGGTTGAGTCTATATTCGAAGATATGAAGTCTTATAATTTTCATGAAATTATTTTATATGAATTGGTTCTCATCCTAATTGCCGAAATTTCCAATCCGCAGTACATTTTCAGTATCAAACTTTATGTGTAAAATATCCAGTCATTGCATTAAATTTTGAGGAATTTATTAAGATTTTGCAATTATTATGTCACTTTGTATGTTAAGCGGACTTTTAATTTAAATTTATCAAATATTAAACTCCGGGTGCATATTGAGAGTGAAAGTCGTATGCAATATATTAAGTCATTAGATTGGTACCATACTATTTTAAGACAAACAATCTTTCCTTCACTAACTATCTTTTAAGTTGCAATTAAAAAAAACGAATAAGAATCGATCCACTTTTTTTGCCTTTAGGCGAAAATAAAAATGTTTTAATCGTTCCTTGAAACGAAAAGTTAATTTTACTGCATTTAAAAGTTAATCATATCTTTTCCGCAAGCTAAGATACTTCCACTAATAAAAATTTTTAAGATAATTTGTTGAATATTATAAATGTGTCCATACTACACAATAACATTTTACTGCTGAAGTAGTCAAAAGATACTCTTCTTTTCTGACTTACATTGAAAAGCTACTCAAATATGTATTTTCCGCCCTTCAACGAGTACACGTCATCTACAAAGACACTTCATGATGGTTTTCTTTTCTAATGCACTTCCTGTAAAAACAACATGAACGTTTTTTTTTCAACCAACAGCAAAAGATGGAAGACAAAAACGAAGAGTATTAAGGGAAGGCGAACTTATGGAATGCAGAATAAAATAAAATAAAAAGACAAGCAGAGCTGTAAAGATGAGGCTATAAACTATAAGATAAACAGCTCCAACACCGTGTCTAATGCATGCAATTTGTTCTCATTGTTATTGTTGCACCCAACCACACACACACACACACACACACACACACACACACACACAGACATACACACACTCGCTTCGAGCCACACCCATAAAAAGTAAAGACATATAATTCTCATGCGCACTTCCGTTTCATAAGCGGAAGTGACGCTATTCAATTTTTGCGTTTGTGTTGCTCAAGAAAAATCATCAAAAAATGACACTCATAAAAATAGCATAAAAGAATAAAAAGTGCAAAAAATCTAACCAAAAATTTAAAAGAATAAAAACAAAATAATATATAAAATGAAGAATTACAATGTTTTCATGTTGGAATATATCATAATATAAGAGTGTAAATCGGTGTTAGTATGCACGTTGGAGTATGTGAATGGTAGTGATGATTTTGGCGAAATACACCCACTCACTCACTACTTCAACATTACATATATACATACATAGATGCAAAAACATTTTACAGAAAAGTGTAAAGATATTTTTAGAAAAAATAGTCTTATTGTCATATCATAGAAAGGATTTCTTTCACTCACTCACACACACACGCACATGTACACACACACACATACAGGTTTAGGTGTCGCCATCAACGAGAGAATACAATTTAACACAATTGCTGGTAATCTGCTGAAAAAGGTGACGAAGATGATTTTCTTTCTTTCTCGTTGGAATTAAACAGTCAGGATGACATCTTGACAAATGATTTTTCCATTACCAGAAGAATTAAAGTGAGTTTTCTTGGGAACACTTTCATGAATACCCAGCGGTAAAAAAAACGCAAATTTTGCATTTGAACAGAATACTTCCGAAAATCTCTTTAATGCTATTAAATCCTAATTATTGTACATTCGATCATGATATAATAATAACAAGGTAGAAGTGACAGCTCTTTTGCTGACTATCATTTGTCAAAAACGCATAGAAAAAGTGAGAATGAATAAGCAGCAAAACAGATAACAAGTTAAACTTTGTATTGATTTTGACAATTGTTGGCCGATGCTCTGAGAAAATAGCCAGTTGTTAAGGTTACCTGATATAATTATATCAGGTATATGTAAGAATAGGCAAAGAATAAGAGTACCAAAGAGAAAGTTATGATAAGGAAACGTATTTGCTTCAAAAGTTGAAAGCTTTAGTAGATTTCGTTCTATAGTATCTGACTGATGGTACCTTGAAATACCACAATCAGTCTCTCAGTAACAACGGTTTCAGCTAGCACAGGTCTGCCTCTCATTTACATTGTTTTTGCAAAGAATTCATTTGACTCGCGTAAAATGTTTCCATTTAGGACCTGCTTGAGTGCTTCTGATAAACTTCTGCAAATGTAAATAGTAATCAATTACAAAATTATGGTATATCGTAAAGATATTATAAGTCAGGGAGAATAAATCTTGTCATGAGCCTTTTTACCGCTGGGTAACAAAAATCTGCTTTAAACTAGCAAATCTAAGGAGTTTTCTCAAGAATGAAAAATGTGAATGTTCATTCTCAAGAATGAAATGAAAATTTATGTAAGAATCATATGGAAATATTGTAGAAATTCTGGGATCATAATATATAATTCGTTTTGCAAAAATAATTTTTAAAGCGGTTTTTTGCGGGATGTTTTAAAAAACATTCGGTTTTTTAAAAAGCAAAATATTACTGTCTTCAATTTAGTTCTTTAATTTTTGAAAAGTTTTCTTGCCAAATGAAACGGTGTGTATTGTGTTAATATATGCGTTACTTACTTACTTAAGTGGCCATAACAACCCGTGTTCGGGTTCGTTAGCCATTCATTTTAACCTTTAAATGTCCAAGTTTTTTGATTGGCAGGAAATAAATATATGTTATACAACTTTGAATTCTGAGCAACTTTTGCTCTACACTTTTTTTACAGGTACGTCTTACTCCCTGTACAATACAAATTGCCTACTCATACATTTTTTTATAAACTATATTTTTTCATAATTTTTTGCGGAATTTGCTTATTAAATACGCTATTGGAAAAATAAAACTATTGGTGGTGGCCGTGGCGCAGTGGATAGAGTGTGTGGCCCATACGCCAGAGAACCCTGGTTCGAATCCCACCTGACACAGAAAGGTTTTTCAATTGAATTAATTTTTCTGTTCGGCCGTCACCTCTCTGCAGACAATGGCAAGCCTCAGGGAGTAAAAACTGCCATGAAAAACTTCTTGAGAACATAAGCCGTTCGGAGTCGGCATAAAACATGAAGATCCAGTTCTCGATCATTTTGTGTTCAAACTGTTAACAACCACACAACCTTTCAATTTTTCGTTTTTTATTTGAAAATAAATTTTTCGATCGCGATAACACAAAATTTTAAAAAAGAAACATCGTTCCGAAAATTTATAATTTACTAAAATTTCGTTTTTTTTTGTGGTGCTATCCTTGACCACCTAAAACACTTGTCAAACGAGTTAAAAGCACCTGTCTTGAAATTAAAAATGGTGGCTCTTAAAAATAGAACAATAACATACAACAATATTATCCAAAATTAAATGGACAAGACACAAAAACAAAAAAAAAAAAATAGTAGAAGAGATTGCTTCACCACGGTACCACCAGGCATTTAAGGGTTAAGGAATGATTTCAAGTTTTGAAAGCGGCGATGAGATTTTACGAAATATTTTAAATAATTTTTTGAAACATCGTTAAAAAAAAAAAAAAATTGTTAAGAAAAACAATATATGAAATGTGAATATATAAAGGAAGTATCTTTTTTCTTTTTTGGCAAAGATGGAATCGTTGAAAAGGAAATAAGCAATGAGCGTAACAATAAACCTTTGCGGAGTTAGTATAGTCAATTTCTTAGAACTTTGCTTTGTGCAAAATAGTAGTAGAAAAACATTAGTTTTTAAATCGAAACGCACATAGCTGAAATTCCGCTTTGGTTTAGCAAAAGTTGTGTCCATCAGATTTTTAATGTTAATAGAAGCCACAGAAGATAACTGATGAGTTAGCTTAGATAACCTTGAAAGAATCTTGTGGTTATAGCGACCTGTTACTTACTTACTTATTAAGGAGGCCATAACAACCCGTGTTCGGGTCTCGGCCGACGTCATTAGCTTTCGCCAGGCGCCTTCTCCAATCGGATACACCTCCTTGACCAAGTGCGGTTAGGGCTTCCTCGGCCTGGTCCATCCATCGTAGGCATGGTCTCCCACGTCGTCGTTGATCAACGACCCTCGCCTCGAGCACCTTTTCCGCTAGAGCTTCGTCGTCCATACCATGGACATGACCCAGCCAGCGTAGTCGCTGCACGATTATATGCCGAATTACGTCAATGTCTTCGTAGAGCTCATACAGCTCGTGGTTCATTTGGATGCGATAGTCATACTTCATACAAAGTCATACTTCAAAGTTATAGCTGCCGGATGAGCCAGCATATACTTTGTTTTACCCTCACTTATAGTCAAATCCAATTTTGCTGATTCCTTTTCGATAACGGTGAAAGCAGCGATAACATCTCTCTTGGCTCTGCCGACAATATCAATATTATCAGCGCACGCAAGGAGCTGGACACCTTTGTAGAAAGTGATGCCATTACGATGCACACCGACCTTTCGTACGATCCCCTCCATGATGATGTTGAAGGGATCGCAAGACAGTGGATCGCCTTGTCTGAAACCTCTTTTGGTATTGAAGGTTTCGGAGATGTCATTTTCTACCTTGACGGAGCTGCATGTGATGTTCAACGTCATCCTGCAAAGTCTTACCAACTTTGGAGGTATACCGAAGTCAGACATTGTGGCGTATAGACAATCCCTTCTCGGGCTATTGAACGCAGCTTTGTAATCGACAAATAGATGATGTGTGTCAATTTGGAGGTCGTGGGTTTTTTCCAGGATTTGTTGTAGCGTGAAGATCAAGTACGCTTGAGAGGACCTTATATGCGATGGAAATAAGACTGATACTTCGATAGTTGGCGCAGATTGTTTCTTATGTATTGGGCAAAATTCGCTGAGATTCCAATCGTCGGGCATGCTTTCCGCTAGCCATATTTTGCTGATGAGCTGATGCATGCGCCTTATCAATTCATCGCCACTGCTTTATTGTTTGTTGTTTACCTGTTACTTCATTAATATTTTGGCATAATGCTCATATATGTAATTCTTATGTATTCTGTTCACAGCCATACAACAAAAATCTTTTAATAGATTATTGTGTTATGCTGCAGTTGTAATTAAAATTGATTAAATCACTTCGAGTAACGGAGTAGCTTCGCTCAATGCATAGTGTAGAGACTTCTAGTGTAGATTCGGGTTCGAATCTGAATGGCATGCGACGGTAAAATTTTTGTATATGATATTTAATTTAATTTAATTTAATGTACTTGTTATAATACACGTCAAGCAGCAAGAAAAGCCGAGAAGTCATTAATTTTTAAGAAAAAAACGGTGTTGATAAAAGAAAAATTTGTGTTGTTGCCGATTTCAGTCAAGCAAATCACAGAACGAGAGGCGGCAGCTTCAAAAAAAAAAAGGAAAATAAAAAAACCAAAACCCGAAAAAAGGTTATATTTTTGAAATTAAATTTTTTTTTTTTTAAAAAAGTAGTGTATAGAAAATTATCAAATACTTGGTTAATTTATCACCATAATAAAAATTGGCAAGTTGACATGTAAAACATAGGCGTTTTGATAAAGTACTTGGGAGGCTGAAAACTGCCAAAGCCATCTAATAAATTATACTAGGTTTTTTTTCGCTCCTCACATTTACCACAATTTCCCAATATTTAAAATTTTGAGTGGTCTTAACGCTGGCTTTAATCAGCAAAATTGTGCGGATATCTATTATTCTTCCTGCTTCGATACGATTGATACTCGCAAGTGGGGAAAAAAATTTTTGAAAAGCAATACTGATAGGGTATTAAACACTAAAGTACAAATTTTTTAAGATAACAGGTAAAAATTATACCAAATTTCTGTAAAAAAAAAAATCGAAAAACACATTCAAACAAAGGAAAAACATGAGGCAACAAAAAAACAAAATAACTAGATGTGTAATTTGTACCAATTTTTCCAATGTAAGATTTCCTTGATTGGGAAATTCGAAGAGATAAACTGAATAAAAATTATTTCAGAACAAATTCAAGAGCAGAATGAATGAAAAAAATCTATTGGCTTTCTGTCTGGACTGGTTTGAATTGTTCTGGTCAATAGAATAGCGTGATGAATAAAAAAAATTTGAATAGATTTGCTGATGAAAAGAAGATTCAGCATTCGAAAGCTGCAATAACAACAACAAAAGCATCAACAACAACAACGATCAACGAAATGGGCAGCCAAGTGCAAGGCGCATGAAATGATTTATGTTCAGGGTTTGGATAATTGCACATTATGCATAAATCAACATGGCCAAAACGAACGAAAATAAGTAGTAGAAGCAGACGAAAAAGACCAAGTTTAAAGGTGGATCAAAAGGAAAGGGCGTTAAAAGTGCAGCAGCATTTGACATGCGGTCTACGTTGTAATGATAATGCTAATGCTGATGGTGATAATGATGATGATAATGAAGCTTGGCAGAGAAAAGCTACTCCACTTGACAAACAATTTATGCCAATTGAATAATTTTGTTGTGCTTTTCCCCATCTACTCGCATTGAAATGCGTATAAAAAAGAAATTCCATCAATTCACTTGCAATGGCAACCCTTATAAGTGATATATTAAGTGTAGAGCAGATGGTGACATTTCAAACATTTATATTTTTTACCACAAAAGAGGTTTGAATAATTAATTTCCCTAACAATTGCTTTTTGCACGCTTTTGTATGGAACACGTTACACTTTTTTGTGTTTATTTTTTTTTTCTTAAATGGCTTTGAAATTTATCGTCACATTAATTTATTCAGTAAGTTTTGGGGCAAGTTAAAGCGGGTTCTTTAAATTTTAAAACAGTCATGCCAAAAAGAATTTATATAATTTAAAAATAGTTCCATAGAGAAATTAAAACTATTTAAGTGTGTATAAGAGTGAAAGCATGGGCGACAGTCGAGTGAAATTCGATGTGTTTTCCATCAGAATTTTTAAATTATTAAAAAGAAGATTTTTGAGATCCATCATTGCTGAGTGACCTATTAAAAAAACTACATTGGGGGGCAGTGGGGGGGGGGGGGGGGAAACGCAAAGGTATATCGTCCCTTTAAGAAATCTGGCAATTTCAGGCTTAAAATATACTCGGACAGAGCATTATATGATTAATGGGTGGGTTGAGATGTTATTAATGTTCAAACATAAATAACCGATAATTGCACATAGTTTTTACCGCATTCAAAGGGTTATGTTCATATTCTCCAGAAGTTTTATATTTAATAATTTACTTTTTGATTTAAATTTGACCTTGACTTTGTAATTTTGGAGAAATCATCAAAATGCAAATCTTAATTTTAATTTTCACTTTTATTTTGATTTTGACTTAATTGATTTGACTCAGTTTTGATAGAATTTGACTGTAAAAATAATAGTATATTCATTCAATAAATATATCGAAAATATTCAGAACAGGGCAAAGATGAAATCCAAGGATTTCTATTGTCAAGGATAATTCCGAATATACCAACAGTTTTTACCTACATAGCAAAATATTCTCGCATAAAATGGATAGAATATCAATCATTTAATACTTCCACTAACTAATATGATTTATTAATACTGGTTTTATTATTAATATTGAATAAAAACCAAAAATTACAACAAAAATTCTTGACATGCAATTCGTCAAAATTTTGTTGTTCATTATGAAAAAAAACAGTACCATCTTCAGTGACAGTTTTTTTTGGCTCCTTTGTTTTAGTTGCAAAAATGTCAGTTTGAAAATACTGCTGGGATGCTGCCAAAGTTGCCAAATACTCGATTTACGAGGTCATCAACATGCGCCTTTATTGACTAACATCCGTCAAGAGACCAAAAATATGACCAAAAAATAATTCATTTTTACAAAACAGAAAAAAAAAAAAAAAATGGATTAAAGCAAGAAAAACGGAATGGGACAAAACTTCAGGCTGAGCTGAGTCAAACTGAGACGAGTAGAATATCTAAGCAAACGATTCATCAAGAGAATGTCAAAACGACGGACCAAAGGACATATAAAAGAGTAGCTTTTATTGATGAATAAACATTATTAAGCGGAAAAACTTTTTCTTAGAACACACACAAAAAAAAAAAACCAAAAAAGGAAATGTTGCCAGTAAATTGCTTTCAAAGGATACTTCAAAAAATCAACTCATGCCTTCTTAAGTAACTGCCTGCATAAACTATGAATTGCTAATTTTAAAATTTCAATAAAAATTTGATTACTTTAGCGTAAAAGATGCTGAAATTTAAGTCGTTAAAATACAAAAAAGGATATAACAAAAATTTTTAACACGATTTCGAATTCCAATCAGCGACAAAGCTAAAACAAACAATCAAACCAGCATAAACTTTGAGTGAGGAGTCGAGAAGAGAGTAGGGGAGAGTAGCAAGCAACATAATCTGAGGAGTGGGGAAAAAATTGCTTTTAACAAACTATGTAGAGTTGTGTGCAGGAAAAATGAAACAGCAGCCGCGTAAAGCACATAAATTTGATAGCGTCAAAATTGCGACGCATCCTTCGAAAAATGTTCGTTAATGAAAAATCGTTCAATCGTCACTGTATAGCCATGGGTGTCCTGTTTAGCCTGCGTTACAGTCAGTTCGTTTTTCCTTTCGTGACAATCAGCGCTCATCACGCACATCTACGCCAGCAGCGGAGCAGTGGGCACGACATTTTTTCGACATTCATTCATTCATTCATTGCCAATACATATTTCAATTCGCGATGCGTACTCAAAACGAATTGGTTGATGCGATTCGAGCAATAGGGAAGGGTAGGATACACTGGTAGGAACACTGGTAGAGGTGGCCCTGATGACAAACGTTTTATCATGCAAAAAACGCATTAGCCTTCTTCGATATTTCGATTTTATCGAAATTTTATTCGTTTTTGTTGGTAGTTTTTTTTTTTTATTTTGCATAATTCTTTTATGTAGTGACAGCGAAAATGTGAAGCGCCTTAAATAGGGTTGCATAAATTTTGTAAACAAGCGATGTTGCGTAGGTTTTCTGAGTAAATCTTTAAGGAATAAAGATTTCTAAAATTAGTTTAAGACAGATTTATTTTTGCAAGTTATGAAAAGTTATGCTATCATTTGTAGAATGGATTTAAGATACTGCCTCGGGGAATTAAAACATTACGCGTAGCTCAACAAATTTGTGTGAAATTTATTGCTATGCCATAATTTTGATAAATTATTGTACAAATTCGAAATTATGACAAAATATGAAAATAACTGCAAGGCAGAAAAGTTTTGTCAATGTCGATAGGCAACTTTGAGCATCTGGTTAAACTGATTGAAGAACATTTTCAATATTTTATATGATATGCTCAATAAGCCGTATCAAAAAAAGTGTTCAATGTTACCGCCTTATTTAAGAAGTTAGGTTGAACAAATTTCAGGAGAGCTAAATATTTTTTTTTTTTTGTGGTCGTGGCAAAAACTTTTAGTCCGGTTATTTAGTTTTCTATATCGTTGAAATGGTCTTAAAAAGGGCTATGTCAATGTTTTTTTACATCTTCGAACTGCGAAGCATAGTGTTATGAGATTGTCAAAAAATACATTTTTGTTTTTGTAGTGAAAAATTCTTTAGGCGAGTTGAGCACTTTTTGGTAGGTGTAAAAGTTATGAATTCGCATCAGCACTGTTAACGTCAGCAATGTTGACGCCAACACTGTTAATGCTATCACTGTTAACGTTAACACTGTTAAAACTTCCACTGTTAATGCCATAACTTCTGATTCAGCTATCAGGCAAACAGAAAACAGCAACTTTTCCATATTTTTTGTATGTTCACTTCGAGAAGGGTTGGTGATATTATGTGGGTGTGTTAAAGGGGAAAAAAGTATAGGCTTAAAATATTAAAAGGCTAAAAATTATAGGAACAGCTTATACATTTAATCCTCCTAGGGATCAATTCGGGTGAGATAAGAACTTTAATAGACATGTTTTGTTTGTTTTTATTGGGACCCAAGAACTGTGACTGAAAGATAGGCGGGTAGGTGTGCGAAAGACATGTTGAAGGACAAAAAATAATAGGATAGATACAAACCATAATAGACCGTTATTGTGTTTCTTGTATGCAAGCCCCCAGAAGGGTGGCATATAGGTTTGTTCAGAAGAAATGTTGTAGGGTAAAAAATAATAGGACTAGCTCATATATTTGACCCCTCTAGTAGTCAATTTAGGAGAGTTTGTTTTTTTCTGAAATTCTAGAATTATTCTAAATTCTAAGCAAGACGTACCTATATCGGTGATTTTATGTTTTAAAAAATAGAAAGTTGGAAAACTTTAGTGGAACATTTGGAAAATTGCGAAAACCAAAATAGGCTTTTTTGTATGGAAATTTTGTATTTTGAATGGAAAATGCCATACATTTCCGTAAGTTCTCCACCGATTTATTTGAAATTTGAAAGAGAGGTATCATCACTCTAAAAGATTTCAGCTCAGGTTTAAAGATTTCTTTAATTTTCTGCACCCATTTAGACCGCCAACTTAAGGCGTTGTAACAGTATTTGAGTTTATAACTCAGAATTAATTAGTAATAATGAAAGGTAGTATTAGATAATGGGGCGTGGTACTTTCCATACAAATTCAACAACTCAAACGAGATATCTTGGCCGATATCTGGCCGATTTGCATAACATTTTGTATATAGGGGTTTTAGGATACGGTTAGTGTTTAAGAGATAAATATTTTGCTCTATTTTGAACACCAGATGACGCTGTAGTACACACTGTGTTGAAATAAGCTTGAACCTCCTAAGCCGCTCATCCGATTAGTACAAAAATTTGTGTATAGTTGTTTTAGCGTACGACGAGTATTTTGACGCTATATATTTTACTTTATCTTCAACATCAGAGGGCGCTGCAGTACAAGTGTTTTGAAAATACGCGAAAAACTCCTCAAACGTATGCATTTAAAGATTTTCGGGAATGCATATCCTTTGGGTATATTAAACTGTATTTCAATGGTTTTGGCAACGCATGTACTCCAAGAGCTGCCAATCGAAGCACGAGTAAGCCTGGCAAACGAAAAAAAAAATGCACTGAAACGTCATAAAAAAAAAAAAAATTGAAAACGTGATATAAGGCAACTAAAACCAAAAATAAGTCTACATTTTAGCATACATAAATAGTGGCAGGTGAAAATAGTTGATATTTCACATTTAAGAGTGAAATCTTTCCATTGAAATGGACATGGTAGGTGGCGCTGCTATTGAGTTACAAGAAATTTTTTTTCGAAATTGCATATTCGATCTGCATGAAAATTTGTATATAGGAATTTTCGGGTACGGTGAGTGTTGACTTATCTTTTCTTTTATATTTTAAAGACCAGAGGGCATTGTAGTACAAATATTTAAAAAAGAAGACTCGATATCTCCTAAGCCGCTCATTTGAATTGTATGAAAATTTGGGTTTTTCGGATACGGTGAGTAAATTGGATTAATATATTCTGATCTATGATGAACACCTGAGGGTGCTGTAGTACAAATCTCTTAAGAAATCATGAGAAACTCCAAAACCGCTCATTCAATTTGGTTGCAAATCTGTATATAGGGATCTTCGAGTACGGCAAAAGTTTTGACGCTATCCCTTTTTCACTATCTCGAAAGCTAGAGAGCGCTGTTGTTCATACCACCTTGTTCAAAAAGACTTAACTGTACGATTCGAAATTTTTTTTTAGTAGGTTGCCACATGTGTCTATGACAAGGCTGCCAAATATCAGCGTCTCTCTGCTACCGCGAAACACATGCTGGAAATGGTCGAAAACGATGAATCATTCATCGAATCCATCATTACTGGTGATAAGACATAGGTATACGAGTATGGCACGCAAACCAGGCATCAGGCGAGTGAATCAGGCTCAATTTGTTCTTCCATCGTAAAAATCGAAGACACGAAAAAAGTTGTTGTAAACAAAACACTGTCACTTTACCAAATTTCAACGAGAGAATCTGATATTTGGCAGCAAAATTTTCGAATCGGACTGTTAACTCCGGTTCACAATGTGAATGAACCTTTCTTTTTGAACAATGTGGTATACAGCAAAAAATCTCTTGCCTTTCAGTTCGGGGTGATTGATTTTAGTGTTAATACTTTATCTCAGTAAATATTTACACCATGGTATTGATATTTGGCATAACGGTGATTACGTTATTTTCCAAGCACCCTACAAATAGTGAATGCGGTCCCAAATTATATCAGGTTTGAAATTCATAATTCGATTATGCTTTAAACATTTTAAACATCGTTTGCAAATTAATTGGAATTCAAATCGCAAACAATTTGTTGAAATTGATATCTTAGACAACTTAATCACTTTGATTTGATTAAAAGTCTCTCTTTTTTTTACTTCAAAAATTAAATCTTTTATTAGCGACGAAAAACGTATGGTGAGATTGAATTGATGATTGTGTATTCTTGGTTGTATCATGTTCCACACATTTTACACGCCCATAATGACACATTCCTCCGATCGGCGTCGGGTATTCCAGTAAAATTATAAAAATGCAAAGACAATAAACACAAACAAAATAAAAATACTTGTTTTTTTTTTTTTTTTTGTTTTTATTGCATTGCTTGATTTTTCGATCGTATGAAACCTATCCTATTTTTTACGATAAAAACTCTGAATGAATCCTATATAAGGAAATCAAGATGGCAATTTTGCAGATTGAAAATTTTTACAACAATTTTTAGTACAATTTCTTGCGAAATAAAGAATTCTATTTGAATAATGTTTTTTTTTTTTTTTTTTTTTGTTAGGTTCAATACTAGAGTTGTTCAGAAAAGCTGTAATAAGAAAGGGGAAATATAAAAGTCTTACAAAAACAAAAGTACATTTCAATTTTTATTACAAATACAATTGTATTTCACGACAATCACGACAAAAACGCTCAATCAAGACAAAAATATCAGCGTACAGCCAAAAAGCTTAAGGTGAAAAAATATTTTTTTTTTCATTTTCCTGGTCATGGCGTTAATTTATGCAATAAGTAACTGCAACATTAACCCATTATGGACTGACCCATGTTCCTGTTGAGCTAGAATGATGAAACTTTCCAAAAATATTTAGTTTGTTCTAACTTAGAAAAAAAAAAAAAAATTAAAAATTAAAAAAAATAATGTAAAAAACGAGTTGCCACCTCGAGATTTTTAATTTTCAAATTGAACGATATTGAATGATATTCTACAAGTAAAGTTGAGCATTTTGCGCCAATATAGATCACAAGAATTTCCACAAAACAACAAAAAATATATAAAAACGTATTTCGTTAAAGAACAAAGTTGTGTCAACCCACGGGTGCCACGTATGTCAGGCAAACTTCATAAAAGTTCACAAAAGTTAAATATAATGCCTAAGAATGACAATCGTATAAGAACAATATTTTACTTGATTTTTTTTTAGATTTTATAGAGGCTTAAAATTAGAGATAAAAAAAATTTAAAATTCCCAAATTTCTCAAGCTTGGAAATGTAAGTAAACGTAATTGTTCAGCCTTGAGCGAAAACAGGTCTATTAGACAAATTTTTTAAAACTTTATATTCTTTTTGGAGATCATGTCTCCAAAAACATCGATCACTGTATGACCTCCAAGTTAACCCATTTTAGTCCGATGGTCGATTTTTCGACCACTAACTTTCAAATTAATTTCTAACAAAATATAAAAGATTTATTCAATCTCTTTCCGCATATACACGGCTCGGTTCCATAAAAATTAAAAAAAAAAAAAAAAAATTTTTCAAATTTCCTCTTTTTACCTATTCAGGTAAGCGGTTAAAATTACCCTTTTTTTGTCAATTTTTGAAAAAATCGAAAATGATATAAATGTAATGTAAATACATTACATGTAAATACAAATACATGTAAATACATGTAATGTAAATACAGCTAATTCTGTAAGCAGGCCGCCAAAAGACTAAAATATGAGAATCTGTTGGTTTTAGACAACACAGATAAATTTAACTATGTGTTATCTGTGTGATAAAACACATATGGTCGATTTTTCGACAAATGGCCTTATATGTATAATTTGGTATAATATTTTCACATGCCTCTTTTACATATTTTTTATTTAATAAAAATAACATTATTTTATATAAAATTTTTGAATTTTTGTATATAAATTCGGCCATTTTTCGGTTTTCGACCACTTCTTAGTCGAAAAATTTTAAATCGGAAAAAATCTTGAACTTTCGAATTTTCTTAATTTGATCACTAATAACAAAATCTGAAGTTTTCATAACGAAATTTCAACGCGTTCTGGTAGCGGACCAAAATGGGTTAAGAAAAGTAAACCGTTGCGTATACGCAACGCTGGTTAAGGAGATGTAAATAATTAAAAACTTATCAGCAAACATCTAGTTTAAACGTCGTAAGCATAGAACAAACATTTGGATCGAGAACTTCGTGAAATTAATGCATGTGACAAGAGACAAAACTGGTTTATTTGATAATTTTAATTGGAATTTTTATAAAGACTGAAGCATAAGTTTTAAATGTTTTAAAAAGTTTTAAATAAGTTCAAATGTTAATACCAGAAATGATTACAAAATACATGTAAGACAGTTGAGTTTGTACCCATTGAATGTTACACAATTCCCGAGCAGCGCCGGGTAATCCAGCTAGTTATTATCAAAAAAATTATAAAATACTAAATAATAAATAGAAATATAAAAGAAGTACATAAATATAAATAGAAGTAAAAAAATTACTGAAAATTCCATTTCTAATTTATATGTAAAAATTGTGTACACAGAGTAAAAAGCTTATGTTAAATTGAAAAAAAACCTAGTATAATTTATAAGATACCTTTGGCAGTTTTCAGCCACCCAAGTACTTTATCAAAACGACTATGTTTTACATGTTGACTTGCCAGTTTTTATCGGGTGATAAATTAACCAAGTATTTGGTAATTTTTTATACACTACTTTAAAAATAAAATTGATTTTCAAAAATGTAACTTTTTTTCGGGGTTTGGTTTATTATTTTCCTTTGTTTTGAAGCTGCCGCCTCGCGTTATGTGTTTTGCTTGACTGAAATCGGCCACTTTACAAAATTTTTCTTTATTCCACACTGTTTTTCTTAGAAATTAATAACTTCTCGGCTTTTCTTGCTGCTTGACGTATATTATAACAAGAACATTAAATTAAATTAAATATAAAATACAAAATTTTACCTTCGCATGCCGTTGAGTTTCGAACCCACACCAACCGATACCACTGTGTATGAAGTCACTACACTAAGCATTGAGCCAAACTCCGTTACGTGGAGTGATTTATTCAATACTAGCTTAAACCCGCCGCTTCGCCGGGTTTTCAAAAAGTTTTCATTCAAAAATTGATAGTGGGTAGGCTTGATTTTTCGCTACCAAAACGATTTTTTATTGTTTAAGTAATACTACAAATTATTAACCTTAAGATTGTTATATCATCTGATAGGAAATCGAAAACCTAAATTTTGGATTTAATTTTTTTTACAACAAAAACAACTTTTATCCAATTTTTTGGCTTAAACTAAAAATTTTTGAGCATTTTTTAAAAAAATTTTTAAAAATATTAATACTTTGGTTTAATAAAAATTTCAACTTATGTTTGAAGGATATTTTAACAAACAACATTTTTCAAAAAAAATTATTGAAATCCATTGCAAACTGACTGAAATATTTGCCTTCAAAGCTAAAAGTGTGAATTTCAAGTCGTTTTTCTCTCATTCTCAGCTTATAATTAATACTAAAAAGATCTGGTACTAAAATTTTTCACAGTTTTCAAACTACATACATGATTTTGGTATCAAATTGAAGGAAATTCAAAAGCGTTTATTGATTTTGTTCTCGTTTAACCGAAGTGCAATTTAATCCATTAGGGCCGAAAGAAAACCATAAAAAACAGACATTTTTAGACTTGAAGCAACATTTTGGTGAAAACTATGTATGCCATTGAGCAGAAATAAGTTATTATTGCATGCTAATTTTACTTTTTTTAAAAAACTGGCACTAAAACTTTTGAAATATTATGCAGTATTTAATGAAAATTCGAGACGCATATGTTTCCATATAGTAACATTGGTTGTTAATGGGTTAAAATAAAGTATCCTATTGCACTCTCTGCTGACCTATAAATATGTGTACAAAATTTTATAAAAATCTGAGTTGTCGTTTAAACGTGATGAGTGAACATAAAAAGTGGCTACAGATTTATTAATAGTATAGATATAGATTAATTACAACTGAAGCTATGCTGCAGCTATCAGCAGAATACTGCGACATACTGCATCTGTTAATTCAGCATCTGTTAACATCTGTGAATCAAATATTTTTTTTGGCAGGGTATCGAAGTATGTGCTTTCAAAGCAATGTATTAAACAATAAATCGCTTAGGTGAATTAACGTAGCTGCAGTTATGTCAGCAAACAGCCGCAAGGCAAGGAAATGTTTGTTTTCTTTTTTTCTTTTTTTTTTTTTTGTTAATGAAATTTAATAAAATTTACTGGTTTGAATATTAACGTGTGTTTTTTAATTAACTTTATGTTATTTTTGAATTTAAAAATGGTTTTATTACAAAAACAAACATTAAATTATCAAATCTCTCCTTCTCTCGTGTGTCTAATGACGCAGCTGCGTTTTTTTTTTTACAGAAAAAAGCTCAAAACTATGCTTAAGCCATCCTTGTTAGTTGTTTTTTAATTTTGTATTCTTGGATTTTGGGCTTAGGTTAATCAAATATATGTTTTTTTTTTGGCAAGGTATCGAAGTATGTGCTTTCAAAGCAATGTATTAAACAATAAATCGCTTAGGTGAATAAGCATAAGTTTATTATTCCCATACAATTCTCTTTACCCAAGACGACTTAGGTGATTTACCTATTGTTTTTTTTCTCAGTGTAGGCAGTTTTTGAAGATTTTGTTGTAAATGATAAGTATTTAAGCGCCTACGTAAAATTTTGAGAATGCATTAAGAATGAATGCCTCAATACGACAATGTTTTCATATAGTGGTGCTGACCTTGAAAAATGTTAATGAAATTTTTGGTGGCCAAAAAATTCAAATATTTCAAAATCTCTAAAATATGTCAATATTATGCAATATATGCAAAGATTTCTGTTTTTAAAGTAGTAACGACTTGCAAATTACCAAAATTTTACAAAGATGTGAGTTTCAAAAAGCGATTTGACATGAAAACACCGATATATAAGATTTCAAATACGCTTAAAATACTTAAAAACCACTTCTTATTAGTGGAACATTTTCAGTACTTGTCTTAAGGTTCAGTACTTGTGAAATTCTACGCCATCGAAAAGTAAACATGATCAAATTGAGCATTTGTGTACTCAATGTTTGATAAAATAGGTGTTTATTCAAAGTGCTATCTTAAAAAAAACAAAATGTAATTATTTTAGATACAACTTTTTATATCATAATACATATTATAATTAGAACACTTTCTTGTTCTTATTTTGCCTGAAACAAACTCCAACCTCCTCTGCCTACTCATAAATTTCATCTTAAGTGTTTTCAAGTGTAGTGTAAATAATTTATTAACATTAAGAATAAATTATTTTTACTAAAATTGGAGCACCAAAAATTATGTTGACAAAGCTTAATTTATAATATTTTCAAAATAAACAACGCGGGCGTAATTCAGGTAGCTACAAACTCAAATAATAACGAAAAGAAATAAAAAAAAAAATAGAGCCTCTTATTCATAGAGTCTACTTTTAATATAAGCCATAAACAGTTTCCTATACATCCCCACGGACAAAAGCAGCAGCAGCAGCAGCAGCGAATCTCGACTAGTTTATGTAAACCATAAATTATAATTTTAATTTCAAAAACAACTCAGTTGAAAATGGGCGCAAAGGCTTGAATTTCCAAATCCGGCCGGCATAAGTTGCCGTTTCATTGCATGCAACTTTCAACAATAATTATTATAATTTGGTGACTAATGTACCGCTGGCACCGTTGTCTCTGCCTGCCGTTCTCTGTTGGCACAGTCTTAAATTAATGTCCCATAAATGCGTGTCGCCAAAGTTTGGCTATTTTTTGTGTTTTTGTCTTCACTTCCGCCTGCTTAGCGCGCTTGGACCAGCAGCAGTCATTTTGCTTGGTTTAGATGGTCGGTTGAAAATAACAACAACTTTGAATACGAAACGTACACTTATTTAAAGCTCAGGTGTTTGAATTAGCTCATGGGAATGAATAGTGGGATGAGGCTGTTGTTGATTTTATTGCTCTTGTTTTTGCTAGTTACCGAATTATACGGCAAAAGCACAAACTGCAGTACCTATCGCCCTAAATTTTCAAACTCTCGCTTGTTGATACCACTTTTATTAATGTCTTAAGTTTTGTTTCATGACTTTGACGTCAACAATTGTTGACTTGTTGGTGCATAAGTCGCTGTTTTCCCCCATTATCATCATCGTCACCTCCTTAACGCCTTGTCTAAATAATACTTGAACAAATTCTTCCCCAAATTGTGTGGCTTCGTCTTAACGTCCTCGTACTTGTTTTTAGTTCTTGTTCATGTTTCTGGTCTATCTTGATACGATTTGGTACGTACGGTATGCTCTGGTCTGTTGGCAGTAGTTCAGCTTGCTGTTGCCTGTAGGTGTTGTTTTTGTGTGTTCGGGCTAAAAATGGCAGCACGCTTAAAAGTTTTCCAATGTAATTATTGAATTATAAATGCGCGCCATTACGCTGGCAATAAACTGATTTCCGGTGTTAATTTGGATTATGCGGTGCGATAATGAGTGTAGATTGCTTTAATCAGATAACAAGAAGTGCGAACACGTCGAACAGATATGGAGCAGGAAGGAAGCCCAGCGCTGCGAAGCTTGTCAGTATGAACTCTATGAATGCCAAGTTTATAATTACCTCAACTTAACTGAACTGAACAGCAGCAAGCATGTTGGAGATTGAATAATTTTACGTGGTTATATTTTCATGCCTTATGAGTGCCAACATGTTTTCAATATAAATACATGTATAGATAAGTGTTGGTTTTTGGAGCAAAGCTATTATGCTATAATTTAGTATTTAGTTCTAAAGAAGTTTTTGTGAATTGATGACAAAGTAGGTAAAGTGAATTAGGACATTAACACATGATTCTCATTAACACATGAGAATTCAGTAAATTCAGTTCTCAATTCAAGTCTCTTAACTATCTTTTCTCTTCATAAATGGATGGATAAATAGCTGAATACCGTTTATTCACTGGTCACTGACGCCTAAAGTTTAAATATTAAAATATCTTATCAATTTGTATGCAGCAGTTTTGTAAAAAGTTTTTACTTATTAATCAAAGTTAATTTTTTCGAGCGTTAACACATTTTTGTTACTCTTTGAATGAGTGTTGAGAGAGATAGAGCGCAAAAACTTCATATAAAAAAATCGTAAATACGCTAAAGGCTAAAGACAAGGAAAGATAAGGGAGAGAGCGAGTACCCATAATTGTCAAATCGAAGTTGACAGCTCATAGTAACTCTGCAAGTGCTCTCTATTATCATCCGTTTTTCTTTCGTAGTCATTCGCAAAATTGGCTGGTTTTGACAATTATGGGTACTGCGAAGAGAGTGCGATCAGCCCTGGGACAACCTTATATATCAAACCTTGGCTAAAAATGTTCAATCAATTGCCTTGTGTACCAGTGCCTTGCTTAACAGTATCAACCTGTATTCCAATTTTATCTTTAAGTTCACGCTTTATCAAATCTTTTCGGGCTTCATATACACATATACACATATACACATATACACATATACACATATACACATATACACATACAAAATTTTGTCTTTCTAGCTCAATTATTAGCCCATTTTTTGTGTTTTCTCAATAGTTGGTGGTATGGGAGGTGGGCGTAATTGTGGGCGTATCAAAAAAAAAAATCATAGGGCTCATCCCCGGGTCCATATCAATATGTGTGCCAAATTTCATTCAAATATCTTACCTGGTTCTCTTTATTCCTTGCAAGATATAATCACACAGACGGACGGACGGTCAGACGGACATGGCTGAATCAACTCAGGAGCTGACGCTGATCAAGAATATATATACTTTTCCATACCGGCCACGCCTCCTTCTATGCGTTAAAAACGTTTGCACAAAGTTAATATACCCTGACTTTGTCAAGTGTAGGGTATAAAAATATAAGTTTTATTGAAAGGCGCACATGGCCGCAGTTGAAATTGATTAAAAATGTAAGAACAGATATGAGGCAATGTATTAGTAGTGATTTCCAAACATAGGCAAGTACAGCTAAAATTTCAGATCCAAATATTTGGAAAAAAACGGGATTTTAGTTAGTCAGATTGAAGTAATTGTTTTTGATTTGACTGTACCATTTAGTCTTTAATATCAAAATACCACTGCATGTTGCATGAAGACTATGTTGACAATTTGACTTTTTTCCGCGAAATCCCCAGTGTGCGCCGTTCAAACGATCATCATGTGACATCAACCCTTAAGACAATGCATGTCAAACGAAATAAAAAACATTACTTTTTTTCCCGCCCAGCACTGCAGTTATATGTATCTGTCTTTTCGCCTTAAGTGAGGCTCATCTGTTGTTTATGTTGTGCTGTGCTAGCTGAGCAAAAAAGAGTGGAAAAGAGAGGAGAAGAGAAGAGAAGACAAGAGAAGAGAAGAGAAGAGAAGAGAAGAGAAGAGAAGAGAAGAGAAGAGAAGAGAAGAGAAGAGAAGAGAAGAGAAGAGAAGAGAAGAGAAGAGAAGAGAAAACAAGACAAGAAGAGAAGAGAAGAGAAGAGAAGAGAAGAGAAGAGAAGAGAAGAGAAGAGAAGAGAAGAGAAGAGAAGAGAAGAGAAGAGAAGAGAAGAGAACAAAACAACTTTGATCTTATTGATACTCTCGGAACCAGTCTTGCCAGATTTTTTTTTCAAAAAACTGCTCAATTTGAAATTAAATAGTATTTCTTGCATATTTTAATGTAATTGCATATATTATTATTTATAAATATTAGTATTAAATATTATTTATGAATATTAGAATTCAATTTTTGTATCACACGTATCAAAGTCAAAGCTTGAAAAATCACAATTGTTTTATTTTTAATAATCTTTTGTCCTGAGTATTCCACAGGATATTTCTAGATTATTTCTTAATTTTGTTTTGATGCTACTGATTTGGGAAAATATTCTTTCGACATTTGCTATGGCAGCAGGAATTTTCACTTCCCCTAAAACCAACTTTTATAAAAACAGGAAAGCTTCAGCGCCGTTTGGAAATTGGCGCAAATAGGGAAGTAAGGTTGGTTCATGTTCAACATATAATGCGTGAAGTTGGCTGAAGTTTAAAGCAGGGCTGCTTGAAAAAAGTAACTGAACCATAATGAATGTATTTGGTAAGGAGATTTTATGAAAATTATATCAAATTTTATATTTCCATAAAAAACTGCATTAATAATGGAAAAATTGCTTTTTTTTTTAATTGCTAAACTGCGCTGAGTTAAAAAAGCTGGCATTTGCAGGCAAAACTGCTATCTTGGCAACACTTCTCGCAATACAAAACCTGAAAAGAAACTGATCAAGCTATTCGTGGCTTCAGGGATGATTTATTAAAAAATTTAACACTTTAATCAAACATACCAATTATCAAACTTTCGAAATATAAATACCTTTATGCTTTGCACAAATATGTCATTTTAAAACTTATTTCATAAAAACCGACACAGTACTTTTTACCTAAAACAAAAATTTGCACTTCAATTTTATATAATAGTGTAGATAGAAAAACAGTGAGAGTGAAAGCGGATAAGCACATTTTAGAGCAATCAAAATTTGTTCATTTCTGAATGCAAGGCGATTCACTGAACACCTTTGGAGTGTTTACGTTTTTTTTATATGCAGTTTTTGTGCTCTATCTCTCTCCACACTCATTCAAAGAGTAACAAAAACGTGTTAGCGCTCTTTATTGATAAAAAGAGTCAGTGGCGAAGCCACGGACCACTGTGTCCTGCTAGTCAAATATATAAAATCTGTTATATACCATACAACTAAACACATTGCAAAATTTGTAATTTACAGACAGACAAAAAAGAGAATGTGTTAAAATAGACGTTACGTCTTGATAGATTTTGAAATTTGGAATACGAGTTTTTGATAAAGTTTTGGAATAAAATATATTTTTGGGACATTGAAGACTTGGTGTGAATAAATTCTGCGCTTTGGAGGGACTATATAAATAAAAGTTTTTCCGTTTTTGAAGAAAGAGTAAGAAAGCATAATGTTTGCGATACAAACAAGAAACAAAAACATAGCCTGAATACAAAAGATTACTATTTCTTACTACATTACACACAATGCTTTCTTTAGAAGAGATTTCCATTGAAAACGTGACGTCAATTTTTTAATACATGTATACAATACACAATTTCGTATGTAAACAAACATTCGTTTGCACATGTTAATCAATACCAGTTGTTGTAGATATGCATATGTATGAATTAAGGATGCAGCCTTAAGTAAGGCAAATAAAAAGTTTTTTTATACCAAAGTCAAAAACAACAAAAGAAATACGTATACACACAATATAAAACAAGCAAAAACAAATGAGTGAAACTATAGACATTAAGAAAATATTGCAAGCTCAAAGGATCATGCAGCCAGCTCATATATATTAAAATTAAGTAAAACCAAATATAAAGTGGATAAATAAAAATTGTTTTCTCTCTCTGGCTCTTTCTCTACTCATAATATTTTTAATCCAAACAAAGTGCATAAATATGATATGCTACCTGCCAAAAAACTGGCTTGAGACAAAAAAGAAAAAAAAAAAAAACAAAAATATATTTCAAGAAGTTGCAATGGAATCCAGCAGAAGCTGACTAAAGTACCGAATGCATGATGCATTTTCTAAAAATAGAAAAGAGTTGGTTGTAAAATAATATGAAAAATCCTTTTGAAATTTTAAAACGAAATGCACTCAAATCATTGTAAAGGATTTTATGCATATTTAGGCAGGCACTTACACACACACACACACACACACACACACATCATACACAGGCTTACAGCTGAAGAAATAACTAACAAAAACAAAGTAAAACAAATAAATAAACAAACAATCAAAGTAAAAATAAGGCAAAGACTTTCAAGCGGAACTACTTGCTGTCAGTTTATTTCTTTATTTCCGGTAGCTTCAGAAACTCTGACTGTGTGCGTTTTAAGTATGTTTATGTAATTTTATGTGCTTTATTTTTATTGTGTTTGTATTTGTGTGAATATGGGTGTGTGTGTGTGTGTGTGTGTGCTTGTACTTTCTTGCGACTGTTTCCTGTTTTTGTTTCTTTTTCGTTTGCACTGAGCTCATTTCAGGCACTTCGTCTGCCATAAAACCACCGCAACGAGAAATTGTGCGATATTGTTGTGGTGTGAGTGCGTGTATGTGTGTGTATTTTAGTGAAATAAGTATGTTCACCTCGACAAATGCATTGTTTGTATTCCATTATTTGAATACACACACAAACAAACACACGCACGTGTACATGTACACGCGTACATTTATGCAAGCGGAAGCAAATTAAAAAAAAAGAAGAAGACGTAGAAATTGCAATGAAAGAAAAGAAGAGGAAAAAAATCTGCCAAAACGATTTCCTTCCTTTTTAACTCTAGCAAAAGTGGCGAAGGATTTATGTGAAAAACTCATACATGCACAGCCATTCCAACAAGCACGCAAGTATGCAGCTGTAATTTTTTGCGTGTGTGTTTGCGTGTTGTGTGTGTTTTTGTGCAACTTAAGCACCGAAAAATTCGCTGCATTTTTAAGAAATGTTAGAGTCTTGGCATGTTGCTGCTTTACAATGACAACAACAGCAAGAGCAACAACAGCAAAAAAAAAAAAGGAACAACAATAACCTCTTCCCGCCAACATGGTCGCCATTGCTGCTGCCATTGCAAGGTCGCTGCATATGCAGTGCACCAGCAGCAGCTTCTTCTCGCGCCATCTGCAGTCATCCTCATCGTCATCGTCTTCGCCTTGACGCTGTTGTTGTCGTATTTTTTTGGAAGCCACTCAAGTCGCAAATATTTATGCGCGTCTCTTCTGACTCTCTTCGAAATGCCTTCAAATGTAAAATTTTTACCCCCTGCATTTTTCGCATAGTTTCACTGTTAAGCTTGCTGTTATTTTTTGGTTGGAAAAATTTGATTTTTTGTTTTTTTTTTTGTTTCAAGTTCCTGCGTTTCTTTTTTGAATTTTGACCTCCTTGGTTTTTGCTGGTGGGGCCATGAAAAATTGCATTTTTCAAGTGCATAATTTATGCACTTCCGTTTCATGACTTTTTTTTTGTGCCAAAATGTGAACGACTTCAAAGCCAGCCAAGAAGCACAAAACTTTTGTTGCTGCCTTGGGTGTCGCTTTGTTGTTGCATGGCTTTGATATAGATTTTTTCTGAAATCTTAAACAAATTCTGGATTTTTTTCTTGTTTTTGTTTTGTTTTATTATTTTTAAATTACTTATAAAGTCATTTGTTTGGTTTCATTCAATTACATGGGGGCTTGAGCCGTAACAGATTCATTAACAATCACTTTGATTACAATTAGATGTTATGGTTATGTTGATTTTTTTTTTTTAATTATAGGTTTTATTGAATCTTTTTTAACCAAAACTATATAACTCATTAGTAAGAATTCTTGACTTTAAAACTACTTTGACATCTGCCATATCATTGCGTGAACTAAAGTGTTGTATGAAAGCGTCTCTTATTATACGAATATCAAAGTAAGTTCAGTGTATGCGAAGATTTATTTTAAACACTGTTTTTGAGTATTGACGTTTTAGTAAATGCCTTGCTAGAGAGTGTTTGGTTCGGTTTTTCATGTGAGCATTTATTTTGTACAGTATTGTTGTATCTCTTCTTCAACAGCAAACTTTTTGATATATTTATATACGGGGTGTCCCGTAATTGAGTGCAACTATTTACGGAGGTGAAAGCTTATGTCAAGCTGAGCAAAAAACGTATAGGAGGGGGGTATATTTTAACATTCTTAGGAGCTGCAGGGTTAAATAATATTTCACGACTTTGATTCTCACTTCTGTTTCTAGCACAAAAACTAATTTACAGAAGACTTATTTTGATAGTTCATTGCAGGGGCAATTAAATCATCTTTCTAACGGTATATCAACAAACCCCACCAACTTAACCGTTATCGAGCTGTGCTCGTTTGAAGATCAAATTTCAACTTTGCGTGCAAATTTCTCAAAATTTTGCTAAAGAATTGAATTTTTTTTTTTATAAAAGTTTAGTAATTTATTTAATTCGTTTTCTAATGATACCAAAAACGTAATCATATGTTTAAAAATAAAAGTGTTGGCTGTACTAAAAGAATTATACTTAAGGCGGTCTTCTCATTCAAAACCCGTTTTTTGGACCCTTTTTAAAAAAATTCTTATTTGAAAACGCAAAGAATAATTGAAAACTTTTTTTATTTATTGTATTACAAAAGGTTCAAAGTAAATAAAAAAATTTTTTTGCCTCGATACGTGGGCTGTTCAAAAAGTAATGAGACTTCAAAGTTGGTGGTGAAAAAAAAAGATGTCGTCACGGCGGCCACGATTCCGGGTCTCCGGAGCGTCTGAAATGAAACAAAAAACGGGGTTATAATCAGTATAGATGTAATTCTCAAGTGAACCTCAAACTTAGTTTTGTGATTTTTTTTGACAAAATGGCTGCCATTCAAAAAAAAAAATTTCAATTTCGGGTTTTTTTTTTGTAGTTTAGTGTAAAAAAAAAATAGTAAAAAATTTTTTAAAATTATGGTCGAGGTTCACCCGAGAATGGTGACAATTCTGCGTCGATTCCATTTTGTTTCATGAAAATCGGTTCAGTTGAACTGGAGATATCATGGCCGCCAGTTCGAAAAACGTGGGTTCGAGATAAACGCGTTTAAGGTTTGAAGTAATTTTTTTTGGGAAAAAAAAAAAAAAATCAAAAATGTTTAAATGCAGTTTTAAGGAGCTGACAATTTTTACTTACAAATATTAGTCGGCGATGCCAGCTCCAAACAGGCCACCTTCCTCTTTTTCGTAGAAACTGCTTTCTGCTGCCCTCTCTGCTCTGCGAGCCGTTCTGCCAGCTTTTGATGATGCCGCAGCTCGAGTCTCTGATCGGTTCAATCTGTCTTCATTGCGAGATAGTGCGTATTCGTATGCGTTTTTGCCAATCGCAATACCCATCAAACCCATAATTTTAAGTATGGGTATAAAACCGTCGTTGAAGAGGCACGTTGCAATGAAATTGGCCACTTCGATGGTGCGTGCGCCTGAGTTGATGTGTTTGGGCGAAAGTGACCAAAGAACAGAATTGTAGGACTCATTGGAATTCTGAGTTTCAGATCCAAGGCATCTTTCAAGCAAATTATCTGCCGACAGCGCTTCGTAAGCTGGTTTTATTACCTCCATCACCTTCTTGTCCATCAGACCTTGCTTCACAAAAAAGGCTGTATCTTCTAAAGTATTTCGAATTTCTAAAAATCCTTTTAGGGGCAAATTCACAACTACCCAAGCTATAAATAAGTGCAAAAAAAAAAGTTGAAAAAAAAGTTGCTCATTGAGAAGACCCCCTTAATAGAAAATAATGAAAAATACTGGCATTACAATTAGTTATGCAGTAGATAATATCATTGTTTTCTAATGAGTATAATTTTTTAGTACAGCCAACTTTTTTATTTTTTGAGATATGCTTATGTTTTGGGTGTCATTGGAAAGAAAACTGAATAAGTTACAATACTAATTATAAAAAAAAATTCATTTATTACACGAAATTCTGAGAAATTTGCACTCAAATTTGAAGTTTGATAGTTTCAACCGATTGATCGGTCGGTGGGGTTTGTTCATGTTACGTTAAATTAGTGATTTTATTGCCTTTGCAATAAGCTATCAAAATAAGTTTTCCATAAGTTCGTTTTTCTGCTAGAAACAACAACGTGAATCAAAGTCGTGAAATATTAATTAACCCTGTAACTCCTAAGAATGTGAAAATAGATTCCTCCCTCCCATACGATCTTTTGCTCGACATAATGTTTCACCTCCATAAATAGTTGCACTCAATTGCGGGACACCCTGTATATTAGAGTTTCTAATGAAGCAAGAAGCACCCGTTATACTTTTTAGATTGCACTTTTTAGCAAATTACTTTTTTTTAGCATTTTATATTGCATTCTTAGCAGTTTTTCTATATACAATGGCGTCGTTGCTACCCGTAGTCAGAGCTTGGTTCAAAAGTATTCATTACAATTCAATTCCAGTTCCTTGGAATTAGGAATTGATAATTGGTCATCTCAATTCTTCAGGAATGGAATTGGAAAAAAATCGTCAATTCCATTACTGCATGCAGAGAAAAAAATATGCTTATGTATGTTTGGTTTCAAAAACAAAATATTCAGAAGGAGCCACCTAATGATTAAGAACTTTCCTTCAATAGCATTATTTTCCGATATAAGAAGATATTAGTTGTGTCCAACATTAATATAATTGCCTTAGCTAAAAAACTAACGTCTACATTAATATGCTTTTGACAAAATAGAATTGTGTGTTTCTACCCAATAAAAATATATTTGCATCACTGTTAAACTCAAAAAGAACAGAACTCTTTCCTTTCTTTTATGTGCTTCGCCTAGACATACATATATCTGTTTCGTTTGCACTTCCACGAAAAATAGCGTAAACCTTGTTGCTTTATGAGCTTGTTTTTAACAGTCGCCAAGTCTTGGCGTCATTTTAAGTTTCAAGCAGTGCGCCAAACGTGTTGAAAAGTTTAGCTCTTGTGAAAAGTGTTTCTGAAAATGTTTGTTTACATGAAAAGTGTTTGTGTTTTCAAATTAATAAAATAAATTACAAAATAAAAGAAAAATAAGGCGATTCAGCAGTAAAAATAGATGAGTTTTGAAGCAACTTTGCTGAAAAAGCGGGTGCTTCGCTGGCAAAGTGGGTGCTCCAACCATATTATGTTTTCTCCAACTAGAAAATGTGTGCATATACAAATTATTGTAATGTCGGATAAACATAATATGGTTACTTCTCAACATAATTAAATCCGAGAAAAACTTATTTACTGTTTTCTAAACATATTTTGTTTGCTTCAAACCAACAATTACTTTTAAGCAAACATTTTGTAATCACAGTGAAAAACTTTTGGCATTTCTTTTGCTAAAATATGTTTCCAAGTAAATAAAGTGTAATCATCGGTAAATATATTATGTTGTTCTTAATTATCGTTTTGAAAAAAATTGCTTGACTGCAATTAAATTATGTATTCTCCAATTATTAATTATGTATTGTTGACTAAATTATATTTCCAAGCAAACAAATAGTAATGGACTAAAAGTGTTTTCAGTCCATTTATAATTACAATTTATTTATATGAAAACATATTTTCTTTAAAACAAATTATATTGTTTTTAAATTCAAACAACAAGTGCTAAGGTACAATTAAATAGTGTTAAGATGCAAATATATATATAAAGAAAAATTGCATTAATTAATCATATTATATGTGGATCCAATTATGATTACTTGATTCCAAGAAACATGCAAAAACATTTTATACTTTCTGCAAATTATGTTTGGGAAGGCCTATTATTTTTCAGCGTGTGGATATGTAATGGGTAATTGAACGTTTCAATTCCTCAGGAATGGAATTAGAAAAAAAATTGTCAATTTCATTACAGGAATTGTAATTGGTAATTAAACATCTCAATTTCCCAGGAATGGAATGAGAAAAAAATTGTCAATTCCATTACAGGAATTGTAGTAACTTCAATTACTTTTTCATTAACTCAAAACACCAATTAAACACCTGCGGAATTGAGATGCTCAATTTCCAATTACAATTCCCGTGTAATGGCATTGACCATTTTTTTTCAATTCAATTCCTGAAGAATTGTAATGTTCAATTACCAATTACAATTCCTGTAATTGACGATTTTTCCAATTCCATTCCTGAGGAATTGAAAGGTTCATTTACCAATTACATTTCCTGTAATGGAACTGTCGATTTTATCCAATTCCATTCCTGAGGAATGGAGATGACCGATTACCAATTCCTAATTCCAAGGATTTGGAATTGGATTGTAATGAATACTTTTCGACCCAGCTCTGGCTATGACAAAGGCTAAAGATCGGCAATTTATTAACATGGCAAATAAGTCTCGTACTTCGTCGTGTCTGGATTTAGCTTCGGAATATTCCCCTAACAAAATTTTGCAAAGACTCCAACAACACATAGTATATTTGTACACTAAAAAAAAAAACACTTCAAGATAAAGTTTACGTTTGCTGTTCAATTAGATCCTATTAAAAATATAATTTTTACCTATGATTTTGCTAATAAAAATGTTGATATGACAATATTTGACCGAAAAATGATCTGTAAAATTGAAGTTGTAATATGAAAAAATTTTAGTATAAGCTTATATTCATTGCAAATTGATATGACAGACACCTCTTGACTTTTTTTTATATAAAAAAATGTGGCAATGATGACACTTTAGGATCGAGTATCAAACAAGAGCCCGACTGACTTACATAGTGCAAAAGATAGTGTCAGTAAACACTGAACAGCAAATCAGTGGCAGCTTCTTAAGGAAGACAAGAGACGAAAAAGACTGTATATAATTTTTGAGCTCAAATGCAAAGTGGTGCTCGAAAAATTGTTTTTTTTTTTTAATTTTATAAAAATAAATACTGTTGTAAGCTTTCTCTTTCATTGATATTATTATCTTAAGCTCAATATCTGATAAAAGTAAAATAATAAAAGCTGATAAAAGTATTATAACAATCGACATATTAAAACATCCTCTCCATCAAATTTTGACAACAATCGGATAACATTTGTAATGCCTGACAATAAATATAAAAAAAGACATCATAAATTTAAAAGCAACAAAACAATTTAGCTGTAAACAATTCTGAGGACAAAAGATGTGAAAGAGAGAAGAAGGATATGATTATAACTACCGATGACAAAGTGCATTAAAAGCAGAGTAAAACTGCAGCAGCACTAATACGCAATGAAAGAGAAAAAAAAACAGTAGTAAAAAAGTGCAGCAGACAGACGACGGTTGTTGGTGAATACAACACTAGGAGAACAATAAGGATAACAATGGGTAAATAAATAACAAAAAAAAAAAAAAAAATAAAAAACATTAAACTCCGCAACCACAACAAGAGCAGCATAAGCAATAAAGACCGCTACATAACAATACAAGTGAAAACAGTGAAGTACTTAAAGGAATTGCAACAACTGGACGCAAGGTGGCAACGTCAACAACACAAACAACAGCAACAACACCAACAGCAAGTGAAGTCACAGCAATAAATAGAAAACAAACACAACAACAACAACTAAATATAAGTATTTAAAGAACCCAAGCTTTCTGGTGCTTTTCTTCGCAAATCCTGACAACCTTAGAGGGCGGATGCAAAAAAATGGCTGCCGGTGCCAAAAGTTTAATGGCTGACAAGCATTGCCAGCTGCTTGGCAATAAAATGGCAAAATGTTGTGTCACTAATATAAAATAATAAAAGTATATTTATTCATTTGTAAATAAAAATATTTTCAAGATCATACCTAAGAATATAAAAGTACAGAAAACTATAAAAGAGTAGCGTAAATAAAATTATATCCTAAAATTCTTGGAGTGGTTACACATGCAAACCTAATGAAGCAGCACATTTATGGCTCTTAAAAAATTTTCATGTTTGACTTCGCTTCACAGACAGGTTTTTTTTTTGTTTTTTTTCTTCAACGTGACAATTGCCATCAAACATTTTTTAATGTCATTTTAGTTGACTTTTATGCAACACCACAAGCACACTTTAGTGGCGTGTAAAATTTTACAACATAACAACATCAGCTGCATGGAGTGGCGAGCAAACTGCTTTACCGACTGACTGGCTGACTGAATGGAAGGGTTTTTTTTTGTAATAATGCCATGCTTACTTTTATGCTGGAATTTTTACTTTTTTTACTCTTACTGTACTTATTTATTCTTACTTAAACTTGCGTACGAAATCGCCATTTTTATGCTGAGTATGTAGCGCATGACGTCATTTACGCCTGACTCACACGCATCGTAAACATTTTAGTTGAGTAGCAAACCGAAAAAAAAATCCAAACAATAACAAAATAACTAAGCTTTAAGGACCTTGCATTGCAATAACAAAGCCCGCCGTGTAGTACAGCATATTAAGACCCCCACTTCCCCCTTCCCCCCCTCGCATAAAAAGTCACAGAAACACTCAGACGCAGTAAAGTCAGCGCATTTTTTATGAGTTTCTTCTTCGTTTTTAATGCCAACCTTAACGAGGACAAGCTACTATTTTGACTTTATGATTTTTAATGGTGTAGGTTGATGGTATGCTATATACAGTGCGGAACAAAAGTTTAAATACACCGCACAAGCCATAAAATCACTGTTACAATTTTTTTACTAAAAAGTAAGGTTTGTGGGGTATATTTGAAGCTTTTTTACTTAAGGGGACTTATATCCACTTTTTGAGAAAAATTTTATGTGTTTAATGAGGGGATTAGGAAATAATGGCTAATGATATTGATTTAAAAATTCTTGTATATTTTAAAAGAAGTTTTTAATATTTGAAAAACAATTTGTTTGCTTGTGACGTCATTTCTTCGCTATAATTAAATCCCTGGGGCACCCAGAAAAAGTCGACGGACCAGATTACTCAAAGATTAATATGCCAATGCCAATACGCTAATTTGACTTGAAACGTTTTGTGCGCCTTATGCAACTTATTTTTCAGGGATTGACTTCGGGTTTTTTTAAGGTCTACAAAAGCGAATGCACCTAGTTTTACTCTCAAATTACAAGCATTTGTGTGTACCTCAACAGATTTTTTTTTGATTTTTTTTCAGATTTTTCAAATTCGAGACGTTCTGCACTCCAAAATAAGCATATTTTCTTGGTGTAACAAACTAAAAAAAATGTTCTTTGATTATTTGGGCCAATTTCAATATTTATTTTATATAATTAAGGCCAATGCTTTACTATTGCAATTTTTATTAAAAACAAAAATTCATTTTTATCTCCCAACGTTTTGTCGATTTTTTGTTGACATCTTAAGGGGAACTTTTTTTTTTTTATATTTATTTTTTATAACATTATATAAACACAAAAATTTTTTTTAAAAATAAACATTAAACGTTAAAAATTAACACAAAAAAATTAAAACTCTTAAGCATCTATTTGTCCAGTGTAACTGCACAGTTATTGTTTGTTATCGTATTGTTTGGTGTGAAAAAATTATATTTTTTTAAAAATGAAATACTTTTTGAAAAATATACAAACATTTTTAAAGTAATATCTTTCACAGTTATTTCGTAATCCTCTCAGAAAACCTATGAAAATTTATCACAAAAATGGTTATAAGTATCGTTAAACAACTAGATACTCAAAGCAATTGAAGTATTTGATCACTGTCGGTGTCAAAATAATGGACAAAGGGAGACAAATCGATTCTAGTGTAAAAGAATTGATACCACTGCGTTACAAAAATTACCTTTTATTCTGTCCTATGAACCAAATATACCTTTTCGGAAAGGAGGGGTTAAAATAAAAATATACGTGTATCGTCGTTTTTCATGTACACGTCAGAAATTTTTTTTTACGTTTTAATATCTGTGGTGCCCCACCGTGAGATGGCTCCATACATTTCTTGAAGAAAAAAATACAAGGAGTGGAGGAGTTTCATGGAACTTCATTTCTAAAAATGTAATGGCATGCTGGTCGGTTTTTGTACCGGTTTCAGTTGGATTTTTTTTTTTTTTTTGGGTATTTTGTTAACACATAAAAACTTTATGCTGTGATTTCAGAAATGCATTTGGTTTTTATTTTGCACCGGTTACGTTATTTTTTTCTATAGTTTTCATTAGTTTTTTCATAATATTAAAAATTCACCTTGTCAGTAGGACCCGTTATCAAGTAAATATAATTTGATTAACTTTGATTTATTATTTTGAATTTTTCGTCGGCGGCAAAAGTGCAAAAAAACTTACGAAAAAAATAAATACAAAACAAAAAGTAAAAAAAATTAAATACATTTCTGAAATCACCACCTTATGAATTAAAACCTAAAGAATTTACGTATTAACAAAATTATATCAATACAAAAAAAAAAAATTGGTTATTTAACCAATTGGAACCGGTACAAAAACCGATATCAATTTTCGAACCAAGCTACCATTATAGGTTCAGAAATGAAAAAAAATCGAAATGGCCATTTCAGGACTTTGACCGAGCTTATTATGATCAATTGTGTTGTGTGTTTTGTGAAATGTTTGAACACAAATGATTGAAAAACCTTTATGCCGACTCCGAACGGCTTATGTTCTCAAGAAGATTTTCATGGCAGTTTTTACTCTCTGAGGTTTGCCATTGTCTGCAGAGAGGTGACGGCCGAACAGAAAAATTAATTTAATTGGTAAAACTTTCTATGTCAGATGGGATTCGAACCTGGGTTCTATCGAATATAAGCCACTCACCTCAACCAGTATGCCACGGCTGTCATTAAATATGAAGCTTCATCAAATTCTAACTACTCATTCTTTTTTTTCCAACAAATTACAAAAGAGTAGGAAAATAGGCCCAGAACTGGGCAACCAAATAGCCTTACTTGCCGAGTTATTGCCTAAGGAATATGCACAAAAATTCAAAAATGTGGGCGCAAAGAGAAGCTTAACAAGATAAATCTCCGTATGGATTTCGCAAAACAGAATATGGATTAGAATGGGGACTTTTTTGAGAAGATTTTTTTGTAGACATGAGTCTATATATACTATTTTTGGAAGTGATGGTCGCGCTAGAAATTGGACACAAGCCTTATACAGCAATTCAAACCAGTGATCTGCAATGGATAGTTTTTTTGCGACTTTGAGTGTATCCGAAAAAAATAAATACAAAAACCGACTCAACCCTAAGCGCACGAAACTCATGGCAGAATTAGTTATAAGGTAGGGTCGACGCGGAGAGGAATGGAGTAGAAAGCAGAATAAAGCGAGATTGGTGTCAAAGTCAGCTGTTCATCGCGAACTTCTTCATGCTAACGTTTTGCAGTTGTTTTTAGGTCAAAACTGTCACAGGTTTTTTTTTTTGCAATTTTAAGACTTCTTTCAAATTTTATAGTTTTTATTACACTTTTTTTATAATATTTTCACTCAAATTAGCGATCGCACTGTTTGCAATTCGGAAACATAAAATATTTTCTTCATTTGCAATTTCTACGAAATTCGTCGTTTTGACATATATGTTCCTTCTCATTATCCACTCTTCGTTGACGCGTGAGAGCACTCAGCGAAGCGGCCCTACCTTATCATTGTATCATGCACGCAACTCAGCTCATACTCTCTTCTACAAAGCTTCAATGCGGCGGCTGAAATAAATTTGAGTATCCTAAATCATGAGTCGGATCGGGAGAGATCGGGGTTTTTCGGTTCATAAATACTTATGGTTGTTGTCGCCTCGCTGGTACTTATCCTACTTACCGAAATACTTATAATCCACACAAGCAGCCGAATCACTAGGCTCATCTACCACAGATATGAAGCAGAGCGCAGTAGAGCGCAGAATTGAAAACTGAGCGAGTTTTTTGTAGTTGTTTTGTGCGTTTTTTTTCTGAGCATTTTGACAGCAACAGAAAAACACGTGTTCTTCTTGTGTTGCTTTTTGTTTTTTTTTCTTACACTGTGAAAGCAGTGCATGGGGTCAAGTTGTTGAGGCTTAAAAAAACCCAGCTTTGATAGTTTGATGCTTTAATTAGCAATGTATTCATTTATTTCATAACATTTCATTTTCTGCAATGAGCAATTATTATTAAATTTGTAAAGTATTTATTTCTTATTTTTCTGTCACCTTTAGTTGCCATATCACATGTGCATAGTTTAACTTCTACTTTGCTGCTTTTTTTACGTACAACAAGTAAACGGTCTCTGCCGCCGGCCTTTGTTTTCGTTTTGTTTATGCGTAACAAAAAAAAAAAAAAAAAAAAAAATCACAAGCGTTGGTTGTTGTTGTTTTCTTTTTCCTAGAGTGCATCAATAAAATACAAACGAGTTTTCGAGAAAAAACAAACAAAAAGAATTAGAGCTGACATTGCTCAGAGACGTTGGCAGAGAGAGAGCAGTACTCAGAGTACACTTAAAAAACATCCAGATCGAGCGCCTTTAAAATAAACTTACTCAACCCACTCATTGAAAACGGTTCGAAGTGGTTCGGATCACGCCGCGCTCGGATATAAGAATGTACGTATACCCGAAAATATGCTAATGAGCCGAATGCTTATAAGTATTTTACATATATCATTGAGTCTGGAGTCATAGAGTTGAAAAGAACAAGAAACTCGGATATGATTTGAGTATCCGATTTCAGTCGGATACTCATTGCAGTCCTCTGATTCAAACCAAGAACTTAATAGCAATCGTTAAGCATGGTGATGGTAATGTGATGGCTTGGGGAAAAATTTTAGCAGCTGGTAAGGGATATCAAAGAGTAGGAAAATAGGCAACCAAAAAACTTTCTTGCCGAGTATTTTTTTTTAACTTTATTAATGGTATATTGGACAGAGGAGTGTAGTAGAGTATATTGGAGTAACATTTGCAGCTTTCTGTGGGCAGCTTTAGGTTAGGAAGGCATTGGATATTTTAATAGGATGATGACCTGAAGCATACCGCACCTTCGGTAAAATATTGGTTGCTATATTATGCTGCCCGACAACTTTATAGTCCTCCAATCACCAGTTGACTTAAGCCCAACTTAACAAGTTTTGTAACTATTGGCTCGAAAAATTGATCATGCAGCTTGTAAGAGCAATGAATCCATTAAAGAAACTCTAAAAGAGTCGTGATAGAAAAGTACACCATCCGATATAGAAAATTTGGTTCCATCAATGACACGTCGTTTGAAGGCAGTCATTGATGATCGTGGAGAGCCAACATAATATTAGTTTAAGTTTTCTTTTTTTCAATTTAACTAAAATCAACAAGTAAATTAATTTCTATTTTCCAGTGAATTTTTTTTTATCGTTTTCGATGTATTGATTTATGCAAAAAATTCAACTTTTTTATATTTGTTATTGCTTTTGTACACATATAAATAAACTGCATACTCAGGTACATTTCTGTTAAAGTCCTTCATTATTTTGAAAAGCTACTTTTAAAAGGTGTATTTAAACTTTAGTACCTGACTGTAGCATTCCATATACGTGCGTTCTTACATACTTCGGCTCCTTATATAATATTTTTATTTTATATATTAACCATTTTATATGAAATTTGAAGTGAAATTTATTTTGTTATAAAAAAATTTGTATGCTGTGGCAATTTTGGTAGCTTAGTGATGGTCTTGTACACATTTTTATTAGTCTCAAGTCGTATATTTTGAAAAAAAAAATGTTTAAATGTTTGTTGTCAAGTGATTGCTGTGTACAGTGCTTGTTTTAAGTCAAGAAGACAGTTTGTCTTTTGTTGTTGAAGATGAGGCTTTATTTATGTGTAATTTTTGTAATTTCTTATTTTGTAATATTTGTAGTCCCACTAGCATTTTACACTTGAATTTTTATTGGTTTGATTTTTTGGTTTTTTTTTTGATTTTTTTTTAAAACGCGGCTTATTAACATTAATTTAATTGTCTTATTATTGGTCTTCCAACCGGACGCACTTGAGTAATGGACGTTTTACTTCAGTAAAAAGGAAATTTCAATAAATACAGCAAACTAATCTAATATATAAAGTTCAATGTCACCTTGTGTGTTCGGAACAAACACACACCGTTTCTCCTTGCACCGTTTGGCCGAATTTAACCAAATTTTTGCACATATATTCTCTGGTAAAATAAGCAGTCCTTACTACAGTGTAAGATTTAACCAATCTAGCAGGATAGAATCTTAAATTTTTGTAAGATAATTCCATGGTTCATTCTTAAAAAAAAATTATTCTAGAGTATGGGTCTATCGAAAACAACCTGCTTTATACAGCGTGTCCATTAAATTGCCCGTATAGAAAAATACAACCTCAACTTTCTAAAAATATCAGAATTTAATATCTTTAAGCTAAATGGGAGTTACTTTTTTACATATATTTTTTAACTAACAGCAAACATAAATATTAATTTTTGAAACAATATCAGTATGCTACTACATAAATATTTTTAGAATTTTTTTTCATTATCGCCACAACTGCAACAATACAAGCGTTAACAGCAATAACATCGATAACTTGAAGTGAACTATTTCAATTCTTATTTGCCGCAGGCAAACATTTTTTACAATAACCATAGATACTTGTTATTCTATGAAAATAGTATGGCAGAAGTACTGGAATGTGAGAAAAAATATAAATAAAAAAATACATATGTATATGGGTGAGTATTTAATATAGAGAGTCTTGAAACTAACAAAAACTAAATTGAACCAATATGTTCCAAATAGCATTTAAACCAACAGTCTTAGGCCTGTAATTAGTTACATTAAATTTAATATTTTCTTGTGTTTTCTCTTATCGGATATATATATATATATTACACGTATGTAGCTAAGAAATTTCGAAAACTCTCTCGATACCTAATTAGTAACAGATTAATTTAGCCGTAAAATGTTAAGCATATTAACAACAAATTCTTAGACTTTGTTTTTCTGTTCTCTGCTCACCCTTGACGGCTCTACCACAACAATTATTTATATCGTTATCACGAGCCAATTGTTTCTGACAACCACAACAACGTGGCTAACTCACGTGGAGGCAATTCATTAAAATTTAATTAAATTTGTGCGCATTCCAAAACAACATTAATTGTAGCTAGTTGTTTTGACATAAGGACACACTCATGTACTCAAATACAGACAGAGCGCAAGGAGCAACTCAAAAGGGAAACTTAAGCATTTTGATTGATCAACATATCGTTGTGGTCGGGCTATAAACGTGCCTCAATTAGTTCACTTTGGTCGCACGAGAGTGTGTTATTTAAATTATATTAAAGCCAAGCTATTAAGTAACTAATTGATGGGCCACTGGTAACAGTGGGTAAGGTTTTTCAAGGCGTTTTTTGCTCAATGCCTGCTAGTTTGAATCAATGACGGACTGGGACCTAGAATTTGATCTGGTAGATAACAACCATAGCAGGTGGTAGGACTAAGAAAATAAAAACGAAGAAACTAAAATAACTTAAACAGTATTTTATGCTTTCATTCCTTATACCAAAAAGGAAATCAACATATTTTTAAAAAAAATTATCAGCTCAAATGATGTATAAGTTATTAAAATTTCAGAATGATATATGTGGTTGCTACATAACTCTTGTGCCTAGCCAATGCATATCATTCCATGCCATTCGAAAATTTGGCAGTTTCTTGCAAATGGTCACCTGTTTTTTCAGAAAAATCGGTCATGTCGCAACTGTATCACTTGAGTAAATTAGAACTGTTAATGCTGAAGTGTACGTAATCATTTGTTTGCCCGAAGAAAAATCATCCTCCATCATAACAATGCGAGCTCCCACACATCAGCTGAAACAAAAGCGTTTTTGAAAACTCAAAATATGGAATTGATAGGTCCTCCACCTTACGGCCCTGACTTACTTTTGCTGCCTGACATTAAGAAGAAAATGCGTAGCGAGCATTTTTCTACACCCTAGGAGGCCGTTGAGGCCTTCAAAAACCTGCTTTTGAAGATACCAACTGCAGGTGGTGGCGAAACTGTTTCAAACATTAATTTAAGAACATTTAAATTACATCAATTTAAAAACACATTGAAATATTAATTATTACTTAATACAAACATTCATTTTAAATTAGACCTTGTGAGGACAAGAAATTATGTACCAATTTCTGTCCCACAAGTAACATGTAAATAATGTATATTAAATATTATTAAATTATAAATTAAAATATAATATATAATATAAATTATCTTGTAAATATTATTAACTTTGTATTATATATTCAACTGTTGTACAAATAACATTTACATTCCAATAAATATACACATACACGCATACATGCATACACATGCATGCAAACAAAACAACCGAACAATGAAACAGAAAAACAGCGCAAGCAAATAAAAAGCGGCGCGCTAGCATAGGAAGATCAGTCTTGACCAGAGTACAGGCGCGTGCACATGTGCAAGACTTAGCTCAGGTTTTCATAGTAAAGGCGTTCACACCCTTTAAGCTCAGGTTTTCATAGTAAAGGCGTTTACATCCTTTAAGCTGAGGGTATTCATAGTAAATGCGTTCACCCCTTTTAAGCTCAGGTTTTTCATAGTAAAGGCGTTTACTCAGGGTAAACGTTTAGGCAGAAATTATTAATATTTTGAATAATGAGTTAATTTATTTTATATAAAATATAATATTACTATTTTGAATAATTACATTTAAAATTTAATCCTATTAAAGTAATATCATTAAATAGATAAAAGAATGCATACTAAAGATTACTTGTAAATTAAAACTAAAACTACCGAGTTATACATTTTTTGTATTGAACCCTTGGTTTACTCGCTGAGCCTACCCCAGCAATTGCAAACGAACTGGAGGGTTCGTTACAACCTCTAAAGAAAATAGAAAAGGAATGCCAACAGTTCAAATTTTTCCAGTTCGAATCCGCACTAGTGTACCATTTAATCGTTAAACATGAAATTGTACTAAAAAAAAACTTCCGTTGAAAATGGTTTGAGGTAAGCTTTGAAACTGGATGATGATGGATGATGACCCTTTTTTGTGATAACGACCAGTCTACTAGTGGTTTGATTTTGTGGCACTATTTACTGATTTAATTGTCGTTAGATAATGCAATCCACTGTTGTCGCCGAGAGCCAGACTTCTAGAAAAGCTTTTTATATCCAGAAATTAAAAAAATTTCAGCCTTTACAAAGGTGCTAAAGGGCACCACTCTACTCTTGAAAAGTTTTATTTATCAGCCATGTTAGCTCTTGAAGAAGTTAGCTATATAAAAGTTCAATGAAGTTAGTTGGTCTAGTTTTTGATCACCTTAAAGCTCCTTAAAATATTTAGCATTACTGAAATCCGATGTGAATATCATAAAAGATACTCAATCAAAAATACTCAATTAAAAAAAAAATATAAAAAATTTTTTTTTAAAAAATAAACATTTATTTAAATTCAAAACGTGTACTAAAAAGAAAAAAATAAATTTCAGTGAAATTTGTCATATATGTATATAGTAGATAGAAGAACTTCTCGTACGTGTACGTAAATAGGTAAGTTCTAGGGACGTATATAAATTTAGAATTTTCAAAATGTAAAACATACAAGTTTACTACACAATATCAGTGGAATTGAATCTTTTAGTAGGCTTATCTGTATATAAGCCGCGATCCACTATACAGGTTTACTGCACAATATCAGTGCCTTAAGCTTTTAAATTTAAATGTATTTTACATTTTCAAAACTTGACCAACTAACTTCAATGAACTTTTATGTAACTAACTTTTTCAAGAGCTAACATGGCTGATAAATGAAGCTTTTCAAGAGTAGAGTGGTGGCATAGCACCTTTGTAAAGGCTGAAATTTTTAAAATTTTTGGATATAAAAACCTTTTCTAGAAGTCTGGCCCTTGGCGACAACAGCGGATTGCAGAAAACAGAAAATTTCTTTTTTACTTCTTAGTCTTAAAGGTTTATTATGAACATCTTTAATTTTGAAATCTCCGACAGGGTTGAAGTTAAAAAAATACGAAGTTAATACCCCTGAGACCGTACATAAGTATATTATAACTCAGGGCTGATATGCTACATATGAAGTTAGTAAATTCACTTTTGTTGAATTTTAAAAACTTTTAAAATTAAGATGATGCCACATTGTATGGGAGGTAGGCGTATCTTTTATCGTAGCTTGCCACATTTTATTTTATTTCCTAGGGCTGAAACCCCATCTTATAATTGATGAAAATTTGTAGCCAATTTTTCAGCTGAATCGGCCTAGTAGTTTTGGAGATATATTATTTTTATTGATTTGTGGGTGGTAAAAGAGGGTGTGGCAATTTTTTTTTCTAACCCATGCAATACGTGAAGGACATTTACTGCTAAAATTTCTGCCCGGTATTTCAGCCCGGTATTTCAGAAACAGCCCGGTAGTTTTGAAATTTGTGGGTGGTAAAAGGTGGTGTGGTCAAATTTTTTCTTAAACCCCCTTTTCCACTTTAAGGAAATTTACTGCCAACATTTCATCTGAATCGGCCTAGTAGTTTTCGAGATATAGCATTTTTATTGATTTGTGGGTGGTAAAAGGGGGTGTGGCAAACATTTTTTTCATAATATTGCATTAAAATTTCAGCTTAATCAGAGACAAGCTGTCGAAAAATTGTTTGCAAGATTTGGGACATACATATATACGAACGAAGCAAGTTAAATAAAAGCTTATAATAAAAAGAACACTCACTTGCCTCATGCTCTAGTCCAATGGTTGTGTTTTCTTTTTCAGCGCTACAATTTATGGGGCATTCTGCTAATTACCCAGGCAATCAGAGCAACATTTATGGCTTCGTTTCAATTAAAAATTTTGTCAATTCACGTCATGCTGCGCTTAAAAAATATTATCCACAACAAGTGAAATTAAAAAAAAAAAATTCTGCTTCTATAATCCTCGCCATGAAAGGCAATTTTTTGTTTTGTCCCTTTGCTGATTCCAACATAAATGCAAAAATCAAGCTAAATGAGAAGCAAACAACACAAATATAACAACCAAAAACAAGACAAGCAAAAAACTTACTAAGAACAAAAAACTTAAAAAAAAATGAAATTCAAATTTACGCTGAATACGCAAATTAAAGACTGCTGAGCTGCTATGAGGTGGTCCAAATGAATTGGCGGTCGAATGAATACCATCAAAAATGCTGTCCACATAACAATGGACGACATCATGCCAGACGACACAAAAACAATTTTGGGTGGAAGCTTACTTCCAAAAGAACAACAGCATCAAAATATTGGAATGTTCACACGTTAGGTTGCCAAAAAACCATATGGTACGTCAATTTAATTGAATTGCTTATTTGTTTAGAAATGAAAACTGACAATTCATATGACAATTGTCAACTTTCTCATTTTAGCGCTGACTACAGACTAGTCAGACCTATTCAGATCTAACCGCTGACTACCCAAATAATTTATATAACCTGTATAACTCAAATATCAAAAATTATAGAGTTTTTTTTCCATTTTTTCCAATCAATTAGACGATTGGTGCAACTTAAATGCACTACAATCGGCACTCATTTTTATTTGAAATACATCTCGTATATTTTAACAAAATCTGCACTAAAATTTCCATTTTTTTTTTTTTTTTGTACATATTTACCAAAGCAATAGCAAAAACTATCTATATCTGACTTTCACACTTCCATTTTTATCGCCTCACTTGTTTATAAATTAATAAATAATTAATAAATTAAATTTAATGCTTAACCTGCTTAACTCAAATATCAAAAATTATGGAGTTATTGAGGAGCTATTTGCGAAAATTGCTGAAAATTGATGAAGAAAAGCAAAAAAATTGCAATTTGTTTAAAATTTAACTCGATATAAATAGTACAAATTGATTTTTTACATGAGCATATTAAAAAAGTTACTTATTTTAGCTTTAGCAACAGGTTTGCTGAAGAATGCAATGAGAAATTATCAATGGTTGTTGAGTTATAGCTGAAAAACTAAGCAAACATTCACCAAGATAAGCAAAAAATGTAAAAGGTCACTAAAATAAGTTTGAACTGAGATTGCTAAGACCTTTGGAAGTTTTACTATACTGGCCTAGTACTATCACCCTGACTTGGAATTTTTCGCCTCTCCAAAATGACTGTTGTAGTGTGTTATTCAAGCTTTGCTTGTAAATTCTTGACTTGTAAATTCGTGAAAATTCCATTTTCTTATATTATCTCTTACATAAAGTTTTATTCAATGAAAAATTTTAGAAAGTATTCAGAAAGATTTTTATTCAAGAATAGTTCCCTATTAAAGCTTTATTCAAGGAGATATTTTTAGGAAGTATTCAAGAACATTTTTACTCAAGTATAAATCCTTATATAAAGCTTTATACACACTGAAAATACAGACAGTTTTATTGCAATTTGTGAGAAACAAAAAAATTTTAAAAAATAAATGCTTGATGTTTGCAATTAATAATAGATGTGTTGTCGAAATGGTTCCAAATTTGATTCAAACACTATGCATAGGATAATTATTAAAAAAAACATTAACCATTCATTTGATATATTCAATTCATAATAGCAAATACTATAAATGTTTCAATAAAAAACTCCAAGAGAATTAATTCAATGTACTATAGATGTGTTGTCGAAATGGTTCCAAATTTGATTCAAACACTATGCATAGGATAATTATTAAAAAAAAACATTAACCATTCATTTGATATATTCAATTCATAATAGCAAATACTATAAATGTTTCAATAAAAACCTCCAAGAGAATTAATTCAATGTACTAACCTTCAATGCATTTTGGAAAATAGTTGCAGTAATTAACAAAAGATGCCATGACGTCACACAAGTTCAGCAACGCTTTTAAGCAACAAAAAAACCATACGCAATTGGTTAATATGTTTTTAATTGTCTGTGTCCGGTGTTGAACAACATACTCTTGACTGATAATCTGCTTGCCAAGACCACAGGACTACCGAATCAATTTTTGGTCTTCAAATAAAGTACTAATATAAAATGAGTTCAGTAGAAGTAAGAAACATATAAAATTTTTACTGCTTGTAGTACTGATAATGATTAATTTAATTAATTAAAACACTGATAATAGATTAATAGAAAAATTATTCCTAGCACTTTATAAGTTTCCGTCATTTATTGCTTGTGACAAGGATACATTTTTACGAAGTATTCAAAGATTCCATATATAGGGCTTTTATAAAGTTTTATTCAAGGAAATTCAAAGAAAATAGTAATTTAGTTTCAAAGTAATTTAAGCAAATTCTTGAATTGACGTGTGGATAGTGTATGCGACTGCCGATACAAAAGTTTCGAGTTCAATCCGCGCTGGGTGTGCCATGGCAAATATACATATGTTTTTGAAATAACAGAAGGTAAACGGAATGTACTTGTAGAAAAATGCGTAATAATAATTTGAATATGGTTTTTCCACATTTTCTGAGTTCTTGAATAAACCTTGAATAAAAATCGTATGTTAAACTATATTCATGCGTTTATATAAGACAAAGTTATAGCTTTACAAAAGTTCTGTAATAAAGCAACTAATTTTATAGGCCTTTTCTCCTTGTATAGGCCTTGCATGAAATTTGTTTCAAGGATTATTCAAGGAGGTTTAAGTTCTTCTCCCTATATAAATAACTTCCTTTTATAAAGCTTAACTAAAGGCTTATTTAGATGAAATTGTTACCTGGGTACTGATCAATGACTACAGACTACTGAACCTTGATTACTGACTACTGACTACTGACTACTGACTACTGACTACTGACTACTGACTACTGACTACTGACTACTGACTACTGACTACTGACTACTGACTACTGACTACTGACTACTGACTACTGACTACTGACTACTGACTACTGACTACTGACTACTGACTACTGACTACTGACTACTGACTACTGACTACTGACTACTGACTACTGACTACTGACTACTGACTACTGACTACTGACTACTGACTACTGACTACTGACTACTGACTACTGACTACTGACTACTGACTACTGACTACTGACTACTGACTACTGACTACTGACTACTGACTACTGACTACTGACTACTGACTACTGACTACTGACTACTGACTACTGACTACTGACTACTGACTACTGACTACTGACTACTGACTACTGACTACTGACTACTGACTACTGACTACTGACTACTGACTACTGACTACTGACTACTGACTACTGACTACTGACTACTGACTACTGACTACTGACTACTGACTACTGACTACTGACTACTGACTACTGACTACTGACTACTGACTACTGACTACTGACTACTGACTACTGACTACTGACTACTGACTACTGACTACTGACTACTGACTACTGACTACTCACTACTCACTACTGACTACTGACTACTGACTACTGACTACTGACTACTGACTACTGACTACTTACTACTGACTACTGACTACTGACTACTGACTACTGACTACTGACTACTTACTACTGACTACTGACTACTGACTACTGACTACTGACTACTGGCTACTGACTACTAAGTACTGAATTCTAAATAGGGTGAGGTGGGGTAATGTGTTCCATGGGGCAATGTGTTGCACGGAAATTTTTCCTACAATATTTTAACATATGAGTGAATAAACAACTGCGATGTTTCTTTTGACAGCATCTGGTTTTTCATAAGTGTTGGAAGTAGGCAGACATACATTTCATTAGAGTTCTCAAAAAGCGCGAACATTTTTGTTAAAAAGTTTTCTAAATATACAAAAAATAGAGTTTTGGATAAAATTTTCTTCAGATTTTAAAAGTGAGTGAAAATGTGTTATTGGTAAATATCATTAAATATAAGAAAAGGTTTTACATTTTTTTCACATTGAAGTAAAATACCGTAAATGAGAAAAAAGTGACTTATATTGGGGTGATGTGTAACAGATCTAACACATTATTATTGCCATTTATGAGGCAACAACGTCAAATTCTGAAATGCAATCACATCAACCGCCTTAAATGAGATCGCTCCATACTATTTAGCCCAGACCAAAATCCAAACCAAGGTGGCAAAAAAAAAAAAAAAAATAGATAGCTGCAGATGCTTGGCCGCAAAACCGTCGCTCTTCGTCGTTACCAGAAGAATATCAAGATTTTTGCATAATTTTTTGCGATTTTTTGCCAAAACATTTAAGTCATTAAAATTCATTTGAATGCAACAAATGCAAGCGCCTTTTTTATTTTTTGTGAGCCATTTTATTTGTGAGAGTTGTCACTCCGATATGGATATTTCCAACAAATAATCATTTTGCATTTAAAATTTACTGTTTTTGTAATTAATAAAGCCATTCATATATTCTATTGAAATTAGCGACCACCCTATAGGAACAAACTAACTTGTTTTTAAAAACATCTAATTAAAAAACTAATTTAAAATAAACCAGTATTTGAACTACTTTGAATTATATTAAGGCGGCAACTACTCTGATTTTGACATGTTTTAATTGCAAATTTTTATTAGAATACAAGTTTATATATATTTAACCATGTTATTTCATCAAATATTATTAACTTTAGGCCATCAGTAATAGTTTTCAATTGGTTATTTAAAAGCAATTAAAAAAATAATTTAAATGTAACTAATTTAACAAGTAGTTGAAAATATATGCAGACGAAAGTCAATTGACTTATTTAGCGGACATCACCATACAAAATAAGTTAGTTCGTTCTATGGAAAAAAGTCAGAATTTCAACTAGTTGTGGTTGACAAAAAACTACTTTATCAACTACTTTTAAATTAGTTGATTTTCCTACAGGGCAGTTTTTAATTTCACCGCATGTATGTGTGTTACATTGAGAATCAGATAGACCTACGAGATATTGCTATTGTTTCATTAAGTTCTACTTCACATAAAAAGTCAAAATAAACATAAAAAATTTAAGTTCCTGGTCCTTAAACCAACATTTTGTTGGTGTTACACATCACCCCACCTATTTGAAAAAGACAAGAAAACCATAAATAAAATTTTAGTTCTACTTCAGCCATTTCTCATAATATTCAACAACCATAAAAACACTCACACTTGCTTCATCTGCAAGGCAAGGCCTTTGACCGTGTTACACATCAACCCACTTTAGCCTACTACCGGCGCTAAATTCGTATTTTAACGAATGTTCACATTATTTTGAATATATAAATATTGTTTTTTGTGCAAAAAGATCACGCAAAGTATGGTAGTGAAGACCTTTAAGGTGCATTTAATCAAAATACAATAATATTTCATATGGTCGGGTAAATCGACAAACTAAATAAATTGAAATTTTATGAATCCTCTTCAAGAAAAATGTGTTCATCTGATTATTCTTTTCTCGGTTATGATTGATGTTTTTGTGAAATTCCCAACACAAATATAGTGAAATTGGTTTTATCGAAGGGCAGCTCTGCACTTTATGCAAAAATTAAATATGCGTCAATCACTCAAAATATTCAAAAGATGCTGCGGAAGCTTAAAGTCCTTAACACCGCTCAGCTTGTCTACCCGCTAAAATGAACATGTATGACCAACATTAACTCATACGAGCTAAAACACAATTTATTGTAAATTGAAATGAAAATTTTACGCCTCACCTAAATTTTCACCAAAAATTTCAACAAATTGCTACTTTACACAAGGTATTCCCAAAACATGCCACCTGCAGCCAATTTGCCAGCCATTTCCAGCTTGTATCGTGCAACAATAACAATATCCTTTGGCATGTTTACGTCACACGCTAACCAAAATGTGTGTGTGTGTGTCTCACTGCTTCGACCCAAAACCAAGCCAACTACTTCACACACACATGAAAATATAGCGTATATAATTTTTTTGCGTCCGTCTATGAGGAAGTAGAAAATTTTATTCTCCACAGATATGGCACTTCCGTTTCCGCTATTGTGGGCATGCAACTAGCTATGGGCGCGCTCTGCTGCTGTTTGGCTGCCTGCTTTTTTTTTATGCCATAAATCATATTGCCATATAATGTACAATTATTATTATTATTATGATAATGTGAAGGTGTCCGTCCTCGAAGCAGGTTGAACACGAAGGGGAACACGAAATTCTTTCCAGCCGTTTTAGCTCAAAATTCATGACTAACGTAGAAACGCACATATAAAAATATGGCGGTAACTAAAGTGGATGATAGGAGATAGAAAAATAGCAGCAAAAAAATCAAAAAATAAAAACAGAAATCCATAATGGCGGCACGGCAATAAAAAGGGTCAAAAAAAGGAACGCAAGGTTTGGCCGCACATCATTTTATATCAAAAGAACAATTTATGAGGTCTTAAAGGGGCAGCTGGATCGGAAGTTGTTAGAGAAGTGTAGAGAAAAAAAAAACATATACATAAATTAGGGAAGGTAAAAGCAGAGAGAAAAAATAAATAAATTTTGGCTAGAAATAAATAAGAACTTCACTTATGCTCAAGGTTAAATCGAGTTTCGAGAGCACAACTAGCTGGTAAAACACTAAAATGTTTGGGTGTGTGTTGTTGTGCGTGCAGAACATGCATGGCTTAAACTGTTGCTGCTCCTTTGTTGCCACACGTTTGCTTTTCTTGTGCGTGTCGTGTCTTAAAAACCTCATTTCATAATGATTAATTGTTGAATTTAATATTTTTTTTTTCTTAATTTTTACTCACTGAATGCTTCACAGCATTTTTTTTTTATTTTGTTGTTGCTATGCGGTGACTCCCACTCCAACAATAACATTTTTCAGCGCGTCATACAAAGGATTACTTAAGCGCAAATATCCGTGAAGCATGCTAGAAAATCCGCTTTCAAGTATCAATTGCGTTACTTTGAATTTCAATTTAACATCAACGCCATGGCCACCATTTTTTATTATTTTTCGTATTTGTTTTTTTTTTTTTTATATTGTGGGTGTGCAGATTTGTATCTGTGTTTATTTTTTGGTTTTGTGGGCTCATCTCCCTAGCTTGCGGCAGACAACCGCGTGCTTTACTGTTTACAAAATGCGGCGCCTCGCACAGAAGGTGTTTCTTGGCCTTGGTTTTTGCGGTATTCATGGTCTTAACGCCTACTTAATTTGCACTTGCCTTGCTGCATTGCTGCTGTTGTTATTGTTTGTTGATATTTTTCAATTGTCTCGTCCTTATTATCCTTTGAGCAGCATCTAGCTATGCGTTTGTTTGTCTGTCTAATTTACAATGACAGCAAAATTAATGTTTTTCTTCGTCGAATGACAAGAATTTTGTTTTGGTATTAATGTGGCTTTGCCATCTATACAACCACTGCCTCTACCTCTGCCAAAAAACCAAAAACAACCAACTCAGAACCAATCTTAAATTTTATCTGCTCCTTTTACCGCAGACAAAATGGAAATAAGATTATTTATTACACGTACTTTTGTACAGTGAGCAGGCATCATAAATTGTTATCAGATACAATATTTTTATCTAAGTGTGTTTATGTGTCTGTCTGTGTGTGTCCCAGTGCAAACAACCATTTATCACAGTCGGTATTTTAGTAAAATATTTACACACAGGCTGTATTTTATTTATCTCTAAAATAAATACAATTAAGTAATAATATTTGTGTAATGTATATAGAGCACTGTGTAATTGTGTGTGTAAGCTTAAATTATTTAAAAAATAATTTTTTGTTAATTTTCTTGTTTTAAGTGTAAATATCTTAAGGCCACTAATGCTAGTTGTGGCTTCAGTAGCAGAAACAGGGGGAAGGGGAGGTGGTAGATTATTTTAAAGTGGGAAAGAAAAATTTTAATGTATGTACCCTGTATATTTTTAAGTATTTAATTACTTCAAAAGCGATAATAAAGAGAAGAAAAACATAGATGACTACTCTTTAAAATATTGATAAATTATACTATATCTGTTATCAGCACTGGATTTGGGGCAACATTTTAGGGGCGGCAATATTTTGAGGCCTACAAAAATGTTGAGGAAAACAAAAAGTTATGAAAGGAATTAGTTTGCTTGCAGCAGAACTGACAGGGTGGCAGAATATTTTCGATTACTTTTGGGTTAGAGAAAGTAATACCTTAATTTAAAAAAAACAATCAATCATTTAATAAAATTAATGCATATTTGGTCTCTCTGATTTAAAAAAAAGGCATTTTTGAATAAAATATAGGAATAATGCATTGAAAAATTTAAAAATTTATTACTTTGTTTATTTAGAGGGTGGAATCATTTTGATGGCCTCGAAATCTAAAGGACCGCTCAAAAATTTCGTAGCGTTAATGTTTGTAGCGTTAACAATTTTTAAATAAAACCTACCTTCGTGCTAATATCGTGCTGTCTCAACTGAAAATTTCTAGGATGCGTTGGTGTGAAACGTTTTGCTGTTTTTGGATTATCACAGCGCCACCAAATATTATAATTTTTGAATAGTTTTTTGCTAAAATCGTAAGAATGGACATTTTTCTTAACTTCGTGCTGGGACTTGAACATTTTCGATTTTGACAGAAAAATTATAGAGATACTTCGAAAATTTTCGTTTTTCAATTTATGAAAAATGGTGGGGTGAAGCGTTTCACCAAAGAATCGTTCCATTTTCATGTATTAACATCAACATAAATCGGTTTAATGGCCTCGGGCGGGCTACTAAGTCAGCAAGAAACTAAAATATGATTAAGTCATCGAATCCATATTTGTTATTCATCGTTAATATCGAGGTCAGAGTCGCTGTTTCGACAGATATAGTAGCCAGGTGTAGTAGTAAAAGTGATATGACCAGTCCCATTTGATGCAATGAATTGAAAAATGCTAAAAACTCAATAAAAATGCTAAGCACACACGAAAATTTTAAAAACGGATTAAAACGGAGATTGTGGGGTAAATCACACAACCACTCGATAGATATTTCACAAGCTCTTCATATTTTTGAAGTGAAACTTTTATAGCCGCGTATACAACAATACGGCGAGCTAGATGGGGGGAGGGGGTAAAACCAATGTAACGAAATGGTTCTTATGAAAACAATAACAGAGCAATACGCCGCACTGGTTGTATAAAAACGAAAAAAATTGCTATTTAAGAGTTCTAATTTTTTTGCTTCCACTGAGGATTGAACTCACAACTATCAGTTTCGTAGTTGACTGTTCTACCCACTCGGCCCCGAAAGCATACCTGATAGAGTAGCTCATACTAGTGTTAAATCAACAATCAGCTGTTCTTTTCTTTCTTTTTAGCTTGAATGGAGTCTTAGCATGCATAGCTATTAATAGAATGCACTAAAAGCATTGCCAGCTTTTCTTCAACTCTCGCTTCGCAAAATTATTGCATTGGTTTTGACAATTCTGACACTGTGAAAGAAAGTATAATCAATACTATTACTGCGTACTCACGCTCAATTTTTGGTGCTGTTGCTAATTCTTTTGTAGCAATTTAAACATTACTTACTTAAAAGTACTTCTTACTAGCAGGAGGCTGTTTATGAATATGACAAAAATATTCCTTGCAATTGGTAAGTGAAATGATTATTCTAATGATGATTAAATTATTTTGTTTTTTTTTGTTGTTTGTTTCAAAGTTTGCAAGCTTATAATATTTTAATTTAATAAATATATTTTTTTTTAATGGAAATTTTTTGTTTATTAGGCTGCGACGAAAGACAACACAACAGTACAAATTTCACTAGTATTGAAACTAGTATTTCAATTAATTCAAATCGATAAGTTAAAATATTGCCAGCATATCCACCACTAGATGGCTCAAATTTGGCAGAAAATAAGTCATATATATTCCTGTTCCCTTTTTGAAGTGAAACTTTTATACCCGCGTATACACAAATACCAATGTATCGAAATGGTTCTTCTGAAAACAACAAATTTTTTCATATATTTTTTTTTCACCGAGGATTGAACACACTACGCTTGGATCCATAGTCGACTGTTTTACCAACTGGACCATTATTAAGGAATGCAACATTGAATTTAAAATTTATTTTATTCTTAGATCTGTGAATGTCCATAAAATATCGTATCTCTTATATAAATCAAATGTACTTTTTAACTCACATTTATATCGAAATAAAAAAATATTCGCATACTGCGGTATCTTAACACAACAAATACTGGTAACAAGTTCTACCATTACTAAAAGAGCTGTCAGATTACCTACGATATGTTGGTCACAACTAAAATATAAGAAGGATATGTTACTAAAATATTGTACCGAAAATTAACACTTGTCAATGCATATGCAACCCCCCGGCGAAAGTTCGTTTGCAATAAACTTTTATCGAAGAAAAATTTCGTATTTTCCTCTAATTGGCGATCAAAAATCAAAAGATATTTCATGCCAGTGTTATCGCGTCAGTAATAATAAAAGTAAGTCTGAAAGTGCCAAAGAAGTTATCCGAAAGTATCCACCTTACAGTAAAAAAAGTAGAAAATATAATTATCTTCACATTTGTGTTGAAGAATTAATCGCTTTGGAATTGTAAGCGAAACATTTTTCCAAACATAAGCAAACCTTCGCGTACGAAGTAACCGTTACGTCCGTCAAACGTATCTTTTTCAAAGCGTAATCGTTATCGAATTGGATTGTTATCATCGCGACCTATACCTACATTTTTAAATTTTCGATATCGAAGTTGAATTTTGTGCCGTGTGGGAAATAGCACATTTAGCATTAAATATCGTCGCAAATGCAATTAAAATACGATGCAAGTCGTGTAACGAAACATGCATCAACATTTGTAACTGTGGAGGCACTGTAAAACAAACTGTAAAAGAAATTTTGTGCTATTTTTAAATTAAAAATATTAACAAGCCTACAGTCAGGTTTTGTTTTTTTTTTTCTCGAAACCCAAATTATATAATCGATTGATCATTTTGTGCGCTTTGATGCAAGCTAGGCAATGGTGAGATGGTAGCACTTTCAAGTTGCAGTCGATATGTGTGCGGTTCGATGCGAGTACTGAAAGGGAAAAGTGCACTATTCCCGACACAGGTTATTCGACAAATTTTTTTTTCTTACTATTCATAAATAAAAATATAATCAACAAAAAAATAAATTAGCAAGATCTGTCGTATGTGCTATGAGGATCGAGCCTGGGTACTACGTAAGTCATCACATTAAAATAATAAATCCTCTTGATAACCAACTGTGTCACGAAAGTAAAAAAAAAACTGCGATCGAGTTCTGTACATGAATATTATCAGTAACTGTCAATAAAGAAAAGGCACAATTGATATATCCCATGATATCGCCATGTATAAAAAGATACTAGTTGGCTTTATGAAAAAAGACAGTTCTTGAACTACTACTGGTATGAATGCAGACTGCTTTTTAACCATTTGGTTGCACTGCAATGCAACTTCCCAGCAATCTTCCCAGAAACTCCATTTTTGGGTAAAAGTTTTCCTTCTACCGTGAGTGGCAGACACACACAAATAATTTTTTTTTAAATTGTTAGTGAAGCGATTTTGCTTTTAGTTTTACTTAAAAAAAATCTTATTAAAAAAAATCAAAATAAATAATCACTGGTAGACTTTACTGACTGTTAGTTTGTTTGAAGTTTAGAAGTGATCTGACAAGAAGGTTTCTGTTAATTCTTCTTCTATTTGTAAAATTCTGCCTAGTCTTGCTTTTCATATGGTATTATTGGTGTCATAGTTAATTTTGCACATTATTCTTATATTTCGAGGAGTAAAATACAAGTATACTATACTTGTGGTCATACCAACCATATATTTGTGGGATGTTTTTTCTTTTGCGGGATGTTTTTTTTATAAGCAATGACATTTTTGAACAACACCTAAAAAGGGAATAATTTTTAAATGTATCAATGAGCGGTACCTATCCTCCTTACTATAGTTCATAGCATAGGTAGACTTATATTTATTCTTACTTTATAATAGTACTTCCCATTCCCCTCCGCCCCCTCCCCCTCCCAGTTTCTTTGCTCTTACTAAAACTAACATTTTGCTTTGAAAGCTATGTGTTTTCATTGCTTGACAAAATAAAACTGCTGTTTTTAATTGGCTCAAATTTTATTCGTGTTATCTTGAAAATATTGCTCCTTGAATAGAATTAAAAATTAACTAATTTTGCAGCTTTTTAATCATATTCAAACCTCCTCAACTCCTTCTGGGTTAAGTTGTTTAAACACGCCAACTCGTGCAGAAACTCTTCTCCAAGAATTCTAAAAGCCATCCGACTGGCAGACGAACTCATGTTGTGCTACCTACGAAAATTGTGCGCTTACATGCTGATGAACACCTTAGAGAATGCAATAAAAAAAAAAAAAAAACAAAATAAAAAAAAAAAATAAAATCTATCTAAATGCAAATTCTTCTATGCAAACTATTCTAATTCGGATTGTTTTGCTGCTTCTTACTCGGCTGCTGATGTTGTTTTTCTTATTTTAAAGGTACTCTTACTCTGTTTGTATGACGTATTTGAGTATGGGTGTGTGTGTATTTTCGGGAGTAAGTATTCAGTAAAGCAGAAGAGCACACACATCCATACACACACACACACACACACACACAACAGCTTCAGTTGAAACGCCACCGGGTGTTGCGGATAATGGCAACGTGAGTGGTATTTGATTTGCATGACATATTTTTGTGAGTTTATTTTAAAGTTTTCACTATTTGCCGAAACAGATTGAAGTGAGATTCAGCAACTGAATCAGCTGAAACGTGTACTTATGCAAATATGTTTAAAATGTAGGTCAGGAGAGGATATGCAAAAAAGAAAAACAACAACAACTACAACATATCTAAGATAAGTTAATGCAATCATATGGTTATAATATAAATACCAGAAACATATTTTTTATACATGCCTTGGCTTGTTTTGCATTTAGCCTGAAAGTATGTGTTAATTTTTGCAGCTGTTTATTGCTGATTATCGCTTACAGTTGAGTTTGCTAAGTTTGATTTAAATAACTTGCTTTTGTTAAGTATAGTGTTTTATTTTGAAACAATATTATTAAGTTTACTTAGATATTATTTTATAAGTAATCGAATTATGAACTCTGCATTTTTTTTTCAATAAACTTAAATTTTCACACCAGAATTTTTTTATAATGTAATTTGCATGAAATCGAAAACACGTTTTGCGGGTTGCTTCTTAGCAAAAGTTTAAAAGAGAGCATGACAAAAACTGTTTAGATTTCAAACACAAATTCCATATCATGCACCAGACCGATTTGGACAAATTGAGGCTTGTTGGAAAAGTCCATCTCAATACTAATTTTTTTAAAAATATTTTATCGTTATAAATACTTCGCACCCTTTTGTCGGATTGAGATTTAAAAAATTTTGTTTATGAAAAATAACACATTTCGGTTCATATTCATGTTACAATGAGGAAATATGGCACAGGACTGGATTAGCTCAGTTCCCATCATATTGCTCAAAACAGGCGTAATCAGAAGTAACCGAAAGAAACAGGAAATAAAAAAAAACGTCGTAATTATTTGGAAAGGACTTTTATTCTACAAACACTCACACCATAATAAAGATCACGGCTTAAGCCTACTTTAAAGAACCCGCTGAATTTCAAGGGGAGGGTAGGGCCACAGGCGTGATAGTGACCTTTTTTTTCAATACCATTATAATCTACGAAAAAAGGCTACCTTGTACGAATGTTACAATTATAATTCTGCCATGCCTTGTACCAAACTACTTTATGAAATTTAAGCAGATTCATTAAACTAGACTTGTTTCAAAATCACTTTCTACCACCTACCACCAGAAAATAAAAGACACCTTTTAAAACTATTTTTTTTTAAGCTCTATTTAATTTTAGACCAACATTTTTTTTACATTATTAAAGTTTAACTATTTCAGTTTTATCTCTGACATTTTGGTCCAAAAATATTCTTCGATAAGGTAGAAAAGTGCAATACCGCGAAAGATCTTAAATTTACGGTGAGCAAGATTTCTGGCGAATGTTTCATCTCATCTCTTTCAAAAAAATTCAATATCTCCCATAGTAGCGGTAAACTCCTGAAAAGTGTTCATTTTTTCAGTGATATTTTTCAAAATGTCGGCCTCAGAGGCTTTTATTAAAATTCTTTAGCCTGGTACCGCTTTATAAGCGTGAAATATAATCCTCATATACGCCTCTTCATATGATATACATAATCAACGCCCTCATTTTTTGATATGAAACTTCTTAGGCGGCGATGTTAGGAATTTTTTTGATGGAAACATTTCAAAAAATACGTATACATGTAACAAAAAAGTGAAACGTTTTTGTTTATATACATGAAACAAAAAAGTGAAACGTTTTTGGTTATAAGCATGTAACAACACAGTGGCAATGTATATAATAGCTGCCTATATGAGACACCGTAGTTGGCAGTTTTAGGGTTTCGCTGGTTTCGATGCTAATGTCAGGATTTAAAAATCCAAGATGGCGGATAGGGTGCCACCAGTACCGAATTAAGACTACTTGATGCCCTAAGCAATTCAAGCCAGTGGGCCGCCTATAAACTAGTTAACTGGTATCGGTGTTTAAACATTTTTTTAATATACTTTTTACAACGAGTTAGATCATTACGTATCTTTCAATATGCAGGAAAGACGGAAAAGATACATGGAGTTGGCATTACTATAAAACCAAAAGCATACATTTTTTTTATTTATTGAAATCAGACTTGCGACTTTTACGAGCATAAATTCGCGGATAATAATTTTTAAGTTCAACTTTTTTAGCATATCTACTTTTATATATAAAATTGATAAAGCAGCGAGTCTTTCCTGCAGCATCGTTCGTTTCTCAGTTTTTATTATTTTTAATTTCGAAAAAGCTCTTTCCGCTGTACAGTTTGATACCATCAGGCATAAAAATTTACTCAGGGCTGTGTCCAGACTAAGGAACGCTGATTTAATTTTATCATAGTGTACTATTTTGTACAACAGTGCGTTAGTTTGATTTGAACTTGTGCAAGACAAACCACTTATTTAATTTATGATATATGAATGAAACTGCTACATTTGTTTCGGTCCATAAATCCATGATAAACGTTGTTTCGGTCCAAGGTAGCTTTACCATATGCCAGAGTCAACATTTGGAATACGTCCGCGCAGTTAAATTTGTTTTTCACACAGAACTTGATACAGATTCTTTGATTAATTTTTTTTGAATAGGCAAAAAAGTCTCTAGAAGTGACTTCCGGGTCTTGTAATACCTTGCTGACTTTTCGGAAGGTTTGAAAAATTCGTCCCACATGGTACCAACGTAAGTACGAACTCTAATTTCTGTAGTTTTTCTGTAGCAAATTACAAGAAAATAAAATTTTCTGTGCTGCCGTCATTTTTCTGTAGACAATCGATAATCTCAAAGAGTTAATAATTCCATGTAAATATTTCTGAGGAATATTACCGGATCTATGTTTTTGTAGATAATAGGTATTTGGTAATAGATACGACAGTAAATTATCATTATTAGAATAAGGTATCCTTCAACCAGTAATGTAGAAAATAGTGATAGTAGCAATAATTTTTTCGGTGCTGTTTATGGTGCTGCCCCCCGAGACGTGATGCCCCAAGCAGTTACTTAATTTGCTTATGGGCCAATTTAGAACTGGGTGCCACCTCGATTTTTTCATTTGTATTGTTGCGAATCCTTGTAATTTTAGCATTCTGACAACGGATTTGATTTCGATTCTGATAGGGTGGATAGGGTACTGACAAGCTATAAATGTCAGTAATACCAATTGAAGCACAAATCAATTATTCTGGAAGAGAAAGAGTGTATACTGAGAAGAAATTTTACTTCTTTCCTGTATGCACACTATACTGTTCCTTTTTTTCTGTGCAAATTTGCTGAGCACCAATGATCAACGTTTAAAAATTTTTGATTTGGATTATTGTTACCAAATTTTGATGTTTGGATTATTGTATAGCGAACAAAATACCAATACTGTGCGGTTTGACACTAGTTTATAGGAATAATTTAATCTATTTAGGATGAAGGTAAATGGATTGCCTACAGTAATTTTAATTTATTAATGTATTATATATAAAGTGTTGAACATATAAATTCATATCAAATTTTTTAAAGTTTTTTTGTTGATTCGAAAAACCGATGCTTAAAATTTATCAGGCCATGCAACTGTTTGAGGTAAAAAAAAATCTGAGTAATCTTGCACTATTTTTTAGCAACAAATGCTTTGCAACATTTAGACATACTTTAAATTGTTTATAAACATCGCCACATGTAGCTAAACATGTTTTTATAGCACACTTTTTCTAGCAAATCGAACAAAAGAACACAAATACAACTTAAGAGAAACGCCACAATAGAGCGCAAGTGAGCCTAAAGCTAAGCTCATAATTTAACGCTCTTCTCCGCTGCGTGCTAAATGCTCTCGCTCTCTAGAGTGCAGACTTAGTGATTGATTAAATCTGAGTGCAAACATTGCGCAAGTCGTTGGCAGCCTAGTTTACAGCCGTGCAGCCGTTTTGTATGTCTTCTGTTGGGTATGGTTATTTTTTTTTTCCTTTCTATGCTCCATCTTTTTATCATCGTTTTCCTTTGCTTTAAATGGTAAATGTCAAAAATGACAGTTCATGGCAAACAGCTGTGTCTGCGACTTGTGTGCAGCGTCAATTAATAAAAGAAAACACGCGATTTTGTCGATACGTAATAATTTTAATGCTTTTTAGTCATAGATAATAAATTGTTCGGATGTTCATGCATTTAATTGAAGTGATGAAGTGATTTGAAGTTCATTAAGTGATTATTTTATTGTTGTTGTGTTGATACGTACTTCCGTTCAATAACGTTCGTAGTACTAGATAAATGTCAAAGGCGCAACAACAGCAACAAATTCTAAACATCAATTATCGTTGCATCAAATTTAAAAGTATTAAAAAAAATGTGAATTAAGTTGATGTCAATTAAATTGATTTAAGTGATATTAAAAATATACTTATTTTAGAGCTCTTGAAATGTTTAGTAGAAAATCATTAAAATATGCGCCACAATGTCTGTCACTATTTTGTGACGTTTCCTATGTATGTGACTGTGGGTGAGTGAGTGTGCCTGTACGCAACCACCACCTACTAACGAATTCAACACTACCGGTTGTTGATAACAAAAGAAAACAACAAGAACAACTACCTACGACAACATTGGTGAAAACTTTCGTTTTCCAATATAAACCTCGTAGGTGCTGGCAATATTCACCATGAGGTAAGTTTTTATTTAATTTTATTAGGAACTAATTTTATGGAATGATTTTACTGGAGAACATATTTAAGGGAACTTGTAATCGAAATAACGGTTAAAGATATTGATTTAAAAATTTTGTATATTTTTATAGAACTACATATTTAATTTTAATTTCTTTGCAATAATAAAATACTTGGCGCACCACAAAAAAAATAACATTTTTTTTGTTTTTGCGGGCAGGATATCTCTAATATGCAATATCTGAAAAAATCCTGTTGAACTATACACTTAAGACTAGGGGCTGAGAGTGAAATTTTAATTTATAAAAAATGGTGGCTCACGAAGGTCAAAACAACTTATTGCATGCGATTTCGTAGACCTTAAAAAAACCTCAATGCCAATCCGTGAAAAATAAGTTACTTAAAGCCCGCAAACATTTTTTTTTCAATCGTACGATTAGTTTTTGGATGTCAGGGACGCGTCGATAATTCAGAGGTTTTTTTTGCACCAAAATTGGCGACAATTACAGTCGACACGTAGAGAAACAACTGTCTTCAAAACTGATGTTGATTTTACAATATATGAAACATGGGTCTAATAATTTTTGAATGCATTTGAATTGGGTCTAATTAAGTTAACTGAATGAATTGAATAAATTGAATGAATTGAATGAATTGAATGAATTGAATGAATTGAATGAATTGAATGAATTGAATGAATTGAATGAATTGAATGAATTGAATGAATTGAATGAATTGAATGAATTGAATGAATTGAATGAATTGAATGAATTGAATGAATTGAATGAATTGAATGAATTGAATGAATTGAATGAATTGAATGAATTGAATGAATTGAATGAATTGAATTGAATGAATGAATTGAATGAATTGAATGAATTGAATGAATTGAATGAATTGAATGAATTGAATGAATTGAATGAATTGAATGAATTGAATGAATTAAGGGAATGGAATGAATTGAATGAATTGAATGAATTGAATGAATTGAATGAATTGAATGAATTGAATGAATTGAATGAATTGAATGAATTGAATGAATTGAATGAATTGAATGAATTGAATGAATTGAATGAATTGAATGAATTGAATGAATTGAATGAATTGAATGAATTGAATGAATTGAATGGATTGAATGAATTGAATTAATTGAATGAATTGAATGAATTGAATGAATTGAATGAATTGAATAAATTGAATGAATTGAATGAATTGAATGAATTAAGTGAATTGAATGAATTGAATGAATTAAGTGAATGGAATGAATTGAATGAATTGAATGAATTGAATGAATTGAATGAATTGAATGAATTGAATGAATTGAATGAATTGAATGAATTGAATGAATTGAATGAATTGAATGAATTGAATGAATTGAATGAATTGAATGAATTGAATGAATTGAATGAATTGAATGAATTGAATGAATTGAATGAATTGAATGAATTGAATGAATTGAATGAATTGAATGAATTGAATGGATTGAATGAATTGAATTAATTGAATGAATTGAATGAATTGAATGAATTGAATAAATTGAATGAATTGAATGAATTGAATGAATTGAATGAATTAAATGAATTGAATGAATTGAATGAATGAATTGAACGAATTAATTCTCTTCGAAAACTTACTAAAAAATTTTGTTCATTTTATGTGCTACTGCAAGGTTAACCAAGGAAGTAATTTGAATGAGGTAGTGTTCCATAATCAACCGGAAGTATTTTACTTTCGAATAAAAGAGCCACAATGAAAAAAAATATTACGTACTCTATATAGCGCAAAATCTGTTCCAAATTATTAATGATCCATCCTTTCAGTTTTTGCCTCAAATCTAGTGCTTTTTAAGTTTCTAAGCAATCCTTTGTACAAACTTTTCTATCACTTTTTTAGATATAATGATTAGATATAATGTAGATGTAATGCAATAGATTAGATATAATGAAGGAAATAAAGAAAGATCAAAGTGTGGTACGCCATAGATTGAACGGATTCCTAACTTTTCACTTGAACAAACGAGGTCGGCTTCTTTTCATTTTGTGATGTTCCACATTGTTTTACAGAAACATCAAAATATGTCGTTCATAATCAATCTGTGACAGCTTAAGGGGGGTGGGGAGGAGGGTAAGGGTTTTAGCGTAAAAAAAAATTTTTTGTGAATTTTTTTAAGAGTTCCACATTTCTATGTGGGAAAACATTCTATGATTATTTTTTTTTTCATTTAAAAAGTTTTGGTGGCCATCTGAAGCAGAGTTGTAAACTTCATAGCTCAATTAGCTCACTTACAGCAACTTCAATATTTCCGTGTTTGCTGAAATTCGAAGAACTTACTTCGTCGGCGTGACAGCAAGAAAAAAATGTGAATGCATTGTTGTTGTTTGCTTGCTGCTGTGCGTATTTTGTTATTATTTAATCGTAATGTTGTTTTTGTTTTTTTCGCCTCCATCAAATTTCTAATTTTTTTTTAATTTATAATCTAGCTCACTGCCACGACACCCCTGATCTAAAGTGTAAGCTGCTAATTTCCGAGAAAAATTCCGCCATTTTGTAGGTGGGAAACCCCCTTAAAGCAAAAAAAAAATGTTATGAAGAGTTGGGGGGAGGTATTTCATATGTAGAAAATGTGTACCAAGTATGAAATGAATCGGTCCAGTACTTTTCAAATGGCAGTGAGCAAGGACTCTGAAAAAGTAGTTTTGAGAAAAACGCGTTTAAAAGTTTATGAGCTTATGAATCGATGTTCGAGGTACACTTACTTGAAAATACTTATCTCCGTTAGTTTTACTCGGATCGACTTCAAATTTGGACACAATATTTTTAAGATGTTGTGCATTCATATAAAAAAAATAAATAGTAATAAGAAAAGAAACCTTACCCCCTCCTCCCTTCCCCCTTCTCCCTTCTCCCTTAAGCAAGTATGAAACTATTGTATGAGATATTGTTACTTTGTTTTGCCATTTGTGAACCATGATTATTATTCCAACATGTCTTCTCTTGGTGCGAAATTTATTTAACACTCGATTGAGTAATTTTTTAAGTTCAATAACTTTGAAATTGCTTATCCAAGCTAACTCGCATACATGACTGAAAGTTAAATCAACGCATAGTTTAGGCAAATTTTGTAACGTTTACAAAACAAAGCACTAGAAACAAGAATATCTTGTATTACTTCAACCTCAGTGGGTATAAAATCCTTTTATTTTTTTATTTTTTTTTTTTTTTTTGTGGTGTGCTTGCCTTTAATTATCGAAAATTACGCTGACATAACAGAAGAGCAAACCTTTTTCACGACACTGCAAAATAAAAAATGTACCCCTTTTTTTTTTGTAAAGTCCACATAGCTGCTGCTTGGCATATCTTCACGAATAGCGGATACCACAGAGCCTAGCATATTCAACGCTTGTGTAGCTGATGAGCCGCCACTGCTTATCAGTTGCTTAATTACTTTGACATCGAATATCACCACCAACACCATCCACCAGAATAATTGTGTGCGTATGCGTATGAAGCAGTGTGCTTGTGTTGGTATGCAAGTGATTTACATGTGTTGGCATGGGTTAAAGAAGTCGCGTCTATCGTGACACGGATATCAATTTTCATTACCGCGACTCACACCTAAACGGGTTGACGCAGTATGCCACGCCTGCTCAACATGGGTTGCGGTTGCTTTCCTTTCAATGTATAACGATGATGATTTTCATGGGTACGAGTAGATGTAATTGGAAGACAAAAGCGGTAATGATGACGATGACAATGACTTGGTATGATTTTTGGGAATCTAGAGCGTGTGTCGTTTGTTAACTGTCAGCACTAAAAATGTTACCACTCTTTGCTGAATTAAGTAGCAAAACAAAAAATGATAAAAAGTACAAAATGTTGACAAATCCAATAGCTTTATATAGCTAGATTCAGTAAAAATCAAAGGATTCAAATTTTGAAAAGATTTTGTTACACATATGACAGAGCAAACTATACAAAATTTTCTCATAGATATTTTGCATTCGATTTGTGTGAGTTTGATTATATTTTAAGATATTTTGATTTAAAGTCTGCAACGGCATAGATAGACGAAATGCGTTAAGGATGTCGGGATTAATGGTCGTTACCCAAAATATTTATATTTAAACCTTTACCTCCTGCACGTGAATGCATTTTGAAACATTCCGAAATCGCTTTTTAGAAATATATTTAAGCATTTGTTTAGGTAAAATACAAATCAGATATCTTAAGGTTCCTGGGAGAAAAAGTCAATTCAAAATATACCTTTCTAGAACACTAGAAGTAAAATTTCCAAAAATCCCTTCTGATCTAATTTCGACCCAAAGTGGCATACATTTTCAAGTTTTTCGTCAATGTTTTCCACCAAGTTAACCTGGAAAAAAAGATTTAAGAGACACTTATCCCATGTTTTTGAGGATTTAATTTCGTGACCATTTTTTTTACTCGAGTGCACCATTTTCCATAATAAGTGCTTCCAAAGACCCAAAATTTTTGATTTCTTTAAATACTTTACATTTTTTGGGAGAAAACATTGTTAAGAGTGGCAAAAAACTATTTATTCAGCTTTAGAAACAGTTTAAGCATACCAAAAAAAAAAAACACCCTTTTTTCATTGCCCTTTTTTAATTTAACGAATCAACCAATCGCTTTGAATCATGAACATGGTGTTCTGTCTCTCAATCAATTATAATTTTAATTTATATTTATATAATTTTTTATAATTAATAAAAAAATTGGATCCTTGCAAATATTATACCCCAACGCGTACTGCGTAAGGGGCTTATTAACTTTGTTATTCCATTTGTAACGCCAATAAGGAGGCGTGGTAGGAATAGAAAAGTATATATATTTTTGATCAGCATCACCTCCTGAGTCGATTTCCGTCTGGCCGTCCGTCTGTCCGTCTGCCCGTCTGTCGACACGATAACAGCCGTAACTTTAAGGCTATCGCGATGATATTCAAAATATAAGCTTGTTTTTAAAAAAGGAAGATCAAGTTCGAGAATGATCGGATGAAAACCACGCCTACCTCCCATACAAAGTGACTTTATTTTAACCGTAAAATCTCTTCAGAATCCACAAACATTAATGAAATGCCTTAAAATTTGACACATATGCTTTGATATTCAATATAAATTCTTACTATGAAATTTGAAAAAATCGGATGAAAACCACGCCTACCTCCCATACAAAGTGACTTTATTTTAACAGTAAAATCTCTGTTCTTCAATTGGTCTTCAATATAAATCCTGACAATGAAATTTGGAAAAATCGGATAAAAACCACGCCAACCTCCCATTCAAAGTAGCTTTATATTAACCGTAAATCCCTTAAAAATCTGCTCAAATGTTTTGAAATTTTGCACATAGACTTTTATATATCATATACTATACAATAGACTATCACTATGATATTTGGCAAAATCGGATGAAAACCACGCCTACCTCCCATACAAAGTGGCTTTATTTGAAACGTTACATCGCTTAAAAATCTGCAAAAATTACAGAAATGTCTGGAAATTTTGCTTACAAACTTTGATATTTAGCATAAGCCACTCTTTGATATTTGGAAAAATCGGATGAAAACCACGCCTACCTCCAATACAAAGAGACTTCATCAAAATTGAAAAACTTTCGAAAATATATATAACTGAATGACATCTTGTCTGGATGTACCCAAGTTCCGCCCACTTCGGTTATCCAACCCATACATATATTATTCGGTAAAATGTGGAGTCCTTATGCTAGAAAAGTGGGTGTGGCATTTTACTTTGCTTACAAATTACTCTATGTGGCAGCTTAGGGTACAATTAAATTAAGCGTATGACACAAACATTTTTGCAGATTATACATACAAATTTTATAGACGTCTAAAGACTTCGGATATACTTCAGTACGGCCGCGGGGGGGTATTTTTGCTTCGGTACCCTGCCATTCCTTACTAGTTTTTTTTTTTAATTTCGTAGAGCTTGATTGAGGATTTGCCACGTCCAGGTTTGTTTTTGCAAATCTTATATATTAGCCTTAATTTAATGGAAAATGTTGGGGTATCGAAGAAAATCACATAAACGCACATTCTATGTAACTCGTGGGTACTCTAGCATTTATTTATTATGGACATTTTTAGAGATATGCAAATGTGATTAAAAGATTATTTCTCAATAAATAAAAAGATAAACTTTTGTCACAGACAATGAAAAAATAATTCAGAAACGTTTTTGTATGACACCTCAAGGTAACTTGGTCTAGCAAATGGGTGGAATGTAAAAACAAGGTAATCAAGTCCCTATGTTAAACTTGTATGAAATAAAAAAATTTCAATGTCATCGTTATTTTTTTTTTTTAAGGAATTTAAACTCAAAAGGAGCATATTTTGCAAAGAAACCGAGAGAAAATGAGGGACGAAAAGAGTTTTTCTTAAGAATGACGCTTGCGCGCTCTACGAATTTAGACAACAACACCCAGTTTATGTCAGCTGTAAATTATTTCAGTAGATACGCTATTGACGGAAGAAAAAAAAAAGAATACTTAAAGAAAGACAAGAATGCAAATAATAATAATGAAACTAAAATAATTCAATTAAAGGATGCACAAACTAAAATTTAAGTAATTGTTTTAAACAGAAAAATATATTGACATTAGAAAAATACTTCAAAACTTATCGAAAGCTGTATACAAGAGTTGATAAAACTTCTTCAAAATATATAGGATGATACAGATACAGGTAAAAAAGGCGACATAGGGGCAGTGACACGTTTTTAAAGAAATTTATAGACAACTTTTTCAAGCTTAAAGAATTTCAGCACGCTGACGGAATTTTTCAGTTGAACTATTTTACTGGCTGAATTTAATAGCTAGAATACTGATGGAATTAAATATAATAATTAAATGTTTGTTTCTACCGTATGCATGAAATGGAATGAAGCGCAATAAAATATGTGTCATGTGACCAACACCAGCAGCAGCAGCACGAGCTTGAAATGGGCGACTGTTAATATGGGGCACAATAGCTGCAAACTTTGATGATGCACTGTATTAGTTTATCTGTCATGACATACTCGGTTAAACTTCAAGGATAATACTGAAAGGGGTCGGTCGCTCGGTCGGTGAGTGAGCATAGGGGGCGGTAACTACACGGGTCGCTGAGGGTAAAAAAATTAAGAAAGAAAGAACGAAATAAAGTTTGCTGTGATTATGATGACGATGGCTCTGAAGCTGAGGCTGGCACTTACGATGATGATGATGACGCTGGCGGCGCATAATAATGAAGCTTTAGCTACTGTGTTTCAGTTGCTGCTTGCCGTGTATGATGATGATGATGTTGATGGCCATGATAAAGTTTGTCATGCAGATGATGTTGGTGTTGATTGTGTTGTTGCTGCCGCTGCTATATTGGTGTTAGTTTAGCTGTTGGAGTGATGTTGATGCAATGAAAATTTAGCTGCAACAAAAGTATTAAAACAGCAAAAAAAAAAAAAAATACGTCAGACTGACAGACGGTTAGTGTGGTGGTGCTGCCCCCGAAGTATTACACTGCTCCGGAGCAGCACGGGCAAAACTGTTAAATTGGGTGAGGGTTTTGTTGTTGGTGTTGATTGTGGATGCACAGCATTGCAAATTTGACCTAATTTCATATTGTTTGCCATGCATCTTTTTGACAATTTTTTTAAAGCATCTCATTTTCATTCATTTAAGTGCAAAGTAGATATTTTAAAGCCATGCAAAAATGTCGCAGGAATGCGGTAGAAAGCAAAAAAAAAAAAAAGTGGTAGCAGAACGTGAGCTGGTAGTCGATAGTATAAGTTGGTGGTGGCTGCATGAAGCGTGTTTGTGGCCCTAGAGCGGTTGATGCGGCTTTAAAGGAATTTTTGTGTTGTTTTTTTGTGTTTTTTTTTGTGCAGCAACAGCAGCACATAAAAATTAAATTAGATACACAGATACAGACACATTGACACAGATTTTATACAGACACACAAATACTAATGAAGTTTTATAATTAAATAACAACAATAACAACAACAGCAGCAACTTTGGGCGCTTCCTGATCTTTTGTTCTTTTTTTTTTTTGTATTAAAGAATTTTCGCTCTATGTATATCATGTTGTTTACTACTCAGAGGTAGCTGCCTTGCTTGATGGCTGCTTGATTGGCTGCATATGAAAACGTAAAGTTTTGGTCTCATATTACTTCTTTTATTTTGAGCCACGTTATATATGCAGTAAGAAATTCTTTCTGTTGGTGCTAGTTTTTGTGTTGTTGCTGTTGTTGCTCACTCTTGGTGTTAATAATGTTGCTCAAGTTTTTGATGATGATGATGATGATGATGTTTGTTTGTATGTTAAAAATTTTTAACATAATCGTCAAGTTGCTGGCCATTTATTTATAGGTCAGTGTCGTATATACTAAAAACACAATTTTGGGGAAGTATAAGTAAAAGCAAGTTAGTTAGAATGAGAATTTCTTACTAAATGCTTGATATGAACACTCTCATAACTTGCCATAATTGCATTCGGGATTCTACTGCAAGCCAAAATTTTGAGGTTACGTCAAGCAAAAGCAATTTGATCTGAGATAATTAAAAGGGGTCAAACTTGCGTTCAAGTGATGGCCAAAAGTTCACAAAATGTTGCATTTTATTGTGAATCAATTTCATTGCATGGCATCTCCAATTCAAATAACTTATTTTGTATTTTTTGTCAACTTTGTCAGTTATAATCATCCCAAGTTATGTCTTCAATAAACTCAAATTACACCTATTAAGGAATGCATTTAAATTTTATAACAACGTCTCTGGATAATATTCTTTCAGATTCATGAAAGGATCCAACGAGATAGTGCCAGCTCTTTACCACAGTATACAGAAATCGGTCTAATAAATAGTGAAATTGTTCTGGGATGGGTGTGCAGGAAGAAATAAATAGAAGCCAGTAATAATTTTGCCCTGCAGCTGGTTTGTTCAAGAATGTTCTCCAAACGTTGACCAAATTAAGGTATGCTTACCCTATAGTTGGTCACACTTTTATACCACCCTATCGCGTGTTCTGGTATAGGATAGACGTTCAGTCAGAAAAGTCCAGACGAAAACCCTGATAAATAGATATATATGAATATAATGAAGAATTTTTTCCATTAATCTGTTCTCGCCAAACACCTATTTGTAACTTGAAGGTGTATGTAGAAGAATTATACAAAAACCATGGGCAGTGGGACTTCTTATTTCAAAAGAGCAAAAAGATTATTCAACATTATAAAAAACAACCCTCACTACGAGGTAGGAACGCTCATAAAAATTTGTAACTATATTTTAAAGTTATGTTTTGAAGATCAATCATTAGATTCTTCAAAAAAATTAAAAGTTTACCACTTTTTTATTGTTTTTATTTCCAGGCTAGCAATATTAACGATATTAACAAATAAATCGTTAAAAATACTAAAAAAAAAATATATAAAAATTAGGGTATATTTGTTTACTTCCTTTACTTGCAGGGAGAGAGTATAAGAAGAATTGAGAAAAGAAATGTTACAAAGAGAAAAACAGTAGAAAAAGTACGTGAACAGAAAACTGGTAAAAACTTGCAAATCGAACGACGACCCAAAAAGATTGTGCAAATGCGAGTTATTTTTTTTTTTAATAGGAAATCTGCAAAAAATAATCTTTTAACAGCTTGTTTTTTTTAAACAATTTTTTTCGGTAGCTGCAAGTTCTTGCAAGTAAAAAAAGTAAAAGTTTTTCGGATAAGTGAACACTTTACAAGTAAAAACTTGTAACACTTTGTAAAAATTTCTTGTTAATGAACAAATCAAAAAGTGATTTGAGAATAAAAGAAAAGTAAAAATAAAACTGATCCCAAAACAATTTCATTATTATCCGTTTGGTTTCTTGGGAAGCAGTGAAAGCAAATAAATGCTTATGTAGCGTATGTTACGGTACTGTAGCGTAGATTTGAGAGAGCAGTACATTAACGCTGTGTATCATAAAAATAGCATAAAAATTATTATTCCGAATGTGTGGCGGATTTTTAAAGACAATGAAAGAAGAGAGTTTAAACAGTTTAATTGTGGTTGCGAATCAGGAGACAGAGAAATCATAGCAATTCATGTTCGACCAGAGACCTGCAAGCGGTAGCATTTTTACTATTTATAATCTACTTAATACAAAAGAAATGGACGGACACAGCATAAAATATTCGACGCCACCGCATTAACTTATATAACACAAATTGACGTTGCGTTAGCTGACCATACCAATGTCAAATACTGTGCCTTGTTTGAAATCCGGTTAAGCGGTAGTACATACGATCCGATCACGTACAACGTATCAATGCAAGCACTGCAACCACCACAAAAAATATTCAACAGCTTCGAAACCACCGCCTAAAATATTCACGAAAACGCATTGAATCAGAACACAAATTAATGTATTGGTGTGAGAATGAGTATGAGTATGAGTATGAGTATGAGTATGAGTATGAGTATGAGTATGAGTATGAGTATGAGTATGAGTATGAGTATGAGTATGAGTATGAGTATGAGTATGAGTTTTTTTTTTTTTTTTTTTTTTTTTTTTTTATTCGCGAAGGGGGAACCTTCAAAAGGCGCCACCGTGCAGGTGGGAGTGTGCGATTCTTACGCACTAAACCTAACCTCCGCATTGAATCGTCGACCCTGTATAAGCCCCGTGGGACCGCCGCAAAGCATGACTTCACGGAGCATGGGAACAACACTAAGCTGGAAACTGATGGACTTGTGTCCGTATTCTAAAAGATTTGGTCATGGGCTTGTCTATAAACTCAACCTTATCTATTTCGCAAACGCTCAACTCTTCGCAGTTCGTCGATAATCAGTCGTGCTAGGGTGCTAACCACTGACCAGTTAGCTTCATTTCTCAGCATAAGGGTAACCAAGTTTTGATCAGTCACCGCTTCGCCGAGACTGACCGAAGCCTCAAGTCTGGCATTTTGGAACTTGGGGCACTCGAAGAGGACATGGGCCGCGTCTTCTGGTATACTTCCCTCGCAATGGGTACAATAGGGATCTGCTACGTGCTTGTATTTGTGCAGATATGCCCTGAAGCAACCGTGCCCGCTTAAAATCTGCGTAATGTAGAAGTTCATGGAGCCGTGAGTTCTACCAAACCAAGCGGTAATGTTAGGGATGAGCTGATGAGTCCATCGACCCTTAACTGAGCTATCCCAGCGATCCTGCCACTTTAGCAGGCTTCTCTCCCGTGCGAATCTTTTGCGAACTGTTGGGTTTTCGCTATTGGCTTCGAACAGCGTTTCCTCTACTAGAAGGTCGATAGGTATCGAGCTTGCAAGGACTAATGCTGCATCCTCGGAAACTGTTCTGAAGGCACAGCATACCCTGAGTGCGCCAAGTCTATGCACTGATTCAACACCACGTCGGTATGACTTCGTTCTCATTGCTGTGGCCCACACCGTTGACCCATACATCACGATGGATCGTACTACATTAAGGAGTAGTATCCTGCGCGCCTGTTTGGGGCCTCTCGTATTCGGCATCATTCTCGATAAAGACATGCATGCGTTGGATTTTTTTTTATGGGCATACTGGAGATGCTGCTTAAATGTTAATCGGGAGTCAGTCATCACGCCAAGGTATTTAATGCATTCCTTTGATTGCACCAGCGTCCCATTAACATTGATGCTTGCAACTTTCATCTTTTTGCGGCTGCTTATGAGCACCGCTTCGGTTTTATGTTCGGCTAGACAAAGACCTACTGACATAAGCCAGTTATATATAATGCCGATCGCCACACTACTGAGTGCCTCGACTTCTTCAAGATGTTTTGCAGTGGCCACAACCGCTAGGTCGTCCGCAAAGCCGACGATCTTAACGCCTGTGGGAACTGCGAGTCTAAGGACGTCGTCATACATAACGTTCCACAGCAGGGGCCCTAGGACTGACCCCTGTGGGACACCACCGGAGACGTTATACACCATTATCCCCTCGTCTATTGCATAGCGTAGTATTCTACCATCGAAGTAGTTCGATAATATCTTAGAGAGGTAGCGTGGAATTTCAAATTTTGTGAGCGCTTTCATTATCGTATCCCAGTTTGCGGAATTAAAGGCATTTCGCACATCCAGCGTTGCCACCAGGCAATACTGCTTTGCCCCCTTCTTCCAGCTAGTGCCTTCGATAGCTTTACTTGCTATGCTTGTAACCAGTTTTATGGCATCGGACGTAGAGTGACTCTTTCGGAAACCAAACTGTTGGCTCGAGAGTCCTCCTCTGGATTGTATTGCTTCTTCGAGGCGGTTGTACAGCAATTTCTCGAAGATCTTGCCTATCGTGTCGAGCAAGCATATAGGTCGGTAGGCTGAGGGATCCTCCAGAGAGCCGCTACCTTTTGGTATTAGCACAAGCTTTTGCGTCTTCCATTGTGCGGGGAATATGCCCTCTGTGAGACAAGCGTTATACAGCTGTACGAAGGCTTGTGTTTGGGCTGCAATGGCCATTTTTAGCGCGCGGTTCGGGATTTTATCTGGCCCTGGGGCCTTCTCGCTATGAACAGCATTGGAGATTTTCATTACCTCTTCTGCGGTTACCATGGAAATGGCTTGCACGTCGCCATGATTAATGACGGGCAGCATCGGTGGTTGCTGAGGGAAGAGCACACTTACAATGCGGCTAAGTATGCGAGGGCACGTGGGTGGTGGTCGTCCGAATGACTTCATCTTTTTCATTACCAGTCTATAGGCGGTACCCCATGGGGTTACGTCCGCTTCGTCGCATAACTGCAAGAAGCACTCGCGCTTCCTCGAACGAATCTTGTGTTTGAGCAGCTTCCTGCGCTCTCTATAGACCTCGCGCAGTTCTTCGAACGTGTCGGTCCCTCTGGCGCGGTAGTAACTTCTTCTGGCTTGGTGGCATTGGCTGCGTGCTTCGGCGATTTCGGCGGTCCACCAGTACACAGGCTCGTGGTGGTGCTTACTTGGCCTTCGCAACATCATCGCTGCGTCGCAAGATCTTTTCAGCTGCTCTGTTGCTTGCCTAGCCATATTCTGTGCTGAGCCAGTGAGGTGTATGTCAGCCATCATTGCTGTGAGGATACCTTCATCAAGCGTTTCGACCTTGTATGATGGCTCGCTATGGGGGCCTCTGCTCCGCCGGTTGGTTTGCCTTTCCAACGTGTACACGATTGCTTGGTGATCGCTATGCGTGTAGACGTCGCTTACTTGCCACTGTACTTGCGTGCTCAGGTCACAACTGGCAAATGTCAGGTCAATTACTGAGCTGCCATTCGCGTTGGAGAATGTACACTGCGTTCCCGTGTTTAAAAGCACAACCTCTAACGAAGCAAAAGCCTCCAGAATAATGAGCCCTCTTTGATTCGTTCTCTGGCTTCCCCAGTCTACGGCCCACGCGTTGAAGTCACCAGCAATAACAACTGGACTGATTCCTCTAACATCGTCAACTATTGCGTCGACAGTAACAGCAAACTCTTCTATGGATAGACTTGGTGCAAGGTAGCAGCTTACAATATGTGTGCCCATAACTTCTACACGAACAAAACCGTTTGCACGTGTATGCTGCCTCATTAGGGAAGGATGTCTTCCGCAGGACCATATGGCGGCTCTTCCAGAAATGTCTGATGCCCAGACTCCTGGTGCTTTCGCGTTATAAGGCTCACTCAAGATAGCTACATCAGTGCTTAGATCTCGAACGGTTTGCGCTAAAAGATCTTGCGCAGTATGAGTATGAGTATGAGTATGAGTATGAGTATGAGTATGAGTATGAGTATGAGTATGAGTATGAATATGAGTATGAGTATGAGTATGAGTATGAGTATGAGTATGAGTATGAGTATGAGTATGAGTATGAGTATGAGTATGAGTATGAGTATGAGTATGAGTATGAGTATGAGTATGAGTATGAGTATGAGTATGAGTATGAGTATGAGTATGAGTATGAGTATGAGTATGAGTATGAGTAAGAGTATGAGAATGAGTATAAGTATGAGTATGAGTATGATTATGAGTATGAGTATGAGTTTGAGTATGAGTATGAGTATGAATATGAGTATGAGTATGAGTTTGAGTATGAGTATGAGTATGAGTATGAGTATGAGTATGAGTATGAGTATGAGTATGAGTATGAGTATGAGTATGAGTATGAGTATGAGTATGAGTATGAGTATGAGTATGAGTATGAGTATGAGTATGAGTATGAGTATGAGTATGAGTATGAGTATGAGTATGAGTTTGAGTATGAGTATGAGTATGAGTATGAGTATGAGTATGAGTATGAGTATGAGTATGAGTATGAGTATGAGTATGAGTATGAGTATGAGTATGAGTATGAGTATGAGTATGAGTAGACAAAGACCTACTGACATAAGCCAGTTATATATAATGCCGATCGCCACACTACTGAGTGCCTCGACTTCTTCAAGATGTTTTGCAGTGGCCACAACCGCTAGGTCGTCCGCAAAGCCGACGATCTTAACGCCTGTGGGAACTGCGAGTCTAAGGACGTCGTCATACATAACGTTCCACAGCAGGGGCCCTAGGACTGACCCCTGTGGGACACCACCGGAGACGTTATACACCATTATCCCCTCGTCTATTGCATAGCGTAGTATTCTACCATCGAAGTAGTTCGATAATATCTTAGAGAGGTAGCGTGGAATTTCAAATTTTGTGAGCGCTTTCATTATCGTATCCCAGTTTGCGGAATTAAAGGCATTTCGCACATCCAGCGTTGCCACCAGGCAATACTGCTTTGCCCCCTTCTTCCAGCTAGTGCCTTCGATAGCTTTACTTGCTATGCTTGTAACCAGTTTTATGGCATCGGACGTAGAGTGACTCTTTCGGAAACCAAACTGTTGGCTCGAGAGTCCTCCTCTGGATTGTATTGCTTCTTCGAGGCGGTTGTACAGCAATTTCTCGAAGATCTTGCCTATCGTGTCGAGCAAGCATATAGGTCGGTAGGCTGAGGGATCCTCCAGAGAGCCGCTACCTTTTGGTATTAGCACAAGCTTTTGCGTCTTCCATTGTGCGGGGAATATGCCCTCTGTGAGACAAGCGTTATACAGCTGTACGAAGGCTTGTGTTTGGGCTGCAATGGCCATTTTTAGCGCGCGGTTCGGGATTTTATCTGGCCCTGGGGCCTTCTCGCTATGAACAGCATTGGAGATTTTCATTACCTCTTCTGCGGTTACCATGGAAATGGCTTGCACGTCGCCATGATTAATGACGGGCAGCATCGGTGGTTGCTGAGGGAAGAGCACACTTACAATGCGGCTAAGTATGCGAGGGCACGTGGGTGGTGGTCGTCCGAATGACTTCATCTTTTTCATTACCAGTCTATAGGCGGTACCCCATGGGGTTACGTCCGCTTCGTCGCATAACTGCAAGAAGCACTCGCGCTTCCTCGAACGAATCTTGTGTTTGAGCAGCTTCCTGCGCTCTCTATAGACCTCGCGCAGTTCTTCGAACGTGTCGGTCCCTCTGGCGCGGTAGTAACTTCTTCTGGCTTGGTGGCATTGGCTGCGTGCTTCGGCGATTTCGGCGGTCCACCAGTACACAGGCTCGTGGTGGTGCTTACTTGGCCTTCGCAACATCATCGCTGCGTCGCAAGATCTTTTCAGCTGCTCTGTTGCTTGCCTAGCCATATTCTGTGCTGAGCCAGTGAGGTGTATGTCAGCCATCATTGCTGTGAGGATACCTTCATCAAGCGTTTCGACCTTGTATGATGGCTCGCTATGGGGGCCTCTGCTCCGCCGGTTGGTTTGCCTTTCCAACGTGTACACGATTGCTTGGTGATCGCTATGCGTGTAGACGTCGCTTACTTGCCACTGTACTTGCGTGCTCAGGTCACAACTGGCAAATGTCAGGTCAATTACTGAGCTGCCATTCGCGTTGGAGAATGTACACTGCGTTCCCGTGTTTAAAAGCACAACCTCTAACGAAGCAAAAGCCTCCAGAATAATGAGCCCTCTTTGATTCGTTCTCTGGCTTCCCCAGTCTACGGCCCACGCGTTGAAGTCACCAGCAATAACAACTGGACTGATTCCTCTAACATCGTCAACTATTGCGTCGACAGTAACAGCAAACTCTTCTATGGATAGACTTGGTGCAAGGTAGCAGCTTACAATATGTGTGCCCATAACTTCTACACGAACAAAACCGTTTGCACGTGTATGCTGCCTCATTAGGGAAGGATGTCTTCCGCAGGACCATATGGCGGCTCTTCCAGAAATGTCTGATGCCCAGACTCCTGGTGCTTTCGCGTTATAAGGCTCACTCAAGATAGCTACATCAGTGCTTAGATCTCGAACGGTTTGCGCTAAAAGATCTTGCGCAGTATGAGTATGAGTATGAGTATGAGTATGAGTATGAGTATGAGTATGAGTATGAGTATGAGTATGAGTATGAGTATGAATATGAGTATGAGTATGAGTATGAGTATGAGTATGAGTATGAGTATGAGTATGAGTATGAGTATGAGTATGAGTATGAGTATGAGTATGAGTATGAGTATGAGTATGAGTATGAGTATGAGTATGAGTATGAGTATGAGTATGAGTATGAGTAAGAGTATGAGTATGAGTATAAGTATGAGTATGAGTATGATTATGAGTATGAGTATGAGTTTGAGTATGAGTATGAGTATGAATATGAGTATGAGTATGAGTTTGAGTATGAGTATGAGTATGAGTATGAGTATGAGTATGAGTATGAGTATGAGTATGAGTATGAGTATGAGTATGAGTATGAGTATGAGTATGAGTATGAGTATGAGTATGAGTATGAGTATGAGTATGAGTATGAGTATGAGTTTGAGTATGAGTATGAGTATGAGTATGAGTATGAGTATGAGTATGAGTATGAGTATGAGTATGAGTATGAGTATGAGTATGAGTATGAGTATGAGTATGAGTATGAGTATGAGTATGAGTATGAGTATGAGTATGAGTATGAGTATGAGTATGAGTATGAGTATGAGTATGAGTATGAGTATGAGTATGAGTATGAGTATGAGTATGAGTATGAGTATGAGTATGAGTATGAGTATGAGTATGAGTATGAGTATGAGTATGAATATGAGTATGAGTATGAGTATGAGTATGAGTATGAGTATGAGTATGAGTATGAGTATGAGTATGAGTATGAGTATGAGTATGAGTATGAGTATGAGTATGAGTATGAGTATTAGTATGAGTATGAGTATGAGTATGAGTATGAGTATGAGTATGAGTATGAGTATGAGTATGAGTATGAGTATGAGTGCGAGTGCGAGTGCGAGTGTGAGTATGAGACTGAGTAAAAGTATGAGTATTGGTGCTTTGTCCTCCTCTGTTGCTGCGCATTGTTTTTTTGCATTTTTGGAGAATAATATTTTCACTTAAGGAAGTAATTCAGAACATTTTGTGCAAATAGTTTTTTTGTTATTATTATACTATCCGTTAACAGTAGTTTAATAGCGAGTTAGTGAGTCAAAAATCACACTCACTGTCAATGTAAATGGTTTACTGCAGTGAATGAAAATAAGGGCAAATGTAGCATATTGTATTGTACTGTATCGTAGATTTAGAGAATAGTACAAAATGGAATATTGTGTATTGTTTATGGCTTCATTCGTTATTCTGTAGTGTTGTAGTTGTTGTGCTTGAACGCAAACACAATTGAAGCAAAAACATTTGTTCAATTCTTATTTCAATATCGTTAATGATAATTTTTCGATAATATTATTGTTTTAATTATCTTAAAATTACCGTAAACGATATCGAGAACCAGAAGTTTTTCAATACGCAAACTTTACAAACAGTACTGCCTGCATGTAGTATGGAATGATAAAGTTCTCTTATTTTTTATGCGATCGTAGTTTGTTGTATGTGTTTTTTCTCGCTCGTGTACACAAATATTTACTCTACAAACATATCTTAGATATTATTTTCCTTCACTGCTTAAAACACCGATAAAATAATTTTGCTAACAAAGCGTTTGGCTCATTCTTTGAGATTTCATAAAAAACAAAAAAAAAAACGAAAGTCGCATTACCATCTAGAAAAAATTTTCAAAAATTTATATAATTTATTAGAGGCCCACTGTGTGTAAGTAATGACATGTAAGATTTGTTTCTAATAATAACAAAACAATGACAATGTTGACGAAAACGCATTTTGTTTCATCAGCTTGTTGCATTCTTTGTAAATAGTTGCTCTTATAACATGTAAACATGCACACTAAAATGTACGCTAAATTAAAAAAAAAACAAATTATATTCGCTCTTTCATTTTTATGTCTCTCTTAAATTTCACTATTTTCTCTCATGCTCTTGTGCCCCAAACATGTTTTATAGCAACACAAGCAATTCGGAAAACCGGAAGTAATATTACTTCCGGTTCGATTTCAATGAAGTTAACACATATACACTGTTTTCTTATAAAACAGCGTTAGCAACATTGTTGCTATTGAGCCGATGTTTTTACTGCGTTGTTGTGTCCACGTTGGGGCTTATGTTGATAGAGTATTTCTTATCAATAGCAACTCAAAATGAGAACGCGGAAGAGAGATTTAGTGAGAACAACTAAATTAAAACATGCTCATGTGCTTTCAGTGAGCTCTACTTGCCTCTCTAGCTCCAACTAATAACAACAGCGGCCCTTATAGCACTGCAGGCTTCGTGCCCTATACGATAAATTCCATCAGCAACGAATTTCTTGACGACGAGGCTCCAATGTGTACCACAACAATACGAAATAATGTTGGGCAGGCGGTTCGGAATCGTTGTTTGTCGCTCACTCGCTCGCTGGTATTTTTTTTTTCAAGCTTGTCGTTACGCTTTTTCGCCATAACATGCAAGCTCCAAACAACGCAAGGCAATGCATAAACGCAACGTAACGTTAAACCAACGAAGCCCAACGAAATAAAACTCAGTTGAGTTCAGTTTATGTTGGAGCGTGTTCAAAGACGGTTCGGTTGCGCGCTGTGCTAACCGTTATTTTGAAGAAAATATATCTCTGTTCTTGTCGTCAGAAAAGTCATCATACGTTTTTTTTTTGTGCGATAAATGCCTAAAAAAAAACTTTAACTGCGAAGTTGAAAAAAAAGTTTTCCCACAGTCGAAAAAAAAGTCAAAATTCGTTAGCGGAGTTTTTTGGTGTTCCACCGTCTGTTTTGGTTTAAGCCGTGACTGAAAAACGTCGTTTGTTCGTGCTTCATAAATATGTTGATGGCTTGTGTGCGCTCAACACTTTCCATATTGTGCTAATACAGAAAAAAATTTTAAGAAAAAGAAAAAAAAAAATAAGCTGAAAACCTAAGAGAGAGAGAAGAGGAAGAAAACGTAATGATATTAAATAAAAAAAAAAAATTTTAAATCGAATTAAAGTTGAGATTTACAACAACAGCAACAAGAAAATAGCGTTAAAGTGCACGTCACGTACGTGTTGGTGTTTTATATATATATATATATATAATATAAACGTACGTACATTGTTTTTGGTTTTATATTTTGGCCAAACTAATGACTTGAAATACTTTTGACTTTTTTATAAACTTTCATTTTTTATTTTATTACAAAATAAAAGAGCGAAAAAAGAGCAGCTTAATGCAAACTACGTAACAGTTTAAATGCAAAAAACAATAGGAGCAAAAAGGCGCTCATATTAAGCTATTGGGAAAAAAAAGACAAAGAAAGATAAAAACCATTTCATTTTCAACATCAAAATCAGCAACATCGTCAACAACTTTATCAGCAGCAACATTTTTTCTTCTTCGTCTTCTTTCGCTAGCTTTTAAGTTTTTTGTAATTTTTGTCTTTTTTTTTGCTCAATTTTTGCTATGCTGTCATCTTTGATGTTACTGAAATCCAAGCTAATAGTTACAGCAACAAAATTGTATTGTTATTATAGTAGTGTTGTTGTTGTTGCTATTTTTGGTGATGTGATTTGACTGTTGATGTTGTTGTTGTGAGATGTTGGGCTTTTTTGCTTCCTCTTTTAAAAGCTACTTAATAAGCTGCTTATTTATTTCTTTTACTTTTGCCATTATAACGCTTGTTACAGCTTTAATAGAGTAAACATAAAATTTGTGCAACAAACACAAATTACGACAAAAAGATTACTTGCGTTAACATTTTCCTTGATTAGTTTCAGCGCAAAGGGGGAGAGCGGAAATAAGCGCGCATGTTGGTCTATAAAAGTATTCAATTTAAATTTTTTTTTTTTTTTGTTTTGCTTAACATTCCACAACACAACGTCTTTGAGTTAACCCCCGCTCAAATTTTCTTGTCACTCACCCAGCTTCCCATATTCTCCACAATCCATTCCATGCAAATTTTGATGCTTTAATTAACTTTATTGACATATTTTTTTTAATTTTTTTTTTATTTGATTTTACATAATTTAATTTTCGTTATTTTTCACGTCAATTTTTTGTTTGTTTTTCTAAATTTTCGCTGTACTCTCTTTACCTTTGTTCCTTTTTTTCTATTACCAATTCATTTTACCTTTTCAATCACTTTGTTTTTGTTGTTTTTTTTTTATTTTGTTCTGCCTGCGCTAAAGTTTAATTAATCATTGTCACTGCTTGTAAAACAAACCTTAGTATTCATTTACTTCCACCCATCATTGTCCCGTCCTCTAAAGTGTCTATAAATAGAATGCCCCTCTTTCTCTTCTGCATAATTAAATAAGACTTTGTTCGTTGAGTTTGTCGGTGAGCTCCCTAAAATGTGATTCCCCTGGGGCTACTTTTTTTGTTTGATACCTTTACTTGAGCTATCGTTGAGGTGAAATTAAAACAAATATTGTGTTTTATATATAATATCAATATGAGTGTTTTCTTTTTTTTTTTTATAAGTTTATTGATATCATTGCTTTGACGCAACTATTTGTCAATGTTCTTGAAACTATCTTTAAATGTCAGAAATTGATTTCAATAAGTTTTAATATCGAAACCTTCTACTTGTTACACATATTATGGCTTTTTTTGAGAATCTCCTTTTATCTTAATGATGTTTTGAGTGAAACGTTTTAAGTAAGTTTTAAGAATTGGATGTTACTGATGGTTTTGAATATGATATTATTAAAATTTGATTATAAAAAAGTTTTAAACACTTTTGTTTTAATAAAGTCATTCAATTTTAATTAGTGGAACAAGTCTAGTTTAATGAATCCGCTTGAATTTGAAAAAGTTTCCTAGTACAAGGCATGGCAGAATTATAATTGTATCATGCGTACAAGGTAGCATTTTTTTGTAGATTATAATGGTATGGAAAAAATATTCCCCCCTGTGGCCCAAGCAACCCCTTGAAATTTAATAGTTTCATTAAAGTAGACTTACGCCTAATAAGGTGCTTTGAGTGAGTTTTATAAAACAAAAATCAACCGATAAAAAAAGATCTTGGAGATCTGGCAATAACTCTTCGAAAGCAGCAATTGTTCTTCCTGTACCAAAAAAAAAAAAAAAAAAAAATTGTAGCGAGCGATGCCAATGATTTCAGATCAATTAGTACCTATCTTATCTTGCCTATTTGATATTTGATATTATGATATTTGATATTATGATATTTATTTCATATTAATTAGTACATTAAGATACAAGAAGATCTTTTAAAAGTACAACATATTCATATATATATAATCAACAGCAATCAAAAGTTTGTGAAAAACTAATGGTTAAGCAAATTTCTAACAACATATGCCAAAAAAAAAAAAATTATAATCTCCATTACAATCAGGTTTTCGCGTTGGGTATAGTTGTTCCACTGCTATGCTGAAGGTTTAAGATGATATAAGATGCTCGCATCATGATAGCTTAGTAGCATTGTTGTGCCTACTTTATTCTCAAAAGCGTTTGATATGTTTAATCACTCCCTGCTTTGTTTTAAGCTGAAGTATACATAGAGAGAACAAAACCGAAAAATATTACCTACTTTTATGTTCTTACTCTATGAACATACAAGTAGGCTTTTATGAAAGAAAAATGTACTGATTAGCAAAACTAATGTATAATGACAAAAGTATTTGTGTAAGCTAAACATGGTTTCAAAATGAAAACATCGATAATTCTATAAAAATTATTTTGTTTCAATTGTTAACGTTGAAGTTTGTAAAATTGAAAAAATTATTGTTAAATTACACAAAGGCTATGTATTAAAATTGATTTAAACATCACCTTATCTTATGTCAGATTATATAAAAAGACTTGGAGAGTACAAACATACGTTAAATTGTACAAAATATTAAGCATTTTTCATTCAAATACAATTCGATTGATCAGCAAATATAACTTGGTTGTCTTATCCAAGAACTTGGAAGAACCAAAATGTCGAAACCATTGAATAAATTGACATAAGTTTATTGCTAATTTGCCTTAATTTTTTTTTTTTTTCGGTATAATTATGACTTTTATGATAGTGCCGTGACCCTGCTGAATAACTATCTCTCAAATAGAGTGCAGAGAGTAAAAATCGATGAAAATTCTTCGAAGTATTCTCATGGGTGTAGTGGAGTACCACAAGAGTTGGTTCTAAGGCCGCTTTTATCTTCCATCTTCAGCCTATGCAAATATTCAAACATGCATGTTTATGCTGATGACATACAGCTATACGAGTATCTATATCTATATCGTATCTATATATCTATATTGTTGATCTGGTCTCATGGAAGTTATAGGGCCATGGGCTTCTAGTAATGAGCTTCAGCTTAATGCATCTATGTCTTATGTGCTATATTTTAGTAAAACTTGTGTTTTTTAAGATTTAATGGGTCTGACTTGAAGTGGCAATAAGTTTAGTCTCGTCAGTAAAATTAAAAATTTTGGTTTTTTATATTAAATCTACTTTGACCTGTATTGAACACATCAACAGTGAAGTTAGGAAAGTTTTATCTTATGTAACCTCAGAGTTTCAGTGGAATTCACACCGATTGAAATGAGACGTAAACTTGTACTTCAGCTTACACTGCCTGCAATTATGCCTGTTATATAATTACATATAATTAATATCGACCTCTTTGCGCGAAACTATCGTATAAGGCATTTTTTCGTAATTGACTTTTTGATGCAAATTTGTTTTACATACCACAACGCATGACCTGGTAAAATATTGTAACTGAAATCCCTATAGTTACGCCAAAAATTGACTGTATATTTTATCAATGATTTTTTTCTTGTGGGCGAAATTATCGTATCTGTCATACAAAATTATTTTGTGCATAGTAGTTGTTGTAATATTTACTATTTTTTTTTTTAAATTAGAAGTAGAATATGAAGCAGACTGCTCACTTTTATGTAGCCCTCTCGTACCCTGCCTCTAATCACTTCACCGTTACTTACAGATAAAACTGTATTAAAGTGAATAAAAAGTAGAAAAAACGCTCTCTTGGAAAATTTGATTTTTGGCACATACAATAATTTCGCTCAAAGGGGTAGATATAATTATATAATACTGTTTGTAATTATACTTACGCAGAAAGTGTGTATAGTAAATTAGACTCGCAATCACAATTAAAATTATGATTACCATTTAACCCCAATAGTATGTTTTTTGAGCCCATTTCTTCGTTTGAATTATATAAAATAATAAAGTCTCTTAATAATTCGTATTCTTGTTGTGATGATGCTTTTTCTAATGTTTTTTTTTAAAAAGATAGTCTTCAATATTGTGAATGTCCTTTGTCATCTTTATAATAAAAGTCTGGAGCTTGGTATCTTCCCTGATAATCTTAAAAAAGCGGTTGTCATACCTTTATTCAAGAAGGTTAAATAATTATAGACCGAGTTAAATAATTATAGACTCATATCATTACTTCCCGTTTTTGCCAAAATTTTTGAAAAGGCTGTTAAGGTCAGAATGATAAAATTTCTCTCGAAAAATAACTTTTTAAGTAAATGTCAGTTTGGTTTCAGGGAGGGTTTGTCCACAAAAGATGCTCTTCTTAATTTTTGTAATAATTTCCATAGTGGGTTGAATAATAAGAAAGTCTGTGCAGCGCTTTTCGTGGACATTACCAAAGCTTTTGACACAGTAGATCATAAAATATTACTTGAGAAATTGTATAAATGTGGGTTTAGAGGTTCCGTCTACAATTGGTTCCTGTCTTATTTGTCTAATCGGTTCCAAAAAGTAAAAATTAATGGAAACTTTAGTAATTTAATTCACGTCGATATAGGTGTCCCTCAGGGCTCTGTACTTGGGCCCATTCTGTTTCTTGTTTTTATAAATTCTATCTTTAGTCTTCCTTTCTCGAGTAGAGTAATAGCGTTTGCAGACGACATGGCCTGCACATTTGTTAGTAATTCCATGCATATTCTGTCCTGTGAAATAAATAATGATTTGGAACTCTTAAGACACTGGTTTGATTCACATAAGTTGGTGCTCAGTGACAAAACCAAGCTTATGTATTTTAATATTTGTGGAATTGACATGAATTTAAATAGTTTTGTTTTTCATTGTATTGGATGTAAAAAATTTTTATAAAATGGATGCAAAAAAAAGAGAATTGAGAGTAGCTTTCCGTTATTTAAAAATTTAAGTATTCTGCCAATCCGGCATCTTTACTTTTATAAAGTGCTAAAAGTTTTTTTTAAAAGGTCTGGCTACTTGTCTAATTTAAATTACGCTAAATACAGCTTAAGGGTGAACAACCAATACATTGTTCAGATTCCCTCTCATAACTTGTCACTTTTTTTTTACTCATATTCTTGTACTGCTCCCAGGCGTTTCAATAAGCTACCGGCAAATGTTCGCTGCATTCGTCATGTGACTCTGTTCCTTAAGGAGGTAAAATTATGACTGTTTAATTTTGATTTCAAAACTACCGATATTCCAAATTCTGTACTTGTATAAGTTATTATCTTTTGAAATTTGTGTTTTTTTTTTTTTTTTTATTAAACGTACCTGATTTCTTTTTGTGTGTTCTATTGTTATATAATTTATTAAATTTTTGCTTTAATATATTTAGTCATCTTTTTGCATATCTGATATGGTTTTTTTCGTATATATATATTTTTTGGCCCCACAACAATACTTTTATTTAATTCTTTAAGTCTACCATGCTGCATTTCTACACATGCTCAAATTGGGCATCTGAAAGCAGTTTTTGAGAGTCAATCTTATGTTAGTTTAAGTGTATTTCTTTACTCATTGTTATTGTTATAATCAAACTACTAGATATGTCTTTGGTCTTAGTAAGTATGACCATATTTCGCAGTTCAAAAAATGCACTCTTGGGTGTTACGTTATTCATTATCTAAATGTTAGAAACTGCATATTCTTGCATAAAATTATGACGGACAAAATACTCCACAAAAAATCCTTTCTTTACTTCATCTTTCTTTACTTCAACTAGCTATAATTCTTTAATTACTACAAGAATGTTTTAAAGCGTTAGCTCTTTTAGAGAAGGTTAATTTAACGGGAGTGAATTAAAAACTTTACAAAAACGTCAGTTGCGCTTAAAAAACAACAAGCGCATTCAAATGCAATGAAAAACAACCCTCACTCGGTGATGCTGATGTTAAGGCCGGCAATACATTTAGAGGAGAATAAAAAAAGAGTGATATTGAGGTGATGGGTTTTATTTGGAGAAATTTGTTTAGAGTTTAAAAATTTTCAAATTTGGTAGAATATATACATTTATGTTTAACCGTTATGTGACTGACTAAAAAACATCTTGATCAGGCTGACGAAGTTCCAGGGCACTTTCATATAATTTATGCAGAAAAATCCTTAAAAAAACGGATAAGACAGAAATAATCGATATCAAAGTTGTCGTTCTAACAAAAATCCTGGAAAATTTTCCTATCTCGAGATAAGTTGTTTTGTCAAAAGTCCACAGTTTTATACTTAAGATTTGTTTAATAAGTTTTATTTAAGTATTCTAAGTGAAACCTATGATATGAATAATTCCTTAAAAGTAATTGGCAATCATAATAAAATTTCATTTTTTTATATAATTTATTGTTTGAATGACATTTTTGAAAGTGTTAAAATCTGGTGCCTTTTTGTGGAAAAATTGCAAAGTGTCTTTTTGAATAACTGACTTCTCACTCAAACTGAGCACTACAGTGCATTTTGTGCCAATAGCATCGTTATTGTGTAAGTTCGCCAACAATTGTTTATGCATGTGTATTTTGTTGGTTGACTAGAAATTCGTACGCAATGAATGTTGTTGTCGTTTTTTATTGAAGAGTAAGCTCATGATACAATTATCAAGGCAGTAGTGACAGTTCGTTTGGCGCACATAGGTTGTCAAAAATAGTAAAAAATAGAGAATGGAAAAAGTAAAAAAAAACGGATGCAGTCGTCAGTACTGTCTACGGAAGCGTTTGCTTCTTATGCCCGTATGATACTTAATTAAATTGATCATTGAAAATTATAACTAGAGCAGTTCAAATAGCACGAATGCATGGATTCAATTGGTGTGAGTGAGTACGCATATGGTACGAATTGGAGAAAAATTTGTAGGACGGACTGTTTTTTCTTTGCATTCTTTTTGCCGTTTCTTTCAATTCGTTCTTCGTTAAGTTCCGATCAAATATTTACTGTGCTGTTAATAATTAATTTGACATTTTTATAGTAAACAAAACTATTTAATATAAATGTGTGCTAAATTAGAAGTGATGTGAGTAGCTAATATTAATTTATTTAATGCAGCTGCTCTTAAAAACACCAGCTATAAAAAAGTAACAACGTTTATCCTTTTCTTACAAAATATGTCTGTCCTGCCCACGCGCCACTTGTTTTCAGATTTTAAAATTGGACAAAAAAAATTAAGTATCATACGGGCATTAGCACTAGATGCAAAATAAAATATAGTATTGATTGAAGAAAGAAACATGCTCAAACTTTGAACTTTATACATTTTTTTTTGTTTCAAGTTTATTAATGAAATTAATAGCAAAAAATTTTTGATTAACGCAAAATTAATGAATTTTAATGAAAAGTTAAGTATGCAGTTCAATTAGACATGACCAAGGCTCGGACTTAGATACCCTTAAAAACATTCAAAAACTACCTAATGCCTTATAAAAGCATTAAAAATGCCACAAAAAAACCCATAAAAATGAAATAAAGTCTAATATTATCGAATATAATTGTTTTAAATGAAAATGCTTGGACCTACATATCATTGCAATAATTTACAATGTACATTATTGAATAATCAAAATAAAACAAACATCTATTGTCGGTATACCCTGTTTTCTATATCGGAAAACTTCTTTCTACTCCAGCACAATACAAGAGCGCATATTTAAAAGATGATATAGTGTTAGTATCCGAATCAACTTTTAGGTGCATATCTCCATTTGTCCCACATAATATATCACTTTCATACCCGAAAATTTTATTCAATCCTTATAATCCTTATAAATCGTTATAAATAAAAAACTTTAAAACTACATTCTCACCAGCACTGTCACCAGCATTGTCGAGTTTGTATGGCAATTTAGATTGAATATTAATGTTTTTTTTTAATTTGGAAAATTATACCCTTTATTAAATTGTTGGTTTGATCCTCTTCAACTGCTTTGACATTAAGGCTTCTAAAAGTATCTAGAAAATTATTTATTGTAAAAAATAATCGCCAAAATCACTAAAAAATTTTGTAGTATCTTAATCTATGTAAAGAGACCTAGAACACAGAAATAGCTAAAAATGACAATAAATTACCTAAAAATCTTTGACTTCTGTCCCAGGAGATTATGAGCGTTGGTTTTCCATCATCAGTAAATGGTTATTGCATATGCTTGAATGCATACTAAAGTTTTCATTCAAATTCATAAGTTTTGCGGAAATCAAAAATTCGATTCTGTGTGTAGTCTCTTGGTCTTCACTGTCCTTCACCAAAATTTTAAATTTTTTTGCTATCAAATTCAAAAAAATTTTAAACTCTCAAGTGTGTGCATGTTCATTTTTTCAATCAATACTCTATTCAATTTATCTACATCAAATGCTCCCGTCGCACAGTGCTTCGTACCTTGGACAAAAATCGAAAAGTTCATGGAAAAGAAAACGAACATGTTTGATATCATTTTAAAGGAACTTATTCGTGTAAGAGAAAACAATAACATTTTTAACAATTAAACCATTTTTGTGGGTGTTGCAGTACTTCAAACTCGAAAAATGTTCTTACTGAAATGATCATATGCACAGCTTGCGTTCGTAAGTAGCTACTAAAAAAATTCCCAAAAATACATTTGTAGCTATTTTATAACAAAATAAATATTTTTCAAAAGATAAAGACAGAAAAAATATGCTTTGCATTTGATTGGAAAAAAATAAAAAAAAAACAAAATGTAATATATCGATAAACAGAGAAGTTTTTCTTGGAAATGATATAAAATTTGACCATTTTTAATGGTCAATAAAAAAAAATCGTCCAAAATTACCCAAAAAGTTGATAAAAGGCCATTTAATATATATCTTTAACTCCTTAAAACATGGAGAATAACTCCGCTTTTTTAATATATTGAGTTTTTAAAAATGCTCTATCAGGCCCTTTCTTCACCGCATCAGAATTACATTAGGCCTAAAATTAAGCAATAATTTCTGAATAAGTAAATTTTCAGCATTTTGTTATTACTTTTCTGTAAAAATCTATAACTATATTTTTAGTATTTTGGCCGAGTTTCGTTAAAGTCGGTCAACTTTTTTATGTACCTCCCATACAAAATCATGTAAAAAATTAATATAGGCCTAGGCGAAGTGCCCTTAGAGTCTTACCGATTTAAACCGTTTTTAGTGCGCATCTATAACTATATTTTTTTTTAGTATTTTGGCCGAGTTTTGGGCAGGATCGGTCAATTTTTATATGTACCTCCCATACAAAATCATATGGAAAATTAATATAGGTCCAAGAGAGGTTCCATAGGATCCAACCGATTTCATTCAACTATTTTCAGTACACATCTATACGTTTATTTGCTGCTTTACTTTTGACCAAGTTTTGCCAAATTCGGCCAAGCTTTGTGTGTACCTCCCATAGAAAATCATGTAAAAAATTTATATAGATCCAAGGGAGGTACCCCAAGGGACTGACCAATTTTAACAATCTTTGAAATGGTTCTTAATTAACTTAAACTGAAGAAGTATACAAAATTTGTGTCCCTTGCTTGTATGGGGTCGACGCACTGTGCGTCGGCAGTCCTGACAACTGCACCCCGGTTTTTTGAAAATTTGCGGTTTTGAAAATTTGCTGTAAAATTTTTATTTTCTGACAATTTAAATGATGACTCTTACCAACGTATGCAGCAAATCAAAAATGTGTTGATTTTATGACGAGTTATGATGAAAAAAAGCTATGGAGTGGCAACCTGCAAGCCTCTCTTCAAAGTATTTTAAGTAAATATTTATTGTAAGGATTATTTAATCCTTTTTTTATTTTTTTTTATATTGTCAAAAGCATTCATTATATTATTTAATACTTTTATATAGTTAAATAATTTTTATTCTTTTAAAAACTTTACACAAGTTTTATTAGAAAATATCTTAAACTAAATACTTAACTGCAGCTTTTTATTTAAAAATACTTCCTCACGAATAAAGTTAAGTGTGAAATTTTTCAACGAAATAAAAACAAAAAATTCCCACTAAAAGTAAGGTCAACATATTTTGTTGGTCTATTGAAAAAAAAATTTGGCCTTAACAGCATCATATTTTATGAAAGCATACAAACTACGCAGTACGTAATAATGTTAATTAAAAGATAAATAAAAATCTTCCCATACACTGTAAGGCGAAAGTTTACAACCAATTAAGAACAGTAAAAAAGCAATTTTGTTTTAGTGTCTTAAAATGGATAACATTTATATTTACCTTTTCATTTATCGTATAATTAAATTGCAAAAAGCCAGTCTTATCTGTGAACTTTTAAGAGTGACTTGAAATTTGACACCTTAGAGTATATTATTTGTCTAAAAGCGTAGATAGATAAATTACGATTGTTATGAGCACAGTTAAGGTAGTTGTGATATACTTTATGACACCGATTGCGAAGCAGATTTGCGCAGACTTTGGTACTAGTGTTTGCTGCGTTTATATATTTGGTGATCTATATTTCATTTTTAGAACTTATTAATTTATTTTACCACGCTTGTGAAAACTTTTGTTCCACAGTGTATTATTTGGTATCCACAAAATTAATATATTTTCTATAAAATCTGTAGATAGATGCTAGCAAAACATGTTTGGCTTAAAAATAAGCACTAAGCGTTAACCAACACATGTTGGTTCGTTTTAATTTTGCGTTACATTCACACATTCACACTCACGTAGTCAACCATTGACACACAAAAAAATAATTACTCACACACACCATAATTACGATGAAAAATCAACGAACCAACGATTATTTAATTGAAGTCGGTTACGTTTTAATATGTCAATAAAATGCAAAAAAAAAACCATCATATTTGAAGGCCGTTGTACAAAATACAACCCAAATACTAATTGCTTTCAAACACTTGTGTTCATTTCAATAATGAAATATTAATGTTTTTGTTTTTGTGCTGATGAGGTACAAAAGTTGAGTTTTTTTTTAAATGGAAAATGAAGTGTGCTTAAACAAAACTAAAAAGTCTCTATTATTAATGAGTTTTAATTGTAATATTAAATATATATATATATATATATATTAGGGTGCTCCTTATTCCTAAGAAAAAGACTTTTTTTTCTTTTAATTTCACGGGTCAACACATTATTTTAATGTATACGAGTACCATAAGAAACAAGTAGTTTTTTTTTTTAATTTTTAAATGATATTTAGGGGTCGCTACTAAGGCACATTGGTACAAATGGCAGGAAAAAGTGGTTAAAACTAGAAGACAACCTCGTATCTACATAAAATCAGGTACCTATAGGTACCTATTTTGGGCTCGATAAACACGAATCTGGAGTAAAAATTTTGAAATTCAAAATGGTGGCTCTAATATGACCATTATATGAAAAGCACACTTATGTGAAATTTTTGGATGCTATTTTGAACCTTTATATTTGAGTTTCCGTACTTATAAAAAAATAAGTGTGCCTTAGATTGTTGTCCTCACATCACATATCCGAAGCTCATTCAAATCGGTAGATGACACCAAGACACTTTTTCTTTTTAGAGGGCTAAACTTTGACGACTGGTAGCGACCTCTAAGTCGTATAAAATAATTAAAACAAAAAAAATCTCTTTCATATTTAGACGTGTATAATCGAATAATGATATGCCGCGATGATAATTCAAAAGTCGAAAAATAAGGACCACCCTATTACATATATTAATAGATTATACACAAAATATATTATATGGATTGATGCTTACAATATCTTAAACTGACTAGCTACTCTTTTTAAAGCATTTAATATTAATGATATAAAATGCCTTGTGAAATGACCTTCAATATTTATAACATATCTTCAGCATGTTTTTGACTGCTTCAATGAAAGTTGATTTTAGTATTAATTTGCTTTAACACAAACCAAAACTTAATTCTAAACAAAAACATTTATGCCAATTGCCTTATAAATTCATTCCGATATTTTTAATTTATTAAAGTCACGTCATATAAACATAACGCTTAATCAAATTTTCGACTTAGACTTTTTTTCCTTTGCTAAAATTTGCTCTAAGTCGATTTATTAATGATTCCAAATCTATAATTAAACAGATTAAAATTGTAACACTTTATTTCTAGTTGCTCATTGTTAACCATGACCTTTTTTCATTTATTATATTATAATTCTATGATAGATAAATCGAAAATGTAAGTGCTGTTTCCTTCCGGAATTAATTATGTGTGAACTCATACGTGTCTTAATTCTGATAGTACCCTATAGGAACAAACTAACTTGTTTTTAAAAACAACTAATTAAAAAACTAATTTAAAATAAACCAGTATATGAACTACTTTGAATTATATTAAGGCGGCATCCACTTCAATTCTAAATAATTTTTATTGCATTATATATGAAGTAATTGAAATACTACTTTAAAACAAGTGATTGATAAACTACTTTGAATTATATTAAGGCGGCAACTACTCTGATTTTGACATTTTATAATTGCAAATTTTTATTAGATTACAAATTTATATATATTTAACCATGTTATTTCATCAAATATTATTAACTTTAGGCCATCAGTAAAAGTTTTCAATTGGTTATTATAAAGTATTTAAAAAAATAATTTAAATATAATTAATTTAACAAGTAGTTGAAAATATATGCAGACGAAAGTCAATTGACTTATTTAGCGGACATCACCATACAAAATATGTTAGTTCGTTCTATGGGAAAAAGTCAGAATTTCAACTAGTTGTGGTTGACAAAAAACTACTTTATCAACTACTTTTAAATTAGTTGATTTTCCTACAGGGTATCTGCATTACACACAATTATACAATACATGCATAAGTATGCGTGAATATTAGGTATTCCACTTTAAAGTGTCTCTGCATGTTAAAAGAACAATTTTTTTCAGATATTTTTAGAAAAAACTTTTTATTATACATAATTAAAAAAAATTGCTTTTTTTTATATTAAAAAACCTATATGTGGAAAGGAAGTCTGGTAGACAACTAGACGGTAACACTGACGAACAACACTTAACAAGAAGTGGACTTAATTGCAAACAGACCGGTTGCACTGACGGACGATAACGCGGACAACTAGCTATAAACTAGACGAAGTGTGGGTGCCGAGTTGAGTGAGGAAGAAATAGGTTGTGCGCCGCTAAGCGTCACCTAAATTGCCAAAAAAAAAAGAATTGCCAAGAAAATAAGAATATAAAAGAATATTATTTTGATTTATATGAAAGCCATACTCATGAATTTTACTTTAAAATACATAAAAGCAAAAAAAATGGAAACTTAAAATTAATATGTTAAAAACTTAATAAAAAAAAAAAAATATCGAAAGTATTTAATTTTTTCAGTATCCCCTCCCTTTTACGAGCCTGTTGAAAAGTACATGTTATTTAATGTAGCTCTTTAATAAAGCCGTATTAATGTCTGATCAAGTGCATATCAGAGAACTGCATTGAGTATTCGACCGAAATCGAATACTCAAATCATATTCGAGTTTCTTGCTCTTTTCAACTCTATCCAGACTCAATGATATACATATGTAAAATACTTATAAGCATTCGGCTCATAAGCATATTTTCGGGTATAAGCATGGTTGATTTATAAGGTTGTCGCAAGGGAGATAGAGTATACCCATAATTGCCAAATCGAAGTTGGAAGTTGACAGCTCATAGAAATCTGCAAGTGCTCCCTATTATCATCCGTTTTTCTTTCGTAGTCATTCGCAAAATTGGCTGGTTTTAACAATTATGGGTACTGAGAAGAGAGTGCGATCAGCCCTGCGACAACCTTATAAATCAGCCTTGGGTATAAGTACATTCTTATATCCGAGCACGGCGTGATACGAACCACTTCGAGCCGTTTTCAATGAGTGCGTTGAGTTAGTTTATTGCAAAGGCGCTCGATCCGGATGTATTTTGAGTGCACTAATAGCACTGCTCTCTCTCTGCCAACGTCTCTGAGCAATGTCAGCTCTAGTTTTTTTCGTTTATTTTTTTCTCGACAACTCGTTTGTATTTTATTGATGTACTCTAGGGAAAAGAAAACAACAACAACCAACGCTTGTGATTTTTTTTTTTTTTTGTTACGCATAAACAAAACGAAAACAAATGCCAGCGCCAGTGACCGTTTGCTTGTACGTAAAAAAAGCAGCAAAGTAGAAATTAAACTATGCGCATGTGATATGGCAACTAAAGATGACAGAAAAATTAAAAATAAATACTTTACAAATTTAATAATAATTCCTGATTACAGAAAATTAAATGTCATAAAAAAAATTAAAAAATTGCATATAACTATAATTAATTAAAGCATCAAACTATCAAAGCTGTGTATTTTTTAAGCCTCAACAACTTTACTTCATGCGCTGCTTTCACAATGTAAGATAAAAACGAAAAGCAACACAGGAAGAACACGTGTTTTTCTGTTGCTGTCTAAATCAGCGAGGCGACAACAACCATAAGTATTTATGAACCGAAAAAACCCGATCTCTTCCGATCTCTCCCGATCCGACTCATGATTTGGGATACTCAAATTTATTTCAGCCGCCGCATTGCAGCTTCGTAGAAGAGAGTATGAGCCGAGGTGCCTGCGCTTAGTGTTGAGTCGGTTTTTGTACTTATTTTTTTCGGATATACTCAGAGTCGCAAAAAAGCTATCCGTTGCAGATCACTGGTGCATATCAGGTTTTTCTGAGGTTATCTGTACTTAAGGTATTCTGAAGAAGGTATGATCAGGTTGATACCAGGAAATCTTTTTTTTTTTTGTAAGGTGTACCTTATTTTATTCTGATGAGATTGGCATCATGATAGCCTTTTCTGCTCCTTTTTGATGGGACTATTATCAAATACTGATCAGGTTGACATCATTATAGACTTTTCTGATCCTTACTAATGGCATTGTTAACAAATACTGATCAGGTTGTGATCAGGCTACCTTCTTTGTATGTACTTATTATTAAGTCAATTATTTTCTGTCAGGTTGGTGTGAAGTAGCCTTCTCCATTCCATACTTAATTTTTTTTTTAAGACTGATTTGGCTGGCTTGAAGTAACCATTTTTTATTTAAAAAATAAACTCGTGTAATCGTCGAAAAATTCTTGGGCGATATCCAGTCCGTAGCAGTTTTTCATAATATGTATTTCACTTTCGAATGGAAACGGAGCAAATATAATAATATATAATAATATTAATGCAAATCTGAATATCGGGTTCTGCTCAGGTTACCTTGTTCATGTTTTGTATTCAAAACTGATAAGGCTTCATGACTAGGTTACCTGATCAGGATTAATATCAAAAAGTGGGTCGCGCTTAAAACTAGCAGCTGATTTGGTGACCTGGTGCGATCCAAGTCCAGATTTCTGAAACTATCCCTATACAAATTTCCACGCGTCTATTTATAAAAACTTAATCAATACTATATGAAAAACTCTAATGGCCAATATCTTTAATTTTTGGGTCACCTAGATAAAAGCTAGTTGAAATTTGAATGTGTTATAATATTGCTTCTAGTATCTATATTAGATAATTGTTTCCCTTAATATAGCCACAAGAAGTTGCATTGTGTCTTTGTCCAACACAAAGTTTTTGACAAATGTGTTGTTTATTTAAAACTATTTCGTTTCTAATGATAAATGGGAAAATTTCGTAATCGAGACCTTCAACAGTTTTATGCAATTTTCTACAACATTTGTCCAAATATGGCTGCTCAAACACTGATGACATCTACCTAACACCGTAAGCGGCCGTGTCAGTAGGTATCCCAGAAAACAATTTCAGTAAAATATTTGAAGTTATTCATACTCAACTTGACAAGGTCTTGTATAAAAGTTATTATACATGCTTTTCTTGAAAGAGTCTTGTGAAAACCTTGAAAATTTAAATTTCTTGTATAAGTTTTTATATAAAGCTTTATTCAATAACACATTTTAGAAAGAAGTCAAGAAGATTTTTACTCAAGCTTATTTTTTTTTTTTGATAAACATAATTTCAGTTTGTGAAAACAATAACATTAGAAATTTCTGAGTTGAATAAAAAAAAAACTATTTCAATAACAAAAAAAAAACAACATTTTCGTCTGAGCGCGGGCTTGAACCTTGGATCTATCTGCTGATAAGCTGTTACCTTAAGCCGCTGGGCTATCGAGGCAATTTATTGGATTAAAATTAAGTGCGTATATGAAATGATTGCAATCGAGAGCTTTATAAAATTGCACTTAAGGGAATTAAAAAAACAAAAGTGCTAATTAAGTTTCAACGTCGCGCCAGTAATGTCCTGAATAGACGAGTTGTTAGAGCGTGCGGCTGGCAATACAAAGGATCCGAGTTCAATCCGTGCTGGTTGGGACACGGTAAATATACAAAGATTTTTAAAATGTACAAGTTCTCTGTGGTAAATAAAATGAATTGATGTAACTTAGAAAAGGAGATTACTAAAAACATTCAAATTCGTTTTTCTCAGTTTACGAGTTCCTGAATAAGCCTTGAATAAAAAACTTAGATCAAAGATTATATAAGTTCTTGTATAAAGGAAATAATTTCATACGCCTTTTTTCCTTGCATAGACCTTTTATAAAACTTGTTTCAAAGATTGTTCAAGGAAGTTTAAATTCTCCTTCCTATATAAATTTCTTATACAAAACTTTACTTAAAGCTTATTTAGGCGAAATTGTTATCTGGGATGCTACTTACAAAACACTAGATAGAAGAGAATACAAAAAAATTCCCCTCTATGCCAAAAAAATTATAGTCTGTAGCAAAAGTACGGCCACTGATTTATCGGGTGTACAAAAAGTTTTAAGGGACTTAGGAAAGATGGCATAACTGGCATTAAATGGCATTGAACCACTTTGTAACTATATTCGTGTCAAATTGTTATAATTTTTCTTTAAAAATCTATATGTGTCATTTCATTGAAGTGTAAACAACATACTATCTTTGCGCTTTAACCATTCCAACCTTTGTGCCAACAATACACAATTTTTGGGATGCACTGGTTATTTGCTTTAATTTGAAGAAAAGTGCAGGTGATGGATATAGATTTTTTTTAATAACTCTTTAATTTCAGTGATCATGTCTTTTTCACTGTTCACTGTTTTAAATACGTTAGAGTAAACTACGAATATTTATTTATTTGTGTCATTGACTATTTGTTCAGCTGTGCAAAGATTCAGTCATATGCTGTATAAAAAAAGCTGATTGGGTCTTCGGTAAGCAAAATTGGAACGCAATATTTTCAAACACGTGAACAGTTGCTTAAAAAACTTAAAAAAACGCACCAAAATATTTCATGCTTAGAACTAAATTTCGGCCTTTGAGCTTCGTGCTGGTTGTTTTAAAAAAATAGTTATTGTCTGTCTTATTTCGAACAAGTCGAGAAAAAAAAAATTTGTAATAGTTAATAATAAATTTGTTTTCAGTCTTAAAGGTACTATCATTTTTCCATTTTTCCATCCATAATCTCTTCAATTTATTTTATCTATTATCGTAATTCTAAAAATCTGGCTTTAAAATAAGAAAAACATATCAAATTCTAAAATTATTATGGAGTACTCCAACAAAAATGAACCCTTGTACGTGTATAAATGTTTATGAAATAAGAACAGAAAAAATACAAAAACAAAACGATGGGTGTTTCTCTCATAATGCATCTAAGAGCAATATTTCATTATAAAATTTAGCTACAGGCACAGCAGAAGAATAGGTACATCATGCAAATTTTGAAAAATTATTTATTTTTATTGCTTGCGTCATAAAAATTTTCAGGTGATTTTTTATACTTTGCCAGCGGCCACTATGCAATAGCGAACACTTCTTTCTTCTTGGCTGCTCGAAAAATCGTCGTGTTTCTTTTAAATTATATCTCTATTAGAGTTTTTTTGTTTCTTTTGCATAAGCAGATTTTCATGACATTTTAATGCATATTAAGTAATTGCAATGATTCAAGGAAACATTAAACAAATTATGTATGATTTCATAATGTTCATATGAATAGATTAGAAAAAGCACTTTGCGAAGTTTTATATTACATGTTGTGCTTGCTTTTTTTTTCTTTTGTTAAATGTTACTTTATTTACATTTACAAATTATATTTTAGTTTAAATCTTAAGTATGTTGAGAATTTTTCTGCCACGAATTTGACTGACGTCTTATGATGACTTTTATTATTATCTAGCAGTTTAATGAACTTTATTTGAAATAAATGTGAACTAGTACTAAAAGGACTAGTACTGATACCACTACAATTTACAATTGACTGGTTTGATTGTACAATTGATTGTACAATTTACAATTTACAATTTACAATTTTAATTGTAATTTACAGTTTACAATTTACAATTGAATGGCAAATAGTTTTTGAATTTTTCCAAAAATATTTAGTTCTGGTTAGACTACAATTTTAATTTGACCACACTGACGATTTACGGTTGATGCCATAGGAATTGTTCACATAAATTATCTTTTTTCTTTAAAAAGTGGTTCTTTTTCAGCCACTTTTCTAAGTTGAACCCTGACTGTTCAAACGAAATTCTGTTGCTGTTGGTGTTCCTTTTTTTGTTCCTTTATAAATAATAATGTTAGAATAATTTTTAATTTTAGTTCCAGAACTTACTTTATTACGCCTAAGATGTTTTTGTGCGGTAACAATTAAAACAAAAAAAAAAAAAACAAAAACGAGCCATAACACGTCTTGAGCAAAATGATTTTTTTTTTTTGAGACGAATACATAGACAACTAAAACGTAGTCAAACTGCTCCATGCTGAAAGTCGTTTGCACTAGTTCAAAGTTTATTCTAATTGCACTAGAAATACACTTTTTGCTATTTTCAATTGACTCTAAAATAATTGCTGGTTACTTACTTACTTTGAGCTTATTTTTGAGCGAAAAATCCACCATGAAATCCTTTTCAAAATTTTTCTGTTTCCATTATTGTTTTATTTGTGCAAATACCTAGGAATACGATACATATTTCTATGATTTCATAAAAGACTCATATTACAAAATACCAATAATATACAATCCACCAGCAGCACTTAAAACCACTCACGATTATCTAATATAAAACAATTTTTGTGCTCATTACTGTAACGACACTGGAAAAAATAAAAATTAACACGCATATCATATGAACAATGGAAAGAAGAAGAAAAAAAAAAACACTTTGCAACGGAACTTGTTGCAATTATAGGCATTTCTGTTGCCTAGAAATGTATCTATTAAGACAAACTTAAATACTTATATAAACAAAATGAAAAAAATTAGTATAACAACAACACTTAAACTGTAACAATTTTACACAAGATCGGTGAAAAATCAAGCGTGCAAGCAAAAAGTTAATGCTTCGCTTTGCTTGAGTGCACCAATTGTAACAGCAACAATAAAAACATTGCATGTTTTTTTTTTTTTTGTTTATTTTTCTTATTGCTGGGTTTTTGTTGTGTTGTTGCCAAGCTCAAACATTCACTTACTTGGCTTAGATGGTTAAATTTTTGAGACACATTTTAGTGTCAGCTGTGGAAAAATAAATAAAAAAAAAAATTATAAAAGATATGTTGCCGTCTTAGACAAGAGAAGCTGTAACCAATGTGGCACACAAGCTTGTTTGTTGTTATTTTTGTTGCTGTTATTATAATGGCTAATGTGGCTTTATTAGCTTAAATAGCTTGTTGTTGTTATAGCTATATGTAATATGTGGTAACATTAGTTTTTTCTTTTTTTTTTTGAAAATCTTGCTAATTAGTTGCTACAAGTTGCTAAACAAATGACCAAGTTTTCAGGTTTTTTAATATTTTATGTACTAGTAAAATAACGCTTTTATGTTCTTTAAGTAGAGCAAACATTT